>JAJKFI010000149.1:797581-811597 GCA_029204185.1 Lerista edwardsae | reverse complement strand
CACACACACACACACACACACACACACACACACACACACACACACACCACACATCACACATCACACATCACACATCACACATCAAGTATAAGCCCAGCAGTGGAGCACCTACTCTGCCTACAGAAGGTGTGTCCAAGTAGGACTGGGACATGTAGCTAATCATAGGCAATTTATTATGATAAATTTATTTAATAATATTTATTGAATTATGTATTTATTAAATTATTTATTTAACAAATATAAGATTTGTACCCTGCCTTTCCATTTGCAGGAGCAAATGCTCAAGGCAGCTAACAATTGTCCTTTTAGAGACCAGAATGAGTGTACTTCGCAGGGAGACCTGAATTCAAATCCCTGCCCTGCTTGAAAGTTCACTGGTTGACCTGGAGGCAGCTCATCTCTCTGGCCGAACGTCCCTCACAGGGTTCTTGTGAGGATAAAGTGGGAGGTGGGGGACTAATGCCTGTGTGCACTGGAGCTATGTCAAGGGAGGCTGGGACAAAAACATTACTAATGATTTGAGTGTCAACATTCCATTAATGGGTTTCTGTACCTTGCAGCCTAGTTTCCACTCTAGCAGCTGATAAAGTCGGTCATCACCTCTGAAGGACGAGGCTCTTTCAATAGAGCAGTTTCAGTTAATCTTAAAAGGTGTAACTGGACTCTTTTAGCAACGCCTGTTACAACTGTGATGGGGAGCTGTGGCCATGCAGAAGCAAAGCTGTGGAAATGGGTTGGGAGCCCCATCACTGCATGAACATACAACAGGGCCACATACGGAGTTCCACTGAATTCTCTGTTTTCCTGATTTTCTATCTACTAAGAAAAATAGGGTATGAAACTTGCGATTAAAAAAAATACTGCCCTCCCCTGAGTGAGACTTGGAGGTGAAGCAGGAGCAGGGCCAGGTAAGTCACGAATGGGGCTTGGAGGAATCTGTCTGATGGGGGTGGAGCCAGGACTGTTTGGATTGGTCTGGAGAGTTATGTAATAGCCTGGCTTGTCAGATCCCAGCATTGGTTACCTGACACAATGTGGTTTGAATGACCAGACTGGCACGCACTCCCTGTCCTGGACCACATCCCACAATTTCCCCAAATAATCAGTGGGAGATTAAACTAAAAAAAAAAAATTCATCCTCTAAGATGACTTTAACTACTGTCACTACGTTACATGCCTTTGGACAAGAACACGGCTACCAAGGAGCAAAGAGCCATCCTGTTTCCCACAGTGGGCAACCCAGATACCTCCAGGAAGGCCACAAGCAGGGCATGAAGACAACAGCTCTTTGCTGCTCCCCAGCAGCTGATAGTCACTGCGTACTACTGCTTCAGCACATGGAGGCTCCACTTAAGTATCATGGTTAACTGTCCTGGATAGACCTCTTTCCTCCTCCATGAATTTGTTTAATCCCCTTTAAGGCCCTTTATGCCAGTGACCATCACCATACCTTGTGGCAGAGAGTTCATAAATTATGTGCTGCATGAAATGGGACTTGTCTCTCTTAAATCTCCTCCCAATCAGTTTCATTGGGAAGACAACCCCCACAAAGTTTTAGTATTATGAGAGGAAGAAAAAATCTACTCTCTCCACTTTCTTTTACACCATGTGACATTGTATAAACTTCCATCTTTCCTGTCCCCCATTAATCTTTTTTCTAAACTAAATGCCCCAAATTCTTTAGCAGCTCCTTAATGCTGATTTTGTCCCTCCATCCAGGTTGTGCTCAGGTCAAGTGCCTCAATTACTCTGCCTTTAGTTATGCTATGGAGTGGAATCACCTTTCTCAGATAAAACGTACCTCTGTATTAATTTCCACACCATGCCTTGGGATCCCCAGTGAATTAAGAGTTCTGTGAACAACTTACTAAGCAACCCGTCATTTTAAGGGATGGGAAAAACACCAAACAACCCACGTTACTCGCTTCCCAAAGTGGTACTGTGAGAAAAGCCATGTAGGCTGAGAGGAGTTGTACTTTTGCCTCCGAAAAGGATTTTGGAGTGAACTCCTTAAAGTTCAGCCAACATCTAATTTTAACCGTGAGTTCCAGGAGAGAGAAAAAGCTGGTGGGAAGATTGCAGAGTGCATTGAAGCTCTGACCTACAACAGGAAAAGAGTTGTCAGCCTTCTTGTCTCTCGTCGGGAGTCCCAGGGGAGGCGACAAGGGCGGAATGATTTGTAACACGTTCCCACTGTTTAAAAAAACCCCAAAACTTTTTTTGGGTGTGTGTGTGTGTGTAGGGGGGAGGGGGATAATGCTGAAATACAGTGCTTACTCAACTCATTTGCCCAGGCGGCTTGTGCCTGTCAGTGACCACAGCAAAGCAAGTTTAGGGCTTCCTAAAATGTATTTGCCTGGATTCTGCACATTTCCCATGTCAGTGTGGGGAAGTGGGCAGAATGTTGAGCTTCACTGGGAAGATCCAGGTTCAAATTCCTTGCTCAACCACAACGCTCAATGGGGAAAGGGCATCTTGCGTCTCAAACCACCTCAGACACCAGGTTCTGCTGACTCGCCTCTGCTGCCATCAATACTTGGTTTCTGTGGTAACCCTGGCAGATTTAGCTCTATTGTTCAAGAGCACCACCTAGGCTGCACTACCAGTCTGACTCAGCTGACCCCCAAGAGCCAACCTCTGTCCATCAGGCCCTATAAAGCCCTAGCGTCAGCTTGCTTGCCCTTGGTCTCTCTCTGGTATTGATAGTGCCTAAGTTCCTGCTCCCTGTCTGTTGTCTTGAATATTGGTCTCTGCTTGGCTTTTACTAAGCCCCTACCTCTGATCCCCCTAATCCTTGTTCCCTGCTCTGAACTCAACCCCAGCCTCTTTTGCACTCACTATGTGATAGATTGTACCTTTTGTTACTTTTGTTCTACTTGGACCAACAGTCAGCTCCTCTGGAACTTGCTTTGGAGCCAGACCTTTACCAAGGTCAGTTCACTGGATGAATATGGGCTATTCTCTTATCCTACCGTGCCTCACACGGCTATTGTGAAGACAAAATCAGAAAAATCTAAGACCACATAGAAAATTCTCTAATTGTCACTGTTGCTTTGATAGTAAAACATTTGACACAGTTGAAGAGATTAATAAAAAAACAAAACATCTTGCGGTATGTATGTTCATGGTTCCATGTTATATAACACTCTTTTGCAGTCATGGACCTACCATTGTATCTCTGTGGGGGGGGGGGAAGGAGGAGCTGCTCCCGGGGCAGGAGGAGGGCAGCAAGAGGTAAGTGGTTTCAGCCTTCCTGCTCGGCTTTCCCAGTCCTGGCATGGGACCCGCTCGTCCATGCCATCGTACTGCTCTGAAATGGAGCCTGGCATGGCGTGGGGGTGGAGTGGAGTGCTGCACGGGGGAGGGGAAACAGTGGAGGGGGACGGATTGCCTCCTCCTCTGTCCCTGGGTGGCCTGTTGGCTGGGTCCACAACTGTCCTTTTGTTCTCCCAGTTGTTGCTGCTGCTTGGCGCAGTTTTAATTAAGCTACCATTTAATTTATTCCATTTGGATGTGTCAAACAGTACAATTTTGTTTATCTGTTCAAACAAAGACACAAAACTTTTCCAGGTGGTGAAGACCAGAAGGGATTGTGAAGAGCTCCAGAAGGATCTCTCCACGTTGGGGGAATGGGTGGCAACATGGCAGATGCGTTTCAACGTTGACAAGTGTAAAGTGATGCACATTGGGGCAAAAAACCAAAACTTCACCTATAGGCTTATGGGTTCTGAGCTGTCTGTGACAGCTCAGGAGAGAGATCTTGGAGTGCTGGTGGACAATTCAATGAAGGTATCGACCCAGTGTGCGGCAGCAATTAAGAAGGCCAATTCCATGCTTGGGGTCATTAAAAAAGGGGTTGAGAATAGAACAGCCAATATTATCATGCTGTTGTACAAATCGATGGTAAGACCGCACCTGGAATATTGTGTCCAGTTCTGGTCGCCGCATCTCAAAAAGGACATAGTGGAGTTGGAAAAGGTGCAGAAGAGAGCGACAAAAATGATTATTGGACTGGGGCACCTCCCTTATGAAGAAAGACTGCAGCATTTGGGGCTCTTCAGCCTAGAAAAAAAGTGCCTGAGAAGGGACATGATTGAGACATACGAAATTATGCACGGAAGGGATAGAGTCGATAGAGGGATGTTCTTTTCCCTCTCTCAAAACACCAGAACCAGGGGGCATCTGCTAAAATTGAGGGTTGGGAGAGTTAAAACAGATAAAAGGAAGTACTTTTTTACCCAGCGGGTGGTTAGTCTGTGGAACTCTTTGCCACAGGAGGTGGTTATGGCATCTGGTCTAGATGCCTTTAAGAGGGGTTTGGACAGATTTCTGGAAGAAAAGTCCATCGTGGGCTATAGGCCATGATGGACTGTGCAACCTTCTTACATTAGTAGTAGGCTACTTCAGAGTACCGGGTGCAAGGGAGTGGCAACAAGATGCAAGCGTCTTGTGTCTCGTGCCTCCCTGGGGCACCTGGTGGGCTGCTGTGAGATACAGGAGGCTGGACTAGATGGGTCTTTGGCCTGATCCAGCAGGGCTCTTCTTATGTTCTTATGACTGGCTGTTCATGACCTCATCAACATGTTGGTTCTACCAACCAAGAGGTCTAAGGGGGCAATCTGGAGTTAGGTTGACCCAAGTTAAACCAGCGAAGTTGGTACAAGAGCCACTGTAAAGCACATTTGGATCACTCTGGGAGTCAGGGAGGATGGAGCACATCTGTGTGCTTGCCTCTCTGGCTCCGTGTGGTCCAAACATACTTTACGGTGTCCCTTGGGCCGGCCAAATTTTGTTGGCTTAACTTGGGCCGGCCTAACTCCAGGTTAGGATTGCACTTTAAATGTTAGTGTGGGCAAATGAGGTCAAAGACTGTAATTGCAAAGGAGGAGGAAAATGAGGTCAGAAGAACACCAAAACAACTTGAGTGTTTTCTGAACCAGTCCCTCAAGCTACTGCTGCTACCTTTTTCCAAGTTACTTGGATAATTCCAGTCAATCTGGGACCACACAGTGAATGGGATGACATCACAATGCTATGTAGCCAATCAGAGGAAGTGTGTGATACCATCCCTGAGCACAAGCAAGAGTCATTAACAGTGAGAGAAAACAAGGGCAATTTAAACCAAGGAACATATATTTTCAGAAGGAGCAGTGAAAAATCTTCTTGAAAAAGCTTTTTAAAAATATTTGCAAAACACAGGAGTTATTGCAAATGGCAAAGGATGGAGTATGCCATCTTACAATGCTATGAATACCATTAGTAGAATTTACCATGCATAATATGCACATGCATGGGTGGTCTAGTTCCTTGGGAACTTGTCCCTTAGACTCATCATTCCATCCTTGTGGAACCTCCAGTGTCTGCAGCCAAAAAGCTAGTTACATTTCCTCAAACTTTCACCTTTCCAAACCATTCACATGGTTCCTTCTATTAACTACAAAAAAGAAAAAAAATCAGGAAAATGAATCTTCAGAGGATGATTCTAAGCAACTGTTTTCCAAAATGAAGAGTTTCCTAATTAAATGCCCCACCTTCATCCTCCTCTCCTTCTCACAAATGAGATGTGTGTGAGCAACGGTTATAGAATTCTGTGTTCATGAACAATTAAATGTTTCTGGGTTAAGACCAAAAACTCATCTTTTAATCGGAAACTAAATTGGGGGGGGGGGAGGAATATGTCTCAAGGAGCTAAAATCTAGACTGCAACATCTGCCAGTTTAGCATAGATTTGCAAATTAAAAAAAAATCAAGATGTATAGTCTCATCTCAGAGAGAATTATGTGTGCAAATCTGCGTGCTGGGAGATGAGAATGTGCTAACATTGCAACAACTCTTGGCTGAATGTTCAAAGCATTAGGAAGGTTTAATGAGTTACTGTCTGAAGCCAGGAAACAACTTAAGACCCTTGTTCGTCTGTTATTTCTCTTTTGTCCCCTTGCTCTCTCTCACACACAAACACACGCACACAAAAGCACACAATTGTTACCTGAAGAAAAGTCACATTAAAAAAAAATCATTTAGGGTGCAATCCTAACCTGGAGTTAGGCCGGCATAGTTAGGCAAGTTTGGCTGGCGTAAGGGACACCGTAAAGTCAGTTTGGACCACTCTCAGAGAGGCCAGCACACAGACGTACGCCATTCTCCCTGACACCGAAAGTTGTCCAAACGCACTTTACGGTGGCCCTGATACCGGCCAAACTTTGCTGACCTAACTGTGTCGGCCCGACTCCAGGTTAGGATTGCGCCCTTATTTAAAATATATATGCCCCACATTTCCAGCATGTGGTTTACAAAAGCAATAAATTACTGTTCCACTCTTCCTTCAATGAAATAGAGGCATATAAGTTTCTCCCCCCACTTTTATCCTCACAACAACCTTGTGAAGTAGGCTGAGTTGAGAGTAACCTTTCTAGCTGCTAGGTAAGGTTGAGATCGTGTGCCTTGGATATAGCTATATTTTAAAAAGTCAATAAAAACAAAACTAAAACAATAAATTATTTTATTTACTGCCTAACACCCCATACTTCTCTCTTTCTTTTTTTCTCATAAAAGAGATCCAAGGACAAATAATAAGAGATGCAAAGCAACATATACAGAACTCATTAGAATACGATACATTTCAAAATAATTAAAAACTATAAGAAATCTTAGAAAAAACTGGGGGGCATTTTTTTTGCTGTGTGGGGCAAAATTGCAGGCCCAAAATGTATTAGGCATAAGTCACCAATTTTTTCCCCTCCCAGGGGATGCTTTCACATAATGAAGCAGCATTCTTCCAAGAAGAATTCTGGGAGGAAGAAGATGGTGACTGCTGACTAGTAACAGGAAGAGCACAGCTGTTGTGAAGCAGGTAGCCATGACAGTATGTAAGGTTGTGGAAGTAGTTTTGCTCTGCTTTCATTCCCAAACCCTCAGTTCAAGCTGAAAGTTTTTTGCAGAGAACATTTGCATCAATTCTAGGGAAATGAAAATATTCAGCAGCTTTTACCGTAACTGTGGGTGTAGACAGTTTTATTAAAAACCAACCCAGCAGAGATCAAAGAACTGTAAACCAGAATTTTCCACCTCAGTTTAGGTAAAGCGTGGGAGGGGCCATGGACCATTTCTATTTTGACTAGAAGATGTCTATGGCTAATGGATATCACAACCATTTCTGACTTAAAAGCGTTTGGGTTAATTCAGAAAAATCTTAATATTTTGACTGATAAATGAAGCACACACACACACACAAAGCATAAACATTGATTTGAGAGGGCACTGAGGCAGACAAATGCCACCAAGAAGCAAATGATGTGAAGTCTGCATGAGGTAGTCATTTTGTCAGATATCAATAGTTTTGGCTACTGGTATGGATTATCATTTACATTCTGCAATGTACTTTATATTAATCATGATTGAACAGGCTTGAAAAACCATCTCTGACTGTCCTGCTTTTATTTTGAAGAAAATGCAACATTATTTCAGTGCATGAGGTAATGGGATTTGATTCAAATTACTATGTTCTGTACTAACAGCAATTCACTTAGGTAGTTATGTTGCCCTGGGACACTTCCCATATTTTCAGTTATGTGTTAAAGCACCCAACCTTGGACATGGAAAATTAATTTTTGTTTATTTACAATATTTCTCATCTTTGAGCGTCTTTGCCTGTCTTTTGTTTCAAAGATCAGAATGCTATTCCAGCTATTTCCTAGGGATGCATTATCTCCAGTATAAACAAAGAGCTTCCCACAAAAGATGCCATAGTGGTGTGCGTAACAGTGGCATAGCAAGCGGGGGAAGCCATAAGGGGGTGCCGTTTGTCCCCCTCTCCGTGCCTCAAATCCCTCACTCAAATGGCAGGCGAGCAGTGGTGTCATTCTATAACGAACTAACGGCACGGTGGGCGGGACTTACTGCCTGATTGGCTGCGCGGGTCTGACGCGTAGCCACTGTTCCGAGCCCCGCGCAGGCACCCCTGGCTTCGGAGGGGGTGCCCGCTTGCCTGGGTGGCGCGTTGGGTGCTGCGGAGAGCCGCGGAGGGGCGCGCCACCCAGAAGAAGCCCTTCGCGGCGGAACAGCAGGCAGCGACGCGTCGCGGGCCCCCTGTCAATCAAGGGGTAAGTCCCGCCTGCGTTCCGGTAGTTAATTATAGAATGACACCACTGCAGGCGAGGTAAGGAAGTGCGAAGGCCCCAGCAGCTTCAGTGGTGGCAGTACCACCAGCGCCAGGGAGAGAAAGAGGGGACGTGTGCATGGGGGGACCTGGCCATGCCCAGCAAGAAGGAGACATGTGGCAGGAAGGAGGGGGCATGCTGCGGCACCCCTGGAGCGGCAGTCTCGCCACAGCAAGCGTCCTATCCTGCAGCCGGTTCTTCCAGGTTCATCTGGCCACTGCGCCAGGGTGGGCTGGGCTGCTTGGGGTCTGCGCATGGCTGTCCAGGGAGACCTGGAAGCTTTGCAACTGGACAAACCTGGAAAAGCCAGACGGCAGATGCAGGAGCACATGCCTCTCACCTCTCTTGGCATGCGGGCGAGGGAGCATGCTGAGAAATGGGAATAACATCATCTACCTAAGGATTACAACTGAATGCTTAACCAATTCCCTTTATGTAATGCATAATTAACTTTGACTGCTCCTTACTTTGAGTGTCTAGCAGAAAAACGACTCAAAAATATTATTACCGAGATAATGGCCCAATTCAGGCATCAGAGCAAGCCACAATGACAAGATTGAGCCAGTTAGCCCTGCTAACTGGGAAAAAGAGACATTTTTTTTCAAGTGATGCTCCTTTTATATTTAACAGGAGGAGAGTACCTTATTATTATTATTATTATTATTATTATTATTATCATCATCATCATCATCATCACTATTATTATTATCACTATTATTATTATTATTATTATCATCATCAACAACAACAACAACAACAACATAGGCTGTGGACTCTCTTCTTTCCTTCTTTATACGTGAGGGGAAGAGAATGAAAAATTTTATTTGTAGTTTACAAAACTGCTTTTTCTTCTTACATCTGAATACGGGAATCTGTGGTTTGCACAAACCATGGTTAGTTATCAAACCAAGATCCTGGCTTGTTAATACAGTTTTTCATATTGGATGTAACAAAAAAACTGTTAACAGAGGCTTCCAATCTCCTTCCTTTGCACATGGGGGAGAAGAAAAGGGAGAGGTGACCATAGAAACCAGAGGATTGCCATGGCTCATTCTCATCACAACAATCCCATGGGTATTTGTGAGGCCTGAACTGGACCAACATAAGTGAAGCACTCTGAATAGGAAAAAACCCAGTGATCTAATCACTTTCTGAGTGTTGACCTGCTGAAGCAAATGGGGCAGGCAGTGGATGCAAAAGCTGCCATGTGCCAAACACTGGCCACACAAAGCTCCAAGTCAGGACGCAGGGCTAGCAAGTTACTCCCTGTTCCATTCCCTTTGGGGTTATGTTCAAGGTTCTCTCTGCCCTCCCTGAAAATGTCTGGTTTCATCCTGCAAATGCCGTTAGATGTGCCATCTAGGACTAAACAAATGTTCATTTCCCAGGCCTTCCTTTCCCCCTCCTTTATAAATCTATGTATTCATTTCTACTTTCTTAAAAAAAAAAGTTCCCTCCGCTCTGGAATGCCTTCCTGCCTGCCTTCCCTCCCTCTCTTGTGCTCTGGGTTATGTGAAAAAATCCATGCCAAGCTGGTCCGTAGGCGTGGCGTGGCTGCTCTGGGCTGCGCGTGACATGTTCTTTGACGTACTGTGTGGTCAAGGAGCCGGGGGGGGGGGCGGAGGGGGGTCTGAACATGGGCCAAGACTTGCACTTTAGTTTCCTGACATGGCAGGCATTCAGAGAGACCCCACTAAGTGCTATTTCCTAAATCCACTCGCTTTTCATAACAATCTCACCACATTTCGCTTTGCTTTGCTTTTTTCTTCCTTTTTTTTTATGGGCACTCTTTAAAAGAGAAACTGGACTCCGTCGACGCAGCCTCGCATTTGGAAGCCATCAAAGGCCCAACTCTAAACAAAAACGTTATTAATGTGTTGTAATCTGCCCTCGATGTTACCAGATGAAAAGGAGAAATGTTTTATAGTTCTGCAGTTATAAGGTTTTAATTGCCTTTTTAAGAGCACGGATACTTTAGAGTGCTCCCTGTTACAAAAGAGCCGTATCTGTTTCTTGATAACTGCTGAATGATCTCAACTATTTTTATTAGATTTTTTTTCCCCTCCTTCACCTCCCTAGTTTCCCCTCAACCCGCTGGCTTTTCACCCCCTCCTTCCTCCAAGTGCCACCCCCATAAAGACACCGTCAGATCATTTCTGATATAAAGCTGGAAAGAGCTTTGGCCAAAGAGAAACTTCATTACAAACAACTCTTTTACATTCTCCACCCCACCCCACCCCCCTCTTTTTTTATTTATAGAACTCATTTTCTGGAATCAAGTGTTTTATGGTGAGGTGGAGATTGCCTGTTTTATGCAAGAGGTTTATATACATCTGGGTAAAATAACTTTGCTGTTTTAAGTAGCTAGATTACTAAATATTATGCCTTTGTGTCTAACATGCTTAGAGATGGGAATGAATTGCCCTCTGCCCTTTCCAAAATTCAAATGTCCTTTTATTTCTTCATCAGGGCAGCCTATGTGAGAAAGGTGATTTGGATTTAGGGAAGGGTGATTTTAGACTACAGTACTCACTTTCTAGACAGATTCTTTTGCAGTGGATTGAAAAATACCTTTGTTTTTTAGGGTTAAACTGAGAGCGTAATTCTAACCTAACTGCAAGTTAGGCCAGCAAAATTTGACCAGCACGAGGTTCATAAAGTTCATTTGGTCCACTCTTGGAGTCAGGGAGGATGGTGCATATCTGTGTCCTGGACTTTCTGAGTTCAAAAGTGGTCCAAACGTACTTTAGGGTGTCCCTTGTGTTGGCCAAACTTTGCTGGCCTAACTTATGCTGGCCTTACTCAAGGTCAGGATTGTGCTCTGAATTTTTGCTCTCTGTGCCTCTGGAATAGTGCTTGACTGCTCCCCTGGACAATTTGTGTCCCCCCCCAATGGCCTGATGATATGTGTTAGGTTTTGCCCTGTTTTAAATGTTCTGTGTTTGTGTTTTAATGTAAAAATTAATGCTTTAATGCTTTTGTTTTTGATGTTTTTACTTACTGTTGTTTTACATTATACCTTTATTATGCAGCTCTGTAAGCCACCTTGGGCATCTGCTTCGGCGTGGGAAAGGCGGGGTATAAATTCTTCAAAATAAATAGGTTAGGATGGGCCAGATGGACTGGAAGAAGTTATCTGAACAAAGCCTCATGGGGTCCTTATTTGGCTAACTTGATCCAGGCAAAATAAGAACAGAATAAAGGCTATTTCACACTTGAAGTGGCAGTTGTACAAAGGACAGCCATGAATTCCACAGTATGGAAATGTGGAGGTGGGGGGGACAGGGCCAATTAGCATGTCCCCCTACGTGGAAACCTATCAGCCCTACATAATGTACCTCATACTTTTACCAAGTAGAACACTGGTGTGGCTGAAGCAAACCTGAGAGCTGCTTAATATATCAAGTGCCTCTTAAGAGGCAGGTTATGTGCCACAAATACCAGTTGCTGGGGAGCAACAGCTGGGGACAGGTATTTCTTTCCTACCTGTTCATGGACTTCCTGGAAACATCTGGCTGGTATGGTGAGAAATAGGATGCTGGACTAGACGGGACTTTGCCTCAATCCAGCAAAGCATGTTCTTAGCTGGGTCTACCAGCAATTATTATGATGGCTGAATGAAGCCTCTAGGTTGAGAGGCAGTCTACCACTAAATAAAAATAATATTTGTGGGGCACAATGGGAAGGGTTGCTTTCATGGCCTTCTTGTGGGCTTCATGGTGGATATCTGGTTGCTCATTGTGGGAAACAGGATACTGGATGAGAATGATCTTTGATTTGCTACAACAGGGCTGTTCTTGTGTTCTTACAATTCTTTCCTTTATTTGATTAATTTCAATCCCCATTTTCTCCCACAGATAAGTTAAAAGAACAAAAACCAGGTTAAAAACAAACATACCTAAAATCACTGGCAAGTGGACAAGACAACAACAACAACAAAAAAGACAGACCATTCACATGGCAGGCTAGCAGTTCCTGTTCAGAACCAACTGGAGGTACTCTCCTCCCACCATGCTCCCTGAAATCTCTTTAAATGGACTGGGAATGATGGAAAAGCCAAGGAGGCATATGTGCGAAAGAAGCCCACATTGTACTAATTCACGGACTGCCAGGCACAAGAGGTGATGTAAAGGTAGCTGGGGTGCATCTTGCTCTGTTTACACAGCTACTCTATAAAATATGAAGAAATGCTGGTTTATTTAACTATCCAGAGATTTTGTGCACGTGCGCACATACACAATGTTATTTCACCAAATGGAAAAAATTTTGGTTGTGTGAGATGCTGCTTCCTTTGACTTTAAAACTGAGCATTTGTGACCCAACTAGCTTAGAAAATGACACCTCAGTAGAATCTGTTTGGCAGCAAAAGTGGAGTTTCCACCTTTGTTTGCCCTCAAAAAAACTGCATGAGTTTGTTTAGGCTGAACACTAATGCTGTGCCCAAGGCAACACAAGTTTACCTTCCTGTCTGAATATAAGGGTCAGCACCAACCATGATAAACAATGATAACCCAGAGGCGTTTCTACAGGGATGGCAAAGCTCTAAGTTTTGCAAGAAGCCTTACCTTGCAGCGGAGATTACTCCTCTCCTGCACCGTTTTAGCCAATCATGGCATTGCTTACTGGCTACACAGCAAGGGAGAGGAGGGATTTACACGACAGGGTAAGGCTTCTTGCAAAACTTAGAGCTTTGCCATCCCTGTAGAAACGCCACTGTGATAACCAGTAACAAACAATTTGGGAGGGGCTACACCCCAGTGACAGTCTGCAGAAGATCCCAGGTTATGTCCCTGGCAGCATCTTCAGGTAGAGCTGGGAAAGACCCTGGCCTGAAACCCTGATGAGCAGCTGTAGACTCCACTGAGTTAGATGGCTCAATATCAGGCAGCTTCATGTATTCAAGAACCAAAATACATCCTTATAAACTAGCTCAATATTGCAGATGGGGGAAAGGAGACCAAGGGAACTGAGGGTCTTGCTGAACTTGGAATAAAGAAGGGCATACAAATTGAGACTCCTCCCATGCTTCCTGTTACTTTCTAGCTGCCTGTGCAAAGTGAAAATGACTGTGCTCATTGGACGGTAGGCCATTGGTGGGCTCTGGGGTCCTCCCAATTCCTCTGCTTCCTTTAGCCTGCCTCAAGGCTCCCCACATCCTCCAAACCACACACTATCCAAGGCACTATGATGACTCTTACTATGGGTGGAGGACAGATACAAAGGGGGGGGGGGAGAAGGAAGGAACAAGAAAAACAGGCCAATATTGTGACTGGGGTGTTAGCCTTGTAACATGGCTCCCCGTTTGCATCGTTGGTTGGGGACAACATGACGCTTCTGACAAGCAAGCTGCTCAATAAACTTTTACGGTCTTTCCTGAAAGGAGAAACAGTTGCCGAAGTCAAAAGCAGCTGTGGTCAGCAATAAAGCAGAGAGTTGGCCCGTGGTCAGCTCCACTCTCACCAGTAGGTGGTATTGTGGTCAGCAATAATTACTACGAAAAATTCAAAGGAGAGTGAAGGGTAACAGAAGAGGCACAAAGAACGCACTGTGTTGCCTTTTTCCTATTTCTAGCCGGAGAGAAAAAGAAAAAAGGTGAATCATGACATGCATTTGGATCATCCAAACACTTGGCCACCATCATCACTGAACTTTTGCCTGGCTGACATTTTCTACTGGAAACTCTTTAGCGTAATTTCGATAACTATGTGTGCCACTGAAAGAGTGGCTTTACCAATGAATTTTGTAACCTGAAATGTATGCTGAAGGGAGTATATGTGTGTTCCAGGTGTGGGTGTGTCCGTACTGTGTCCGTCCTCTCTCTCTCTCTCTCTCTCTCTCTCTCTCTCTCTCTCTCTCTCTC
>JAJKFI010000149.1:786400-797571 GCA_029204185.1 Lerista edwardsae | reverse complement strand
CTCTCTCTCTCTCTCTCTCTCTCTCTCTCTCTCTCTCTCTCTCTCTCTGTAAATGAAAAGTGTAACCCATGGAACCAGAGTCTAAAATCTCCTAGTACATAAATGTATAAAATTCAACCGTACTGTCAATTCTGAGAACTGCCAGAACATTCCCAACTTTCACAGCTCCTTCAATAATCTCACTGATTTTGATTGGCTCCTTGGTTAGCTTCTCTGTTGTTTGGGACTCCTATGAAATTATTACATCAAGACACAACCAGATAGTCAGGCATCTACCACCTTGCCTCAACTGACTTCGGTTTCTGCCCACCCAATTTTCTTCCCCTGATACTTTAGGGCATCCCAAACCTTTTTGACTGGCGGCTCCATTGACCTACTGGGACACTGGCTGTGGCTCCCCATTAAAGCTACAATCCTATGCATTATATAGGATGGTGGGCTTTTTGCTTGGATCCTGTGGCTCCTCTGGATGGTTTCCACTGCTCACCAGGGAGCAACCGAACACAGTTTGGGGACCATTGCTCTATGGCGATCCTGCCAAAAAGATCTGGGCTGATCCCCTTGAAGATTTCACTCCCCAACTGCTTCCTTTCAGAGTCCTCATTCAGAATGCTAGGAAGACAAATTCTTGAACCACTTTATCCCTTTGCAAAGGCATAGGCCTTCTCAGGTCCCATTAAGTGTATCGGCTCATTGATTTGCTCAATACCTCATTCTTAGGTAGGTCTCTGCCTTCTTATTATTAGACTGTGCCTAAGCCTACACATGTGGCAGAAAGAAGTTGGATGGAGACAGTGGAACACTGAGGTGGCAGAATCTCAAGGTGCCCTTGTGGGGGAATCATATTTTTGAGTGCTCTCCTACTCTTTGGGAATATTCCTTTCCTTAAGGAGCTTCCTCAGCAACTTCCCGGTTCGCCCAGCCCTGCCAGTACTTCTTGTGGTTCTCTCCACAACAACCTCAGCTGTCTGGACTGCTTTCTGGAAACTGACTAAGGACCTAATGGGATATGCACTTCACCCTGCAGTGGAGGCCTCCTTAAGGTTAGGGAATGTCAGGGCTGCATTGTGGCTGCATCGGTGCTGGAAAGTGGGATAGGACTGGATCCTTACATTTGCATCTGGGGCTCCTTAATTTGCCTTGTCCTCCAGGTCACTCAGCCCATGCCAGCCATGTCAGCCTGGGACCGTTCTAGTGAATGACATAACTGCTCCTCATAGGAAAAAATGTTGCAGATCAAGGAAAGATGTTGCAGATCCTCTTTAGCTGGATCTCCTCTGCCATCGTGTCTGCCTAAGAGATTTACTACATCATTTTTTTCAAATAAAATAAAATCAAACTTCCATCTGACAGAGGTTAGAATCAATGAACAACACAGTCTAATATTCCAAGAGGGAAGTCATTCAGCACATCAGGAAAAAAGCTGGTATATATCATATATATGCATTCCCATACTTACAACCTGGGAAACCACCTTTCCAGCCTCAGAGAAATGACTGAAATGACAGGAAGTGCTCATTGTGCACAAAACAGGGCTTTATTCTGTATCCAGGAGGCCTGTAGAGGAGGGGGCACACCTCCCAGATCCCCTCGGACCTCAGTATGACCCCCAGGTAAGCGCTAAAGCTCCTGAGTGTCCCGTGGCGACCCAATCGCATCAGCGCTGTCGGGACACCCATAACTGGGTGCCTTAAGGGGGAATTTGCTTCCCCATGGGTCACGCCCGACAGATTGGGAAGCACCACTCTAAAGCATGGCCTTCCAATACATTTCTGAAGTGTTACAACTTTTGCAGAAGAACACTTACTGATTGATTGGAAACATTTTAAAAGCATTACAGCAGGTTATTTAAGACTGATACACTGTCCACATCAGGGTAAATTACCTCCAGTTTCCATGCGAGACAGTTGAGGCTAAAAACCAGAACAGGAGACAGAATTTGTCCCAAAGGGAAAGAAACCAGAATAAGTAACATTCCTTTTCCTTATCCAACTCAGGCAATAATGAGCTGGGGGAATTCTTTCATTCCTGTACTTCCTCTTGGCTCTGATGAGTCTGCACATCCTTTCCACCATCATGCCATTGTCTCTGTGGTATCCAACCTTGGCGTTCAAAAATTAAATTAGTCTAAAAGTCAGGAGGAAGGAAATTATATGTTGCGTACTACCATCAAGAGGCCAAGAGCGATTACTTCCTGCCATACTGAAGAATTTTTATTCCACTTCCTCTCCCCCATTCCCTTGGTAACCTTGAGATAAATCTAACAAACAAAGGAGTGAATATTAATTGGATGAGACAAGGGATGAGCAAATGGGATAAAAGTATGTAGTTTATAGTCAACACAAGTGTTGGGAATGCATCCCTGAAAAGGAACTGAAGCCTCACCATGAAAATAAAACCCTTTCACTTATACCAAAACCACATTTTGCCGACTCCTGTCGGTCACCAAAATGATTTTCAGAACATCTGAAAGAGAGGAGGTTGTAAAATTTTAGATTCCTTCTGTCAACAACTTGGCCATCGACTCACGTTAAATACTCAATTTGATGTGGCTAACCTTTTCTACATTTTATTGCCATTGGTATGCCTCCTGATGGGTATTCCAGGTATGACCGACCGACATTTGAATTAAAGTCATAAACCAAGGCCTCTTAAATTGCTGGAGTGCTGTTTCAATCATCTCACTGTGGCATAAGGCAGCTTGACTCAACCAAGAAACAATCACAAGCAGGGGAAGTTATAACTAAATGCCTCTTTTTATGGCATTCAAAAGAATACTATTTGCAACAAATTAAACTGCAGGTCCTGCACAGCTGATTCACACAGAACAGTTATACTTCCTTGAGTATACACTCATATGGAAAATAAATGCAATGTGTGAATGCATCAAGTCTAAACATGGCTTGCAGCAATTCCTGTTTAACTGTTGCATCATTTTGTTGCCGGAGACATTTAGTCTACAATAGACAATTATGGACTACAAGACCTATGGTGCAGTGCACCAATGGTACAACCCAGGCGACTTGATGCCACCTCAAGTCTACCATCTCTACACAGTTACAACAAAAAACAGCTGCTTATAGTACTCCTCATGTGTTTTCTTCAAACATGGAAATGTGGGACTTCTGGGTTGATTTTAAGGGACTGTGCAAAATGAAGGAGCCTTCATTCACATGATCTCCATAAATCAAACCTGAGGTCCTGCATTTCTGTGTTTGAAGAAACTGCACCTAGAGCAAGGTAAGGTAAGGAAGCAGGTGATCCACTTTCTGCTTGCTTTTAGTGGGAAGGATCAGTGTGGGTTGCATCCATGGCAGCCTGGAGTGAGATGGTGGCGGCGGCAGACTTGGGTGAAGGGCACTGCAAATCATGATATGATGTCATCATGTCACTGCAATTACTTCTGGGGCAGCTAGGTGGGGGCAGCATTTGGGAGTGTGACCTGGGACAGGACAAGCAGCAGCTATGCTGCTGATTGCCTCAGTTGATCTCATTGATGGGCTGGCCCTGATTCCACCACCCGTCAAAATCTCTATATGAGCATACATATGACTACCACAACTCCCATTGTTAAATCATGTGTAAAATCACATCAACATTGCTTTTTTGCATACAGGCACATTGGTGGTGCATAGTGGTGGTGGGAGAATGCCATGAATGAACCACAAGCGGTGACAAATGTGTGTGTGTGCACAGAGGTGTCATTCTATAATGAAGTACCAGAACGCAGGCGGGACTTACCCCTTGATTGACAGGGGCCCCGCAACGCGTCGCCTCCTGCTGTTCCGCCGCGGAGGGCTTCTTCCGGGTGGCGCGCCCCTCCGCGGCTCTCCGCAGCACCCAGCGCGCCACCCAGGCAAGCGGGCACCCCCTCCGAAGCCAGGGGTGCCCGCGCGGGGCTCGGAACGGTGGCGACGCGTCAGAACCGCGCAGCCAATCAGGCGGTAAGTCCCGCCCACCGTTCCGTTAGTTCATTATAGAATGACACCACTGTGCGTGCATGCATGCACACACATGACAAAGGATTCTTAATGTATCAGTTTTGCTTTGGAAACAAGTTCAGGTAATTTAGAACTCTAAAATCCAGGGATAAATTTGGATCAGAATTGTACCCCAATGCTTTCTTCTCATGAGCCTAATGCAGGACTCTCTACCTAAGGATGCTCAGCAACTTGGCTCTGGCACAGTATATAGTACTGAGCATGATGGGCCAAGAATAGAAAGTCTCCGTATAATCCTCTGCTCATCTTTGCATTTTATACGGTCAGGTCATGGCGCAGTGGTAGAGGACCTGCTTTCTGTGCAAAAGCTCCAGGTCCCTCCATGGTAGCCATGGTGGCATCTCCAGGCAGGGCTGGGAAACGCCCCTGTCTGGAACTCTGGAGAGCCACAGTCAACCAGGAGACAGCACTGAGCTAGAGAGACCAATGGCCTGACTTAGAAGTAGGCAGCTCCCAACGCTCCTAATTCAGAACTAGAATCTTGAGGACTCAGGCACACGAAAATTACTTCACTATACTGTATACCCCAATGTGGAAAGCAAGACATCAGCTAGGATCATGGTGTTCAATCAAATAAGCAGCAGGGCTCTGCCCATGCCATCTTCCCTCAAGTTGCCCCCCGCCCTTCACAGCAACACATGCCCTTTTACAGGCAGATCAGACGTCTGGGCCAAAGGAAGTTTTAAGGCTGCAGTGGAGTATTTTAAGTTTGTGTTTAAAAGGTCAAGTGTGGAAAAAAAAACCCATCAAAAAAACCAGTTCATTAACACAGCAATGGAAGATTAAACATTAACTCACAATTTCTTCTAAGGTTTCTGTCTTGTTTCAAAGCCTGTATCATTTTGTCCAGAGTAATCTACATCTGAAGAATCTGAAAGTTTATCTTGATTGAAAATCTTTTTCAAACTTTTTGGTTTTAAACAGGAGAAAGCTAATTTCCTCCCCATCTAAACAACAACTCTGAAGTTGTTGTATGCTGAGTTTCCTTCCAGCCTCTGACGCCACAAATGCCTGGAGGCATCTTCAGGCTTTCATTCATCTTCCTGTCCTTCAAGCTACTACAGAGAAGTGGCCAGATTGGCCCACATACTGACCAGCTGGACTTACAATGCAATCAGTGGGTCAAGTGTGAAGAGGTCAAGTGTGAATCAGTATGAAGAGGAACTTCAAGACAGTAATCTCTCCTCTCCCTCTCTCTGTGGGCACATCTATATTCCCCCAAAAATAAAAATAAAAATCAGCAGTATATACCATCATAACTCTCTTCAAAGAATTCTGGGAATTGTAGTTTAATGAGAGTGCTGTGAATTCTCTGTTAGAGATAGCTGGCCTCCCACATAGAACCAGTTTTCAGATTCCCTGGGAAAAATTATGAAAGAAGGTGTGAAAATCCTTTTATTTATTTAGAGGTGTCTACCCTACTTTAGGCCCCTAAAGCGATCTCCAAAGTGGCTCACAAAACAGAAAATAAAACAATTTTGACATCTCAAGATGCAAAAAGCAAACACTACATGAAACAATTAAAACTATTAAAATAGCTTGAAAATAATTCAAACAGGACAAAGAGCAGCAGAGAAACATAAATAATCTCAGTAGGGGGGCAATCGGCATAACAGAAATGTCTCGCAAAGCAAATTTAAAAAGTCTTTGTTAGGCACCAAAATACTTGGAAATCCAAGTATCAAATCCAGACGTGTTTTGGACTGGGCTGCTCCTGATCAGAGGATGTTGTGAGCAAAACAGAGAGAAAGAGTGTTTCTGTCTTCAATACCCAGCCTTATACAAACCACTAGCTCTGAATCAGAGGTCCAGGTGCTGCCACTTTCAGAGGTGGTCAGAAACAGCAGGAATGGGGACCCCCAGTTGTGGGGTGCTCCTTCCAGGCACACCCTGCACTTCCGTGCCAGAATGAGCTGTTCTCCTGCTCCGGAGTGGTGCCTCATTTCATTTCCTAGTTTTCTTGTTTGTTCGCTGCTTTTAATGATGGCTTGCATTGATAATTGATGTTAATGTATTGGTTTTAAAAAACTTATCGTAGGGCCCGATCCTAAGCTGCTGTCATCAATGTGCTGTAAGACACCTCCAACACTAGCAGGAAGCCCTTACCGTCGTACTGACCCAGCACTGGTCCCACACACTTGGAGGCAGCAACATGACGCCAGAGAACAGTAAGTGTAGGCTGTAGGCTGCCAGGGTTGTGCTAATTCCGTGTAGGGTGGGAGGGCATTCCTGGGTGAGGGAGGGGCTGGGCGGGGTGGGACCAGCAGTGCGACCTGATACAGAGGCCCTTGTGTCTAAATAGCTGGTGCAGACACGAGAAAAGCCACTGGCGGGTCTCTCGCCTGACCCGGAGGAAGGGGATGAACGTCCCCTTCCTCCGAGGAGCCTTCGACAGCTCAGGATTGGGTGATTATTCTTTTGTTAGCTGCCTTTGAAATGTCAGGCAAAAGGTAGCTCAGAATTCTCTTAAACGAAGACATGAATAAAATCAGTAGTTAACCCAGCTTAGCTTTCTGCACTAGATCCCTTTCCAACATCCAGGCTCTTGGGGTGTTGAGTTTGATTTCTCTCTCTCTCTCTCTCTCTCTCTCTCTCACTCACTCACACACACACACACACACACACACACACACGCCAACAATTTTGTCATTTTCCTAAAGGGGAAAAAATAAACCCTCTCAATGTTGTTATTTTGTAACTCCCCTTAGCAAACAAGACTCCAGCTGTAATTGTAGCATTTGCCGGTTTCCCTAACTCTCATTTAAACTGGGCTGCTCATTACAGTCCAAATTCTTGTTTGGATAATCGTCCTTTGTTTAAATACATACAGAAGGAGAGGAAGGGAGGAAGAAAAGCTCCACAACAGCCCGTCACCATAGACCAGCATTAGCTGTTAGGCCTGTCATGTGAGCTTATTACCCTGGAGGTTGCAGTGGCAAAAACTCGTGTACAAGAGAAGGATTATTTTCCTAGTATTACTGTTGCAGTAACATATAATCAGGCCTTTCCCCCCACACTGCTGTTGCCCCCCCAGCAACTTTACAATTCACAAGTCTTCTTTCCAAGTTCAAGCAAAGTTTAAAGGTGAAAAGGTCACAAGGTTTCATAGCCGGCTGTTGAAAGGAAGATAGAAAATTAAGAAAGGGGGTTGAGGGTGGTCTTGAAAGAACTTGCATCCAAATGGAAGATTCTGAAACAAATTTGGAATTTTTCTCTCCTTTTCCTTTTTAAAGCATGCGACCCCCTTCAATCTGTTTGGAGGAAAAGTTAAGCGTTTCTTCATTTAAATGGCAAAATGGTTAAAATGAATTGAAACAGGCCAAGAGATAATATTCCACAGGAGTTAACATCTTCCAGTGTTACCATTCAAAAACAGTTCAATGCCATGAATATTTGCACAGAGCAAACATTCAAGCAGCTGGACATTGCTTTTGAGTATGTTTTTGAGAGACATTTCAGTAATAAATAAATAATATAACTAACAAATCAGAAACTACACTGTCCTGCCCTCAGTTCTAGTCCTTTATTCTAAGATTTCAGTCCTTCCTTGGAAGGTCACAGACAACTTTATGCAGGTAGCATCCATAGTGACAGCACAATCCTAAACTGAGTTAGGCCGGCATAAGGTAAGCCAGTGAAGTTTGGCCAGCACAAGGGACACCGTAAAGTATGTTTGGACCATTCTCAGAGTCAGAGAGGCCAGCACACAGACATGAGCCATCCTCCCTGACTTTATTGTGGCCCTTGTACTGGCCAAACTTTGCTGGCTTAGCTTATGCCAGCCTAACTAAAGTTTGGGATTGCACTCTCAGTCAGGCCTAAAGCTGGTGGTTGGTGACGTCAAGACTTGACTACTGTAATGTGCTCTATGTAGGGCTGCCCTTACAGACTGCTTGGAAATTGCAATTAGTGCTGAACACGGCATCTGCATGGTCTTGGAAGCTTGATGATTTGACTCTGGCAGACTGCTGCTCCTGCAGCTGCATTGGCTGCCAGTTTGTTTCTGAGTACAATTCAAGGTTTGTGCTGGTTTTGACCTTTAAAGCCCTGAATGCTTCAGGCCAGGATATCCAAGGAACCACCTCCTCTTATATGAGCCAGCTTGTCCCTAGAGGTAATTGGAGGGCCCCCCCTCCTGAGTGCTGCCCATGACTGAAGCCAGGGTGGCAGCAACAAGGGGTTGGGCCTTTTCTTTAGTGGTGCTAATATTATGAAACTCCCTCTAGGCCAAACTAAGAATGATGCCTTCCCTGGAAGCCTTCTGGTGGGGGCTAAAGACTTTCCCAGGTAACCTTTCTTACCTTTTATACGGGGCTGCCGTTGCTATTTCAACCTGTGTTTATTGTTGCTGCCGCATTTTATAAGCCCCCCCGGATACCCTATTATAAGGAGGAAAGGTTATAAATGTTTGAACCAAAATAAATAAATAAGTAAATAGAATAAACCGCCCTGGTTGTTCTCACTGGAAGAAAGAAGGCAGAATCTAAATACATAAATGTATACATAAATATAAACTCAGGTCAAGACAAAATGGCTGCTATCAAGTTCCTTTTTAAATAGGAGACCCTTCTGATTGATTTTCTGAAAGCACAAAAATAATGGCTTCTCAGGGAAAATCCCAAGGTATAACATTGTGCAGGAGTGGGGTTTGCCAGCACACTCTTAGAACCCTCACATGTAGGGTCACTGTCCACGTGATGGTTAAGTCTGAGAAGGGCTTTTCTTTCAGCCTAATCTACCTCACAGGGTTGTTGTGAGGATAAAATGTGTCAAGGAGAAACCATGGACGCTGCCCGTGTAAACTGCCCTGGAGAGCAGAGCAATGCATTATTATTATTATTATTATTATTATTATTATTATTATTATTATTATTATTATTATTATTAATAATAATAATAACAACAACAATAATAACAATAATAACAATAATAACAATAATAATAATACACCCAACATCTTATCAATATATTATAATACAGTGTATTATTATTATTCCAGGGATATTATAAGGGTTACAGGCTAAAATCTGTAGGTTTCAAAACTATGAAGTATGTCTGCAAATCTGCTAATGGATGTTAAGGTTGGAAAACCTCTTCTGCAAAACTCATTAGTCATTAAAAGTTCTGGTGAAGTTCAATTTTTATTTTAAAAAAACAAGAAAAACATGTAAAAAAATCAGTATCTCATTTCTCTTCAGGGATGGTGAAGTGTGAAGATATCCAAGTGATACTGGAACTGACCTTGTATATTTAAACCCTCTGAACTCAAACTGCCCTTCACAAATTACTTTACCACCAGGCTGCACAACATTTTAATATACTGTACTGGAAATGGAACAAAAGAAATCCCTAAAATGACAGTAAATGTAATGCTTCCAATGGAATTTGTCTGGTATGAATAAAGATGGGTGGAGTAAATACCACTTGATATTCATAACCCCTGAAGGACATAAGAAGAGCCCTGGTGGATCAGGCCAAAAGCCCACCCAGTCCAGCATCCTGCTACCCACAGTGGCCCACTGACTGCCTCTAGGAAGACTGCAGGCAGAGCAGGAAGACAGACTTCTTTCCTGCCATTGCTCCCCTGCGACCGGTGTTCTGAGGCACACTGCCATTGAACCCGATGACAGCACATAGCCATCGTGATTAGTAGCCATGGACACACCTGTCTTCCATGATTTTGACAACTCCCCTTTTAAAGCCATCCAAGCTAGTGGCCCTCACCACATCGTGTGGCAATGAATTCCAAAGACCAGTTATGTACTGTGTGAAGAGGTAACTTCTTTTGTCCATCCTAAATCTGTCACAGTTTCATTGGATGATCCCTGGTTCTAGTATTGCGAGAGAAGGAGAAAGACGTATCCTCCCTCACTCCTTCCACATCATGTGTAATTTTATTACTTTCAATCATGTTCCCAGCTTCAGCAAGGCTCATTCTTTTCTATCCTTAATAATTTGATCTTTAATTAAGCTTTAATTATTCAGTTTACCCAGAACAGACATTAAACTGAGAGGCCTGCGATTTCCCACATCCCCTCAGGATCCATTTAAAAATATTGGTGTTACATTAGTCCAGTCTTTTAGCATGGAGACAGATTTAAAGGAGAAGTTACAAATGTTGGTTTGTGCAGCCGGGCTGCTGTTGCAAACATCGAGCAGTCAATCAGCATCCCCTAGCACCTGTGTGGGAGGGGAGGGAGGCCGGAAGTTGGAAAAGGCCAGGGGAGCAATGGGGAGGAGACTGGGGTGGGGAGAAGGGTGGTTCAAGGCCAGAAAGGAGTATTGGTGGCAGTAGCACCACTGATATACCATCCCCTTCCTAGCTGTGATCTGCATTCCTTGGACGACTTGGACTTGCACCAGTTAAGGGCGCAATCCTAAACTGGAGTTAGGCTGGCATAAGCTAAGTCAGCAAAGTTTGGCCAGCACAAGGGCCACCATAAAGCATGTTTGGATTACTCTTGGAGTCAGGGAGGATGGCTCATGTCTGTGTGCTGCCCTCTCTGACTCCAAGAGTGGTCCAAACATACTTTACAGTGTCCCTTGTGCTGGCCAAACTTTGCTGGCCTAACTTATTTTAGGATTGTGCCCTAAATCACTGGTGCAGATCTGAGTAGAACCATGCAGGCAGTGGAGTCTTATCCCTGGGCAAGGGATCAAAGATTCCCTTACCCTGCCCCTCTGCAGGCTGCATTGGCGGGGGGTATGTGATAGCATTGGCCGGACTGTTTTCCTCTGGCTGGCTGGATATGTCCCTCGTAACACATGCAAAGTGTCCTTTCCTTATTGTTTCACCACAGGCTACACACTGTGGATTCTCACTAGCCGCAGATTCAGTATCCGCAGGTTTGCCTCATTGCGAGTTCCAAACCTGTGGCAGGAGGACCCATAGAGGACCAGAAGTCCCTGTTAAAAGGCTGTGGCTAAGCATCCTGAGTCATGGGGAAGCCATGTGCATCTGGGAGGTCCTCTGTAGATCGGGCTCCGGATTTTATTATCCATGGTTTTTGGCATCCGCAGAGATTCCAGGAATGGAACTCCTGCGGATGCTGAGGGACAACCTGTCCTCACCTCTTCAAGTTTCCAGAGAATACAGCAAAAGACTTTGGGCAAAGAGCTAAGGCTGCCAGGCCACCTCAAGAACCAAGACACAAGTGCCAACACACTCAC
>JAJKFI010000149.1:746338-779656 GCA_029204185.1 Lerista edwardsae | reverse complement strand
GGCTGCTCCTGTCCACGTTCCTCTGCGCCTGCAAAACAGCAGGCGCAAATCCGAGCAGGCCCATAGGGGTGACTGGGGCTTACGCCTCTTTCTGTGCACGTCCTAAGAGCTCACTGCTTGTCTCCTAAGAGAGAGCAGCTGATGAAGTCCTGACAGGGCAGAAAGGTGGCTGAGAAAGCCAGGCCTGAGACTGAAGAGCCATGGCTAGTCAATGTTGAAAGCACATAGCTAGCTAGTTGGACCAAAGAGCTGGCTTGGCATAAAGCAGCTTTCTTTCTCCATCTGCACATATATGTGGAAGGACCCCATAAGGCTGCGGAAGAAGGCATGTAGAATGCATTGTCTCAGGAAGGTCTCACATTCAATTGTTGGTAAAAAGATCTCAGGCAGAATGGCTCAGACAGACCTTCCGCTGAGATCCTGAAGACCTGTTCCTGAGGAGCAGTGACAAATAGACCAGCAACCCACGAGAAAGCTGCCTCTTATATTCATATGCACCCTGCTACTGCTTAGGGTGAGCTGCTGCAGATCAGAATGTTCTTGAGGCTATTCCTTCCATCCAGAATCCAGGATTACTCCACCTACCCAGGAAGCCCATTGAGTCGTCCCCCCCCAGACTGATAAGGCTGTAAAGGCTTCCAGGTCATGATTAGGTCTGCAGCCAGCCTTGACTATGTTGCTAGCCCTAGAACTTTTTAATGTTAATTGACTATTGCTCTGGTGCCTGCACTGGTTGCTAGTTCATTTCTAGACCCAATTAAAGATGCTCGTCTTGACCTTCAAAGCCTTATTATATACACCTTGGGATCAGTGTATTTACAAAGCCAACTTCTTCCGTATAACCTGGATTGCCCTCTCTGAACATCAGAGAGGGCCCTTCTAGATGTGCTGCTGCCCATGGAGGTAGGAGGTGGTACTAAGAAATTGCATCAATTTTATGGAATTCCCTCCCTTTAAATTTACAAACTGCTCCCTCTTTAGAAGTTTCCCATCCAGGCCTCACCATGGGGTTGTTGTTGTTTGTTTTTTTTGGTCTCTGATTTTAGTGTGGTCTTTATTACTGGATGTTCTGTGGGTTTTATAGGCATATTATACTGCTGTTTTGTATTTGTATTTTATATGCTTTGTTCTATTACTCTTTTACTATGGGGTGATTGCTGCTGGGTAGTCTAAGTTATGTTCTTAATTGTTTGTTAAATTGTTTTGTATATTTTATAAGCCACTTTGGGCGCATATCTGGGAGAAAAGTGGGGTAAAAATGGAATGAATGAGGGTCCAATCCTAACCAACTTTCCCGTGCTGATGCAGCTGTGTCAAGAGAGCGTATTCTGCATCCTATAGTGTTGGGACAGTCACAGAGGCCACCTCAACGTCAGGGAACATTTGTTCCCTTACCTCCTGGCTGCAATGGCAGCTGCATCGGAACTGGAAAGCTGGTTAAGATTGGGCCTTGAATGAAGGAATGAATATATGCCAGGGTCTGCCAGTCCCAGAGCCCGAAGCCCTTTCTGGCTGTTCTACGCACTCACAGCCCAGCATCACAACAATGTGGATATCCATGGGGAGTCAATGCTGCTAGCCCAGAGGGCCACAATTTTCCTGTCAAAACTCAGTGACTCGAGAGGCAGCAGTTCCAAACAGCCTCTACAGTTACATCTAAAGCCAAAGAAAGAGAACCAACTCACTGTACTTCTTTCCTTTAAGAACACCAAAGGGAGCCTTCAAAAGAAGTTGCAGATGCGAGCAAATTTGAGGACACGCAGCCTCATTGGAAACCTATAATTTTTTAATTACTTTTTCTTGTTGGTGGATATTCTGAGCTTAGTTTGTACAAGACAGATAGATATAAAATCTGGATTCCCAGTCCTCCTTCCCATGTGTATGGCACAGCGATTTTTTTTCCTAGGCTGGGATTACTTAACTTGAAGTGTGACCGGGGCACAGTGCATTTACACTCAAGGCAGCAGAAAGCGGGAGGCTTATGCATATTCCAGATAAAAGCCAAGTACACATCATCCTTCTGAGAACTGTGGAGAGGAGGACACTCAACCAATCAGAAACCAGCAGTGTCTAATTAGCATCTGCCTTGACAGGCCTGTTTCAGTTTTTATTGCTGTCATCATTTGTTAAGACAGGGGATGGTGTTTTACTCATCTTGAGCCTTGGACATTTTTTGCTGTCAGAATCAGGAAAATTGGCCAGGAATGCCCCTGCAATGCCAAATGTCTGAGAATCTGTAGTTTGGTTAGGGTGAGTGAATCAGAAATAAGAGTTATTGATGGATACAGGCTAAGGATACAGGCTAATGCCACAAACCTATGAGAGCACCAGAAAGGACAATATGCAAAACTGAGTGTAAGGTTCAATTTCTGTAGACTCTCCTGAGATTAAAACCAGTTTGTTGCTGAAGTCATCTCCATCCATCTGTGCTGCGGTAGGGGTGCACGTGTGCGCACGCACGCACACACGCACGCACGCACAAACAAGTGAGGAAGTGTACTGCAACATGCAAAGGCTCCCCTTGACACAATTCTGTGGTTCTGTCATAGCCTCAGAGATTGGATCAGGATTGGGGTGGAGGAGAAATGGGCTCAGAAGTAGTGCTTGTGATGAGATTGTCATCAGGCACCTCCAAGTGCAACTGCGGCAGCTTTTGTATGTTAAATTATTGATCAAAATCATTCACCCTTTATCCACCCAGGCAGAGGATGGCAGGTCCTTTGAGGCTCTTCAAATGCATCACAACTGGATTTTGCTGTTCTTGTGGTATTTCCCTTTCTGATTCCAAAGCTCTGTCATTTTACTGTATTTCTCCCCTGCAATTCTTCTTCCAAGAAAACCTTCTAAGATAAAGACCCTTGCCGCTCACCTCTGCGGGACTCAACAGCAGTACCAGGATGCCCCAAAACCCACAGGGCTGTGCTGCTGCTTCTCAACAAGCAGCATCTGGATAAGGAAAAGGAGGCCACGTTAAGCTCATCACAGCAGAATGGAGTTGCTATCCTTTCCCCCCCTCCCATCCCTCCTTTTCGCGGCAGCTATTTGCAACTCTCTAAGGAGCCGCAGAGTCTGCCCATTAAAACCCTGTTAAAACACTTCTGATGTTGTCAGCAGTGGAAGAGCCGAAATAGCAGAGCCCTCACCGAGATGCTCTCTGCCTGAAGCGGTTCAGTGGTACTGTCAATACTATCAGCAAGGAGGTACAAGATGAGCAACAACCTAATTTCTGCATCAAAATTTCATAACCTCCCCCAAGCTGTGAAGAAACCAGAGATGTGGGCAAACACAGGCCAGCTGTCACGTCATGCGTTGGGGAAAATGACCTTGTGGCCTGGGTTATTTTTCTGCAAAACCCCCAAAGCCACTCTCAGTGGAGCACAAGCACGTCAATGGAACAGCCAAGGGAGCTACAGCCACCATGGGCCAATGTCTGCATGGTCAACACTGCAAATGAGTCTTCTCTGTGGGGCAGGTTCACGAGGTAAACCTTGAACCAGGAGCTAAATAGCTGGCGATTGGAGCCCTTGTCGAGTGCGCTATCATGAACTGCATTTGCTCTGTGTCATATTTGGGAGCTGACAGACGCAGGGCTATGCTGCGTTGGCCCCTGTGACTGGCACACAGTGTGAAGCTTTTGGATTGGCCAAATCATTCATTCATTCATTCATTCGTTCATTCATTCATTCATTCATTCATTCATTCAAATAGTAAATCTGATTTGAAAAAAGTAGCTGGTATCAGTAGAGTCACTAAGAGGGTGCAGGGAATGTGGCGTGAACCAGGTGATGCACTCAGGGTGTGTGTGACACCACTACTGGCCAAAATTGTGAGAATCCTGGTATTTTCAAATAATACCATCATGTCATATATCATTCAATGCAGAATTTAATGCAGAATTCAATGAAGCAAACCCCATTGAAATATTTGTATTCTATCAAATGTTACAGGAAAAATACCCAAAAAAGGAAAACACAAAATAACAAATGTAACAAAAATGGGATTTCCTTAACTCAAGACTGACCAATGAGACTGATTGTTCTTAGAGCCAATGAGGTGTTGTTATGATACAGCAGGGAACCAATGAACACATTCAGTTATGTGTCATAAAGTTGACCACTTGCTTTTTTTTTTTGTTGGTTACTGTTTTGTTGGATGACCTGTACTGTTATATATTAAATAAATGAAATTAATGTGGGTTATGCCTAGTAATGCCACTGCATCCAGGCCATGTGTATGATACTATAATTTATTCTGTATGTATGTACTGGTACTGGAGAAGGTCTGTCAAAGGGGTGATGCAATGAGCTCTTGAACCAGGTGGCAGAAACCCTAGTGATACCACGAGCTAGTGAATTCCTAGTTTCAGCTTAAGCCGCTAACCTTGGGGGCTCTGAGCTGGGGACATTAACAAAAAGCCCAGCTCCCATTCAGGGCCAAGGATAACATTTGTGTTTTAAGTATGAAAGTACCTTAGGCAGCCACCATTTTTAATTACTCTATTTGTATCTTGGCTTACCTTCACTGAGCTCATGGTTTCCCCCTTCTGATTTTATCCTCGGAATAACACTGTCAGATGGGATTCTTTTGGGAAGAAGTTACAGTATTAGCTGTATTAATTCTGTATTACATTTACTGTATATTTGTTGATATTTATCTCCTTCTGAATTACCTGCCTGTCTCATGGAAATTACCTGCAGGACAGGGGAAATGGACTCTGTGCTGTTGCTGGCTGAAAGATTTCTACTAAAACACAGGGAGGGTAAGTGCTCCCCTACTATTGTTGAATGGATTGAGGACCGGTTAACTATAAACATTTGAGCATATGGCTTATAAATGGCAACTATGTAGGGATGTATTTTTTGACTTTTAGAAAACTTTTTTAGATTTATGTATAGATTGCTTATTAATATGTTTTATGAAACTCCCGCCGCTGCCAGCACGTGGAAAAGCGCCGTTCTGAGTGGCCTGGGGCCCGGAACGCAGCGTGGCAAGCAGTGGACAGACTGGCTGGAGGTTGCAAAGCCGCGGCAGCACCAGAGCAGTCCCTAGCCCGTGTCAGGGAGGCATTGAGGCGTGCCCCGTCAGACGGCAAAGGAAGACGAGGCCGCCATTTTCTGGATTCCCGCGTCTGGGCTCAGGTTAGCAGGAATGGTGGACAGTGCGGGGGAGGGAGGCTCTGCCCCACTTCAGAATCATTATCATTTCAGAACCTTTATTGGCATTAAACACTTCAGAATCAGGAGTCGGGGGGGGGACCTCAATGCAGGCATCCGCAAGCCCCGTGAGTCAGCACCAAGTCGCTGACATGGTCAGATTGGCCATGAAACAGGTGCTTAAGGAACAAGGACTCAAGTTGGGGGCCAAGGAGTGGATAAAGGAGGGGGGGAATCTAAGCGTGACAAGTGGAGGTGACATCACAGGTCCTCTAGTCCGGCTCACCTTTCTGCCTCTGGGCATAGCGTCTCTTCCCAGGAGGAGGGTGAGCCTCCCCGCAAGTGGGCTAAAGGCGTTCCAAGGGCAAGGCCCCAAAGGAGCGCAAGCCTGCACGTCCACGGCACAAGAAAAAGAAGCACTGGGGTGTTTCTTTCTCCAGTGGTTCTCAATTGACCTCATCCTCGAGCTCTTCTGGTTCAGATAGGGAGTCTGGAGGAGGGGGCTCAGGACAGCAGGATGGATCACATGTTCCCTGCAGACCTTTTTCCCAGGATGTTGGCCAAGGATTCCAAGGCTCTTAAATTAGAGTGTGCCCCAGAAAAAGAGGCCCCCTTGTCCAATAGCTTTTTCCCTCAGGGTCCAGCAAAACCCTCTACTGTGCCGTTCCCAGTCCCCTTCCAGCAAGCCTTAGATGCTGAGTGGAAGACGCCTGCAACAAGCAAGCATTCTTCCAGATGGGTCAACAAGCTTTATTCTCTGCTGGAAAAGGTTTTGGACTCATTACAGATTCCAGCGGTAGACCCTCCAGTAGTGGCTCTCTCTTCGGCCGCTGTGATTCCTTCGGAGGGGGAAGGAGGCCCAAGAGATCCATGTGATAAAAGAGTAGAGGCGGCAAGGAGACGCGAGTTTCAGGCTTGTTCACATCCCTTTAGAGCTGCTGCAGCTGACTCTGTCATGGCAAGGGCGGCTTATGTTTGGGCAGAGGAGCTTCCAAAGCTAGATCCCAGCCTTTCCAGCAAGGCCAAGAGTCATCTCAAGAAGATCGCTTTGGCCGCAGCTTTTTCAACGGATGCTTCATTTGACGCACTTCAGTTCAACGCCAGGGCTATGGCAGCAAATGTAGTGGCACGGCGTAACATTTGGTTAGGCTCTGGGTCCCAGTCCAGGCTGGTTGGCGTTCCATTTCAAGGCTCTAAACTTTTTGGTCAGGCTCTTGAACCCCTTTTAGTAGAAAGCAAGGACAAGCGAAAGGTCCTCCCTTCAGGGAAAAAGGAGCCTGTTGCCTTGCTGCGGGGAGGCTCCAGCCTCCCCAACCCAGCATTGGATTTGGTGCTGGCCAGCCTAATCCAGTGGTGTCTCTACAGGGAGGGCAGAGCTCTACGTTTTGCAAGGAGCCTTACCCTGTCCTGTAAATCCCTCCTCTCCCTTGCTGCTGTAGCCAGTAAGCAACGCCAAGATGTTGCTTTTCCCTGTGAGGATTGGCTAAAACGGTGCAGGAAAGGAGTGATTTCCACTGCAAGGTAAGGCTTCTTGCAAAACTTAGAGCTCTGCCCTCCCTGTAGAGACGCCACTGGCCTAATCTATTTCACTGGGCAGCTGTGAGGATAAAATGAAAGTGGGTAATCTTGTATGCCACCCTGAGTTTCTTGGAAAAAAAGATGGAATAGAAATATAATTAATTAATCCCTTAATCAATCCATAGAAACATTTGCCTCCAACCAGGCACCATGGAGCTCTGTCCCTATCCCACCGGGTTCCATCCCTGATCTGTCAGACACCATCATTCTGCTCCCTGTGTCTGCTCCCTGTGTCTCAAGGTCTGTGCCTTCAGGAGACCCGACTAATGTTTCACCCTCTGCGTGGATTAAGTGATGCAACAGTGCAGAAGGTCAGGCCATCAGTCAGGACTGAGCTTTCCTAGTGATATATATCTCCAACTCATCATGAATGTACCTTTCCAAAAAGGGGAATGCCCAAAGGTGTGACATCTCCCATGAAATGAATGCCAGGGCAATAAATTCATATTTTAAGCACATTTTTCCCTGTTGGGCTCTGAACATCAATAAATCATTCACCTGATTCCTGAAACCTAACAGTGTGGCATTTACTCACACAAGCAAGTCAACGGCTGGTCTGCTATCTCTGCAGATTAATTGCTTGTTGCCCAAGAATTATCCTCCGTGTTTAAATGTTCAGTTTGCCCCACCCTGAGTGCTTTTAGTGGAAAACAATTTTAAAACTGTGTTGAAAAGCCTAGGAACAAAAGTCACCAGAAAGTTCTCTTGCACCATCACTCAGTGCCAGTGCTTGACTCATTCAAGAGTACCGGGCACGAGCGTCATTAGGCACTGTACAGAGACATGGTTATGTCCTTTGTCCCAAGAGCTGACACCATTGTCTGGCCTCAGACTTACTGGCTCCTGCTGGGGACTCTGCAGAGCCCGCCCTAGTAAAGGCAGCTCTGTGCTTGTTCCACATGGTGGGGCAGAATTTGGCCCCGAGCAAAGTTCCATTGAGCACTGACCAGCACTCCCATTGGTGGCCAAGCCCGAGTTGACCCTGGGGCCTTGGTGCCCATGCAAATGGCCACTCCATGCAGTTTGCAGCCACCACCCTTAACTGGCAGGGTGCTTCTAGCCCTGACTTGGAGAGGGATCTGCCCCTCTTGTCTCTACCAGTAGATGGTGGAGATGGCCTCATAGGGGTTGGATTGAGGCAAGCAACAGAAGGAGGGACAGACAGGAAGGGGAGGAGACTGCTAGGCCCAGGGGCTTTCAAAAAGAAACTTGCAGTCCCATGATGACGAGGCCAGGAAAGTGTGACTAAAGGGGGAGGACAGGACAGGCAGCGGTCTCCAGACCGTCTCCTTCCGAGAAGACGATGCTCCTGGAGGAGGAAGAAGGTGCCGCAACCTCCTCTTGGTCCTTCTCTGAGCTACTTGGCTTCTTACAGACCCTGTAAGAAGCTACATCAGTGACATGCTGTCTAGCCAACTAATTTCACCAATCTCATCATGAGGCTTTATATCTACCATCTGGGAAACGTGATAAATAGTTCCCTGTTAGAAAGAAAACATGGCACAATTTAGCATTCACAATTTTCACAGCCCAATTCCCCCGCGACGATGCAGTGGTGCTGGCAAGGGCTATGCTGCATCCTATGGGGAATTTTGGCTGCTGGAGGTTTCCTTAAGGGAAGAGAGTATTTGTCCCCTTGCCCCGGGGTAAGCGTCAGAAGCCACAATGGGTCAACTCGAACCTGCACCAGCTATATAGCTGGCACAAATCCACATTGATGCGTATCCACAGATCAGGCTCAGGAAGAGGGACAGGATACAATGCACGCCATGCTGCCGATCCTACCTCCTCCTGGGTCTGATTCACCCATGTCGACATCTTCCCAGCCCTGTTCCACTCCTTCCTGCTCCTCCCCTGCCCCTGCACCAGACTTATTTGCTCTGGCAGGTGACCCTGCATGCCGGTGTCATGTACTCTTGCACTCCTAAGGACTTGCACTCTTGTAAAGTGCTTCCTCCCGGAAGCTAGTGGAGGACAGGGAGGCCTGGCATGCTGTGGTCCATGGGGTCGCGAAGAGTCGGACACGCCTTAGTGACTGAACAACCACAAAGCGTTTACGGCATTTTTACAACAGCGTGAACTTAGCGGAACTAGTGTTCCGCCGGCACAGGCCCACCATAAGATTGGGCAATCAATATATTGTGTGTTCTACAGTGTGCCTCTATCCAGGTAACCCCCCCCCCCCCCGCTAATGCCCTTAGCACTTCCACCGAGGTAACATGCAGGATTTTTTTTTTTTTGAGCCAGAGAAAATTCTAGTTCCTTGGTGTCAAATGCAAACAATCCATTTATCTCTATATATCCTCCATCCATGGTTGCACAAAACCCTTCAACCATTCATATACTCCCCACAGTCCTCGTGGATTGAACATGCCCTTCTCACCAACCTTCAGAGAGTCTAAAGGGCCCATTTTCACTAGAATGTGCAAAGACTTAAACATGAGATGATGCACAACAGCTTTGCTGTGGGGAATTATCACTTGTTTCCATTATTTCAGAGTCACTGAACACAACGGAACTGGCCCCAAGCACTCCTTTGGTGGCACTTTTATCTTTCTGTCCAAAGGAAAGAGGTCACAATGCCACACGTTAGAGGAACAGAAGTCAGTGTGCAATGGTGGGATTAGATTCACTGATCTTTCATGACCCTGTCAGTTAAAGACATCTTCATCTATCTGGTTGGTTTGGATGAATAAAGATTATGACACCACATCCGAGTGGAGTTGAGTCCATGGGGGTGAAACTCTACAGAAATAGAAATCCTTGAACACTCCAGGTTGCTATTATACCCTGAATACTTGCGCTATGCTATAGAATCCAGCCTGCAAAGCAGAGGTATGGTTTCTCAGTTAGTCCAATTCCTGCATGTGTGATCAGACTCTGTAAGAAAACAGATCTCATCTCTCAACAAAGGCTTTGACAGCAGGACTGGGTATAAGCCATGATTCTGCAGGGTGCTGAAAAAACACACAATATGGATAAATGGACACAAATGTGCGCACACCAAGTCTCTAGATTTTATGATGGATTTCCAATGGGATCAGCTTGACTAGTTTTGGGCAGAGCCGGTCAGAACTGGGCAGGGGAGGGCAGCACAAGGGGAGAACTGGGGCCGCAAGGGGGGGCAGGGATGGCAGTAGAGTCTGCCACCAAATCTTGAATCCGCTCCTGGGCCGTGGAGGCCAACATGAGTCTCCTTGGTTCTACACCCCTTCAATAGCAGGTGCGGATCTGAGTAGATCCGTTGGGGCTGGAGGAGCTCCACATGGGCTAAGGAAACTGTTGTTCCCTTACCCTGAGGAGACCACCAGGTGCTTTCCTGGTCCCACAGGATACAGTGGTGGCTATTTTGGTGCCGCTACAACCCTGGGCACTGGGGAAGCATAACATTGGGCTGCCCATCTTAAACTGAAGGATTTTTAAAAAATGTTTCAGTATATCAAAAGGACTGTGAAATACTTTACTATAAGCAATTCTAGCACAGAGTTTAAGTTGTGGTACATATTCTGAGAAGGGAGGTGATCCTCTTTGCATGGTGGTGCAATGGGGGTGTTCCAGGCTCCTCCTCCGCACAGCCACTGATACAGAGGCTCATATATGCATTACTGCACACAGCCTTCCCCTTCTTGCCCCCTTCTGTCTTGTTTGGGGAAGAACAACTACACAAACTGAGAGCATAATCAACCTGGAGTTAGGGCAGCACAGTTAGGCCAGCGAAGTTTAGCACACCATAAAGTATGTTTGGACCACTCTCGGAGTCAGAGAAGGCAGCACACAGACATGCGCCATCCTCCCTGACTCCAAGAGTGGTCCAAATGCACTTTACAGTGGCCCTTGTGTCAGCCAAACTTTCCTGGCCTAACTGTGCCAGCCTAACTCCAGGTTAGGATTGTGCCCTGGGTTATAAATAGGCTTCCACAAGTAGCACCAACCTCATATGCTGCGTTAGGTGCAAGGAAGATTCACATAATGGCTCCTCCTAGATAATGGTCAACTGGCCTATTTTATGGTCCCATTTTCAAGCTGCAGGACCATTTTATCAAGATAGGATAATTTGGGAGCCAAGGATTGAAACATAGTAGCACTCCTCCCAACTGGTGATAACTATTGTTATTAGAATGACACATCATGGTGCAGTGTTGTTCTAGGACATTCAGGGGGAAAATGGGGGCTGATGGAAGAACTGAGAAAAGCCTTGCTAAGTTCCACCTCCACATACACACATCCATGTGCAATAGGCAAGGTAGTTTTGCCTCTTTTGTGCAACCCCCCCCCCCCCACCAGATTTGACTGAAAGTTGTCATTGGAGAAATTGGAGAAATTTTGGAGAAATTTTGGCCCAAGTCTACTTCCTCTACGTAGGAAGCACTTTGCCAGCCAAGTAAGCGCATGCAGACTGGTTCAAAAAGTTGTAAGACCTAGTGGAGACTGAAGGTACAATCCTAAACTGAGTTACGCTGGCATACACTAAGCCAACAAAGTTGGGCCAGCACAAGGGACACCGTAAAGTATGTCTAGACCACACTCGGAGTCAGAGAGGCCAGCACACAGACATGAGCCATTCTCATGTCTCCCTGACTGCGAGAGTAGTGGCAAAATAAGAATGGTGTACTGGGCAGAATACTATATTCATAATTAAAGTACTTGAGTTCTACTAGGGAAATCCAGGTTCACATTCCCTCTCAGTCATGAGGCAGACTGGGTAGTCATGGGCAAGTAACTAACCCAGTGTTTCTCAAACTGTGGGTCGAAATCCACTTGCTGGGTTGCAACCTGGTATCAGGTGGGTCCTGGAAAGCTGAGAGCTGCTGTCTTTGAAGCTGCAGGCCTTACTCTTGCAATATTTCTTTTGTGAATGTTAACCATTTGAATTTTCAAGTGAGGTTTAAAAAAAAAACACCAAAAACCTTTGTTTTTAGGTCAGTGCTTTTATATAATATTTTGTCCCAATCTTTCTTTCTGTCATAGATGTTTCCTGGTTGTGCAATTGCTGCAGTCCAAGAATGCCAGTTTGCATTCCAGGAATGCCATTTTATTGTGTCACATAGATGTCACTTTCTGCTTGATGATGTCATTGCCAGCTATGACATCATTTCCAGATTAATGCCATTGCTTCCAGTGAATCCAACACTAGTGCCATTCTAAAAAGTGGGTCCCAGTTGAAAAAGTTTGAGAACCACAGTGTTAAATGAAATCCGTCCCCACAGTGGCCAACAAGATACTTCTTAGGCTACCCACAAACAGACACCAGCCCCCTCTCATCCCATGAGCCTTTCAGAGGGACGCTGCTTTGGAACAGGGAGATTCTGGTTCCCTCTCAGGGCTAATACCTACTCATAGGCATGACAACCTCTGTGAATTTGACTGACCCTTTTTTCAATCCATCTGAACCAGTGACCATTGCTGTGTCTATTAGCGTGTTTTGTGCTGCGCTGGATGGTCTGGTCTAGCAGGGCTCTTATGCTTTATTGAATGCCCATTTATAGGCTAGAAGGAATATACTTTGGATGACTGTGGCTGTTTGTCCTCTGTCCCTCTGGTATATTGTCATAGTCTGTTTCACTCCCCTGGTCAATTGCTTTTCCCACCCTCCAATATGTCCTGATATCGAGAATTGGTTCTAGCTTTCACTCCAGTTCACTCTCAGTGTTCCTGCTTGTGTTTGATTTGTTGTTGTTTTAATGTGTTGTTTTAATGTGTTTTACTTATGTTTTACTTATCATAGTTACATTATATTTTGTTTGTTCTCTGTAAGCCGCTTTGGGCATTTGCTTCGGCATAGGAAAGGCGGGGTATAAATTCTTCAAATAAATAAATAAATAATATACAGATTTTAAAATAAATAAATGTAAAAGGAGGCCGGATAGTGGGCAAGAATCCTTCTCAATGCTTTATAAGGTTGTGTAAAGGAAGATTATACAGAAACATTTTGCCAAAGCCTTAAAGGGAAAAACTTAGTACATAAACCATCATCTGTATCACCCTAAATCCATTCATGAGCCTTTTACTCTCTAGCTTGAAAATCCAGGCAATTCCATGCTGTACCAAGACAGAGCCTCTTGCCAGCTGGGATGAAGCTGATTCACGGAAATATGATGGGGCAATTTATGCTTGAGTCTAATGGAGCCGACACTCCAACTTCAGAGAGTGGTGTCTTACATTTAGCAGGGGGAGATTTGATTATCCATGGATTTTGGCATCAGTGGGGGTTCCGGGAACAGCCCCCCTAGGGATGCTGAAGCACAAGCTGTATAACAGCAATAAAATGTTCACAACCACAGTGCTAGTGGCTCACCACACAGCTCTTTAGCACGGAAGTCAGAAAGCCCCATCAACAATGCTCACCTACAAGACCTAACAAAGAAACAAGATATAACACAAATATTGATAAATACTTTAGGGTAATCTGTCACACGCTAATGTGACCAACACACTGAAACCCTGCACAGATGAAGGTTGCAAGCTATGAAGATTACAATATAGGGGGTGTTTGGGGAACTGTAAGAACCACTGTGTTACAACTGGACAACATTTCTTAATGTTTGACTGTCTTAGCCATGCCCTAGGCCCAGCTCTCCACTGCCACATCTTCTGCTATCTGATCTCATTTTTCATGACACTTGTTTAACGACTTGCTAGTGATGGCTTTCTAAGTCTTTCCCCCACCTCCACGGATTTAAATAGAGAACAGGAAGAAAACACCCAGGGGATAAAGGAAGTAATAACCCATATGTACTGAATCCCTGTAATAATTCTGGCCAAGCTGAATCTCAGCCTTTACATAAAGGGAAAATTAAATCAAGCACCAGAGTGGATTAGGAAGGAACGTACCAGGAGATGTGTAAAATTAATCATGTTTAGTTAGGAGTAGGGATTATGTACTTAGGCTAGCCTACAAGATCCTTCAGATTTAAAGTTTCATCTGGGTAGTGCTAGTTGGTTTAAGGTTACAGTTCCTGAAGTGTGAGGAAGAGGGAATTCCAATGGAGTCACAGTGGTTTCGACACTATATAAATTCAGGTGAGACAATTACAGCCCAATCCTAACTAACGTTTCAGCACCAAAGCAACTGTGCCAACTGGGCATGCACTGGTTGGCAGGCAGTCATGGAGACGGCTGTATTGGCACTGGAACATTGGTTAGGAATGTGCTGTTAGTGACCCTGTGGGCCAGATGGCCCTCAAAGGTGTTCTGAAAAATCTGCATAAAAATGTAAACAACAAAAGTATGGAAACAATATGGAGTTTCCTCAGTCAACAAACCTCATATCATTAGAGACCACATGCACCTTCAACGGGAGATGTGAGCTTTATCTCACACTTTGAGAGTCCTTCTTAACCCAGTGCACAAGCATCTTGCAGAACTTGCTTGCACAAGTCAAACTGCTGGCTTGGATAGTGGTAAAAAGGAGTACAGATGCATACATGGAGGAAACGTCTATGTTCCCACTTTGATAAGTTCATTTCATTTTTGTTCCGTCTTGTGTCTGTGTGAAGTGTTGTTGTCTGTTCCCTGTGTCTCTATAGCAGCACTTTGGCTTAAGTAGTTGCCCTCCTCCCTTTTTAAAAATGTTTGATATATGGTACATTTTTATTCTTATATTATGAGCTGCCTTGAGCATTTGCTCTGGCAAAGGGAAGGCAGGATACAAATATTTTAAATAAATAAATAAACACACACACACACCTAGGTACTTATGTAAACTCATAGTTCATATGACTAACAGCAGCTATAAACCACAAAAGCTGAGAATAGAACCTCCATGTACAGAGGCAACAAACATCTGTGAAACAGATGCTAGCGACGAGCAATAAAGGAAGGCCGTTGCCTTCACACTCTTGACAGTGAGAGTCTCACAGGCATCTGCTTGGCCTATGCTAGATGCAGAAGACTGGACTAGATGAACCCTTGGTTTCATTCAGCAAAGCAATAGCTTGTGGTCTAGTCCAGTTGAAGGGCCAGGATTCTTTAATCCTTTAACACAGGACATTCTTTAAAACGGGACATTGCAGAGCAGGACCAATGGTTTTGCCCTCTTTTTAGTTCTCTTTTAAAGAAGGGTTGTGTGATGCTGAGGACCTTGGATTTAAAGGAAATAGCAGCAGCAGATAACCATCCTTCCCAAACAATAACGGCACTTCTACTGCAAAGGCTCATTTTTCTAACAAGGATTCATTTTGTACGTCTCTATTTTATCTTCTGATCCTTGCAGCCCGACACATCGAAAACAACCCCCTATGAGAGAGCTGGCAGTATATGAATCTGTCTCTGCGGAGCAAACTACATTGCTCCCTGACGAAGGAGCAAAGGATTAGTTAGGATACAAATCTGTCAAGTTTGGAATATTTTTTTCTACAGCATTCTGTAAAACGATTGACAACAATAGCACTTCAGTATTTTCCCAAGAATGGCTTGCTTGTTCTCACTCCTGGTGCTACAAAAAAGCATATTCGCAATTATTCACTTCCTTAAACAATATTCAGATTCTTCAATGAAAAGAGTTTCCCACATTGAGGCAATGCCCACACAGCTACAGTCGTCAGTGAATGAAAAGCTGTGCTATCAGAGGCTGAATATGTTAACCTCTCCTTGGACTTAGTCTGCTTTTATTTTCAATCTGTACAGGGGAAAGAAAACAGGGAACAGTAACATGAGTTTTTGGTCCTTGGAAGACAAACATGGATGTAGCCGTGTGCTTGTCAGAACAAGCAACTGAGTAAATTCTGCTCTTGGAATTACTGGGTTTAGTCAGATGGTGTTTCTCATGGTCTGATAACATTCTTCCTTTTTTGTATTAAATAGTCTAACATGAAGAGATGCTGCAGCTGGAGAAGGTTCAAAAACACTGAAAGGGATGGTCACTTCACACTTTGCGTTTACTGTTTCAAGTGTATGCCTAAAAAGGTATGTATGGGACTGCAACTGACTGTGATAACAAACATCATACAATTACAAGCATCAGAAACATGGAGTTACTTCCAGCAATTATTTATGTTCAACGGGAAAACTGGGTTTTCTTCTGTTTCATGTATTAATCAATCAATCAATCAACAGGTACTTATATACCGCTTTTCAACACGAAGTTCACAAGGTGGTTTACAGGCAAATAGTAATAATAAAGTTAAATGGCTCCCTGTCCCAAAAGGGCTCACAATCTAAAAAAAGGCAGACCGCCAGCAACAGCCACTAGAAAGACTGCGCAGGGGTGAAGAGGCCTTTGGATCAACCATACAATTGGTCACTTTCCAAGTTGTGTTATACCTACTTCTATGAGGCTACAGGGATGCAAGGCCTGTGAAGGGAACAAAGCAGGGCTGGCTAGGCCATGAAGAAATTGCTGCACCTCATATCAACAGCTAGTGGTGGGAGAGAGGTAGATTCTGGGTGCCCTTCATCTCAGTTCTGCCACTGCCACCCTCCCACCCCCACCATGGACTGAGCTGCATTGAGCTGTTTCCCTATCCACACAGAGTCCCTATAAACTCGAAGGGATCCTGCGAGGAATGCACAAGATGAGTGGGCAGGGAAGCAGAATGCCACTGCCTACATCCAAAAACCCAGCGCATGCAGAAGAGATGTGCAGATAGAATGAGAGGAGGAAAAATAGGAGTCGACACGGGCAGCAAAACTCAAGAGATGGAAAGAGCTGTGGAAGGGGTCTTTGAACAGCTCTTGACAATCTTTTGTGCCTCTTCTTTCCACTGCAAACCTGAGAGAGTGAGCTCTGTGCTTTGAGGTCACCATCTAAAGTTCAGGACTAGCTGGTCTGAGCTGACACCCAAGGGCCAATCCCTGTCCACCCTATCTATGAAGTCCTGACCTCAGTTTATCAGTATCTGGTGTGAGGAAACAGGCTGAGTTCTGGTTTGCTTGGATTTTGGCCTTACCCTCAGGGGAAAGGGGTGAAGCCAGCCTCTCTTAGTAGCTGACACACACACAAAAAGATTTTTCAGTGACCTCCAGGTCCTTGCTGGAGCAACGTCTGAGCTCTTCAGATCACAGCATACCTCTATGCTCCTGGAGCTGTCCAAGGTCCTGATGGACTACCAAGCCCCTGCCTCAGAAAGACCATGTGCCTTGCCTGCTATTGTGGCTGGAACAGGATAACAGCAAGGCAAGATGAGTCCATATACTTATTTTAATAGCTTACTCGGGCTGCCAAGCTGGTTTGGAAGCATGTGTGTTGGAAGCAAGGTCTGGTGAGTCAGTTGCCTGTATCTAGGCTGAGTCAGCTCATCACAGTGGTTTATTATTGCCCCTTGGAGGGCATCTTTTCTCTATGATGTTTTGCTGGAGGGTCAGGGCATAGATGGTACATAAAATAAGGCACCAGAGTCTGGTTGTAGGGAAGGCCAGTTACACACACACATGGGCGCGCACGCACACACACACACAAGTGCCTTACACATCATTTAGCACTAACACTTGCTCTAATGCTGAACACCTATTTTGCACTTGGCTCCAGTTAGTGGGCTTTGGGATTCTTGAAAAAAATCCCACAAGCCTGAAGCTTGCCCACTCCTGGCATACCCTGCCCTGAGCTCCTTGGATGAACAGTGGGATAAATAACTAAACTAATAACTAGGGGTGATTTTTTGTGATATTTTCCCAAAGGTTCTTGATTAAATTAGCAAATTGCAGTGTTATGTGTTTTTATCCAGATATTTGAACCCTCAAATGGCAGTGTTTTGTGTTTTTATTCTACATTCTCCTTCCACGTTCTCATTTTTATTAATTGTAAAAGCTTTAAAAGTGTACTAGGTAGATGATATAGTATCAGCAGATGCAGCCACAGTATTAATTCTAATTGGAAAAGTAATCTATTTTAATTTCTGGAAAATAACACCAAAATGCAGTGTTTTGTGTTTTGATTCAAATATTTTAATCCCCCAAAGGCAGCATTTTGAGTTTTTATGCAGTGTTTAATTAAAAAACTATTACTAATACCTACCACTAATAGGTAACACCTACTAATAACTAAAGAAGCAGGAACATTAGAATTGTACAGATCTTCTCAAATAAGTCAGGAAGGAAAAGGCCTCCTCTCTTCTTTTACTTTGCTTCTGGAGGCCTGAAGGCTCCCTGAAAGGCCCACCTCAAAAGTGCAGGAAGAACGTACTGTTGCTGTCAGCATGCTTGTGGTCTGACTCCATGATCTAAGTAGCGGTGGGGAGAGGTTTTGTTGCTATGGGGAAAGTGCTAAAAAAAGGCTCGCTTTCTCGTAGAGCTCTGATCCTCTGGGTATTTACGTACACTTTTTGTGCTGAGGACATTCGGAATTATACCTCCGATTCTAAATTGCTTCAACATTGAAACATATGGTCTTGGGTTTGCCTCACTCAGAAGCAACTGTCGGCAACTGAGTCGTGCCAAATTCTCACTGTTTATTTTTTCAAAAGGTTAGGGAAGGAGGAAGGAACGAAGAGGGGGTAATATCAAAAGCTGCTGGTATAAAGGTAGTAGAAAACTAAATCTGAAGGTTCAGAGAATGAAGAGTTACAACCAACCAACAGTATTTATATACCGCTTTTCAACACAAAGTTCACAAAGCGGTTTACAGGCAAATAATAATAATAATAATAATAATAATAATAATAATAATAATAATAATGTTAAATGGCTCCCTGTCCCAAAAGGGCTCACAATCTAAAAAAATACAGAACACCACCAGCAACAGCCACTAGAAAAGACACTGCACTGGGGTGAATAGGGGCAATTACTCTCCCCCTGCTGAATATAAGAGGAACACCACTTGAAGAAGTGCCTCTTGTCCAGTTAGCAGGGGTTATACAGGGCCTGCATGTCTACTTAAAAGCAAGCTCCACTGTGCTCAGTGGAGCTTACTCCCAGGAAAGAGTGTATCGGATTCCCACCTTAATCTGGAGCCATAAGGAGGTGGAGTGTTTATAGCCCGAGGCTTCAGAATACTACTTGACTGACCTACCTGGGACAGTGACCTGATTTACACCTGCAGCAGAAGGAGGAAAAGAATGGACTGTGCCATTTCATACTGCAGATGGGGGGGGACTTCAGGTTTTCATTGTTTCCCTTCTTTTAAAAACTCCCCGCAAAGAGAAAACAAGTACAGTAAGGAAAAATTAAGGCAGGAATCTCTCCCCCAGATATCTTAATTCTGTCTTTGCAGATGCTTTCTCTCTTGGGACAGGATTCAAATGTGGTAAGCCCCCTTTAGCCTGAAGTGATATAGCCCACCACAATATTTTGTCACAGACGTTTCATCACATTCTGCTGCATATGTGAGCAGCTCAGTCTACATGTCCTCAGGTTTTCGAGCCTCCAAGAGGTGCAGAATGGAGTCCTTCCCAGTGGCTGGTGCTGGTGTCTCCCTTGTGGCTCTCCTTGTGGTGGTGAGCACCTTGCAGGTGCTCGGGAGCACCTTTCTTCTCATTCTTTTGCTACATAAACGGCTTCGAGAACTTTTTTGTTGTTGAAAAATGGCATATACTGTACATAGTCTTGATTATAAGACTAATAATAGCCATTACTTTTGCTGCTATCCAAGTCCAAGCTGTGTGTATGGATGGCACAAACAGCCTCCTTCCATTTTGTCACCTCATTTGCAGGCAGTGAGAATGGCGTGGACTTTGGACAGAACCTAAGGGTGAGGGCAACATGGGGTGGGGTAGGACAATGGCTACTCCACGTGCTGACATCAGAGCTCCTTCTAGTGGCTGGTGGCTGGCAGCCCTCATTTCCTCCTTCCCAGGACCTGTCCTCATCTGCATTCAACTACACCATGTTGCAGCGTTGTGCAGAGGGGATTCCACCATGGCAGTTCACCATGGTATACAGGCAGCAAAAGTTATAGCCCTCTCTTACATTCAGCTGAAAATCTTCCTAGGCGTATTTTTGGTCCAGCATTAGGTGCTTTTTTTATAAATAAAAAAAAATTCTATTGTTTAAATCTTTTAATTGGACTCTGCTGAGGGAATGTCACAGAATTTAAAAAACAGGCTAAAATACCATAAATGAGCAAACAATGTGCATGTCTGCACACTAAACCTTAAAAAAAAAATAAAGAACCCCCCAAATCTCCCCAAAAGCCAAATCAGGACAGTGATTTCACAGGAACAAGTCCTGGGTAACTCATTTATTGCTTTCACTGGTACTGCAATCAGTTTTTAAAAATGCAATGATCTGCTTCTTTCTTTCTTTTCTTTTTCTTTCTTTCTTTCTTTTTTAAAACATGGGCCAGAATGTCAAAGATCAAGTTGACTGGAGATTTGGGTGGTGGTGGTGGAAGAAGCCACCCCCTGGCAAAAGGGCCGAATGGAATTTCCACAGACCAGGTTCTTCTTTCTTTCAAATGTCAAGGGCAGTGTAAAATGTATTTTTAAAATGTGTTTTTGTATGGTTTTTCCCTTCTGTTGGCGCGGCCACCACTCCAGAGGGGACCATTGTTCTTTGAAAGAGTTTCAGGGCTTTTCTTTGTGCAACGTGACAAAAAGGGAGACTGAAGAGTACTGGGCCACCATTGTTCCTGTGCGAGGCCGCAAAATTTGATCTGAAATTAGGTCCTCGGGGCAGGGGCTCTTCAATGGCCAGTTTTTATTTAGTGCCAGCATCTTAATCACTTCTGGGGCTTAAAGCGGGCAGCCAACATAATGTAGCCTCTATGTACGCCAGAGCTGCTCACATATCCCAAAGGCCAGCTAACTGGATTTGAAGAGATGTCATCTGCCCAACATTAGTCTTTTCGGCTTCCTGTCTGCTCACAAAGACAGATCGCTGGAACAACCATCAAAGAAAGGCCTGAGCCTCTGAATTTCCTCATTGTCGCAACTTCACTTATTAATATCATAAAAGATGACTGTACTACAAGAAGGGTGCTGGAGCGATCAGAGAGTATTGGAAAGATAAGTTGGGCTGTACTCACACCCACCCTCTCAAAGTATGGAAGTTTATTCCAGCAGTCACTTCAGCAGTCAATTACTTTCAAAATTAACAGGAACTGTTTTCCCTTGCGCTGGAAGTACAGGCAGTACTCAAGATAAGTATTTAACTGCTGAAGTAATGCTGGAGAAAACGACGGCTTGAGCAAGTAGGTCTGAACACACCTTTGAGGGCCACTGAGGTACTGGATGGGAAGACCTGGGTTCAAGCTGCTCCACAGATCTCCCTCCTCCCTTTGCAAGCACAGAAATCCCACCACTGTTGTGAAGAGGGAAGGGGTAACCAGTGGTGGGGAGGGCCTGCAGGGGTCTTGAGATTTGTCATTTTCTTGGCCCTGAGGAAAAAAGCTTTTCCCATTATCCAGGCAGGAAATGACACTCCTGAGCATGTTTAGATGCATCATTTGAGGCATGGGAGCTGAGAGCGTAGACAAGTTTCTTTGGGAACCCATCCTGCTTTCATTAAAAGTTAAAGGGGAAGATTTGCTTGCAAGGAGGGGGCATGTGGCAGAAGTGTGGGGGCAGAGGTGGGTTATAAAGCTAATGCCAGATCCAGTAGTTCTGGACCCAAATTAAAATGGCACCATCCCCCCAAGTCTTGTCAGCGTATCTATTTAAGATATCCTCAGTATAATCTAGTAAGGATTCAAACTCAAAACAAAAACTTGATCTTTTCACCTAGATACTGCCCATGTCCACAAATTAAACTATTAGATGACATTATAAATGAGGGAGATTTTCTTTCTTGAGACTACGGCATAATAGAGACCACCACTACATTACTGAGAGCACAGTCCTAACCTGGTGTGCTGGTGTGGCGCTCTTGCGCTGGATCAGTAGTGTTGCAAACAGGCCATCGGGCACGTCTGCGCCATGGAATCGGTCGCTGGACTGGCGCAAGTAGCAGCACTAATGCACGGGTGCCACTGCACCCATCAGCTGTGCTGGTGTCGCTTGGCCAGCACAGGACTACGCCGAGGGCGTGCTAGAGGCGTAACAGGGCAGTGCTGTGGGTGGCGATGGGGATGGAGAGGGGACACAGCTGTTGCGCCAGATCCTAACCCCCGTCCCTGGGCTGGGCCGCTCCGATTCAGGGTGCTCCTGGCCACGTGGACCTGCGCCCGCTAATCTGGCCACATGGACCTGTGCCTGCAGGCGCAGATCCAAGCAGCCCCATAGAGCTGGCTGGGGCTTATCTTGGGGCAAGGGGAAAACAACCCCTTGCCCCACGCTGAGCTGCTTCTGACTCCTAATGTTGCCTTCCTGAGAAAGGGACTAGGATACAGCAGAGGAGGCCTCCTTGATTTTGCCTCCCTTCCAGGCCCTTTCTCACCCTTCCCCACCCAAAAACACCCCTTCCCCTGTGCCTGGGTCACCTGTGTTGGCCAGTGCTGCTTCTGGATGGAACACGAGCAGTATAGTGCAGGATGTTTGGGCACCACTGCTGACTCATGAGTAGTTGCAATTATGCTTTACGGCACATTTGCAACACTCTGAGACAATGCAGGGATGGCTGAGTTGGCTCAGGCCAGGGATAGGATTGTGCTGTGACAAACCCAATTTCTGATGTTACAAAAGTTATCTTTAAAGATCTTCAGTTGCTGCAAGGTACCATGCTAGATCTTGAATTACTCTTTTTTTTTTTTAACAAGAAGGCCTTGGAAATACATATTTTTGAAGAAGCATTTTGGATTATTTACACATTTCTCTCCACAAACATCTATGGACAGACCCAATTCCTGTTACAAAAGTTGTGTGTACTAGTCTAGAACTGTGACAAGATCTGTACAAGATACTGTTTTGAAGAAGTCTTCAAAATTAATATGTAAGAAGAAATCACACACACTGGGCAAAAGGAGGTTGTTATTTTTAACATTGATATATGTGATCTTTGAAGGGCTCCTTCCTGTTTTTTCAGCCTTTTAACTTCTATGTTCTATTCTAGAGACGTCAATGTGGGAATAAAAAGTTGAGAAAAAACTCAGGCCTGGAATATTATGGAAAAAATCAGGCAGAAAACGTAAAGGTCCCTTCAAAGTCCATGTGCCTACATGTTTCTGTGCTGGTTCACACGACCCTGGCTGTATTTTTAGAACGGGAGCTGTTTCCATTTGGATCTGCTGCGATACCTTCGACTCAATGGCTTGTTTGCACAAATAAATGAACAAAAAGTGTTGACTTAAAAATAAAACACCGGAAGAGGGGAAAGTTTCTGCTCTGTAAAATTTTTCCGGAAAAGCTGTAAACAAAGACTGCGTTGGCCTTGGTCAAAAGCCTCCGCCGAGATGTTGAGGATGGAGAATATATCAAGCCACACAGAGTGAGGAAATGTTTGCGAAACAGTTAGTAAATCATAGGCAACAAGGTCACTATGTTTAACAGCAGGAGCAACACTTTGCCAAAACGCCAGCTGCGACAAGGCATAGATGTGCACTGCAATTCAGTGGTGGCTGTGGCTGTGTCTATAGCTGTTCCCTCCTCATTATGCTTTAGAGTGTTGTCTTCCTCACATATTGGAAAGTCAACTAGGTTTAAGTGGTGGATCAAGTCTGCAAGGATCCTGCAGAAATTTTCACACCATGGCCAGCACTGGATCAGCGACACAGAACTCCAGAATTTGAGCAACAAAAAGAGAGGACTGCTGTGAGAGCTACTCCTTCCAGGATTGAGTGAGCTCTTTATCAGAGGGACATGGCCTGATACTCTGCCTAGGGAGTCCTATTCACAGTGACCACCCATCAAAGGTGCACATACTGTATGTTTTGCATGTTGTGGTTCATCAGCAGGGAAGCCATAGCCAACTATGCTTTCCTATATTGTATACACACTATGAAATGTATGCTGATCTACACAAGTATTCCACAATCTTCACTAAGTAGCAGTAGTTTACTCCAGTGAAACTGATCAGCAGGAGATTCAGGAGAGACTATAGTAGGTCTTCATACAGTGTGTAATCAGCTTGAGGAATTTAGGCCACAAGACGTGATAGCTGGTGGGGAGCCGGCGCAAGGAGCAGGCTCCTCAGACCTTGCCCCAGGGCAGAGCCTTGCCTGGGTCTCTAATGGGCACTACTTCTTTTGCTACCGGCAGTGAGGGCTCAATGGGTGGGCAGTCAAGTGGACCTTTTTATGGGCATGGGCACATGGCCAGGACTCAACCTGGCCAACCTCTGATGATGGCCACTGGCTCAGGTGGACTTGAACTGTGATTGCACAAATACATGGGCTAGAACTCTCTCAGTGGTTACTAGTTCAGTGGCAATGGCTCTCTACCTATCACGGGGGACAACAGTGAGTTAAGACTGTTGCTTTCACATTTGGCCCCTGGACTCTCTGGAGGCAAGAAAAATAATGGTCAAGAGATTCAGAAAGAAAAGGAAAGGAACTGTAAAAAGGGGTCAGAATGAGTTACCTCAGGATATTAAATAGCTCCCTCTTTCTCTTTCTCTCTCTCTCCCTCGTTCTCTTCCTCTTTTCTTTTCTTTTCTTTTCTTGATTTTAAAAGGTCTTGTTGCAAATTCAATATGTGACTTCTCTGGCTAGGAAACTGCCGGCTCCAGACAGTGTTTCCAATTTCTTTATGTAACAAGGCAGTAATGTTGAAGAGGAAGGTGAGTAGTCACCACTGAATCAAGGAGGATCAGGAAGCACTAGACCTGTAACCTCTGGGGTCAAGGGGTGATGACTTCAGGGCCCAAGTGGAAGGTGGAAGGATGTTCGTCAGGTGGTTTTGAATTACTGCATTTGGCTTCTCTTTGCCAAGAGGAAGGCAGCATGGCTTTTGCAGGAAAGATGACGATGGCCTCCATTAATACACAGCATCCCAATCCCCTGCAAGGCCCCTGAAATTCTGAGTCCTGTGGTGCTTGATCTCCAGGAACTGTTCCTAGGATTGCAGTACTCATACAAAACTGAGAAGGGTGGGGCAGGGTGGAAGTGGAGTGGAAACGGGATAAATGAGGCAAGAGTCCTCCTCCCTCAGACCAACCACTCTTCCATCTGGGTCTGCAAGGGTGTGTATGTGCATATCAGTCTCTCTACTATGTCACATAGATGCACGCACATATTTATCTTTAAAAAGTAGATCCTGTACTTTCCTGTCCCATTAGGGAAGCACTCACGGCAGCTAGCAGCACAATGTTTAAAAACAACATGATTATCACAAATACATCCCCCCCCCAAAAAAATCAGTCAATCAATATCAAAAGCAGATCAGAAGCAGCAAATAGAAAGATCAAATCTGAACCACAACAAAGAGGGGAAGTGAAATAAAAAGGTTGTCTGCTGGCACCACAATTGAACCTCTTTCATTTATCAGACCTATAAAGTCAGTTCCTCCAACCTTCTGTCACATTCTATGTGACCAAGAAGCAGAGCCCTGAAGTTGATAGAAGGAAGCTTGATTCTCAATGGCAGGGGCAGGGAACAGGTTGAGCTCCTACCCGGATTGTCAGGGTCACTGAACATACCCCTGTATTTTCTCATAAATAAACGATTGCTATTCGTTCCTACAGGGACAAGTAGAGTATTGCAATATTGCATACTAAGCAAAAGCTATGCATTTCCCACAACACCAGATGCTCTGGCCCTCACAGACGGATGGGTGCAATAGTTTCAGAGTGCAAGGCACACAGATGCAACACACCACTCAAAAGGCCTTATAGTACACAAATCCTCCCTCCACATGGACATCCCTTCTGTCATAAGGATGGACATTTTGCTAGCACAGTACTCTAAACACAATGAATGTCTGGAATGCTGTTCACTGGAAGGGAAAAAAGAGAGAAAGAATGACCTGAGATCAATAGCATCCCAACGCAGACTTTCTGGAATGTTCCATTAAATATTCTGAGGCACAGACTGTGGATTTGAAAAGACACACCAAATGCCTCTTAAGCAAGATAAGCCAGGGCAGAAATTAAACTTGAAACATGACATCATAACTATCACAGAGCGGCATCGTAATTGATAGCAATACACAAGGAAAGCACCCTGCTCACAGCATAATGAACAGCACCTTGGGTTCAACTGCTTCTAAGGATGGAACCAAAGTTGGCACATCGTCATCCCTGTCTGCGAGAGTGGAGACCAACTCAGCAGAGGTATTTGGGACTTCAGCACGTTCACAGATAATGGATTGTCTGTCAGAATAGATACTTAAGTATGTTGGATTATACTCTGGAATCCAGGAAGAGGCAATATATAAATGGAAACAGCTGAAAATACCTTCTCAGCATTATTGCGTCTAGTTTTGGACTTGGTGTGTTTGTGTGTGGGGAGGGGGGAGGACGGAATCTTCCTCCCAAATAAAAGCCACAAAATAAACCTGCCCATCTAAGAAAATGTTCAGTGTCCAATGAAGCGCAGGTGTGACTTGCACACATCTAATACAGTACAGTAGTTTTCAAAACTTCAAAAGCAAAGTTTTATTTTGAAATCTTTAATTTATACATAGTTTTTCTGTTCTGATCAATTAAAAGAAAGCAAGAATATAACATTCAATTGGACACAGAAACCAACTTGAATCAATTGGAAGGAAGGAACAGGGCCAGCCTTAGGGCAATGTGACCAAACTGGACCCCTTGCCTAGAGGGGCCCCACACCAGGACAGCCAGTGGCGCACCAGCAGCTCCAGCCAGCACCTTGCTCTGTAGCTGATGCTCTCGTGTGGAATCTTCCATGCCGAGGCATTGTGAGAGCACTGCTACTGGACGGCCCGGGGGCCCCCCCCCCCCCCCCGCCCCCCCGGGGGTAAAAAAAAAAAAAACCCCCCCCCCCCGGGGGGGGGGGCGCCGGGGCCCCCCCCCCCCCCACTTTTTTTTTTTTTTTTTTGGGGCCCTGAAGGGGTGGGGGAGCCCCACAAAAATGTTTTGCATTGGGCCCCACAGCGCCTACGGTTGGTCCTGAGAAGGAGCCATGCACCACACCCGGAACTCCTTGGAGGACGGATGATATAAAAATGTGAAAGATAAATACATTTCCACCTTTAAAAGTACATTAGATTGCCACAATAAAGACAAAGATGATGAAACTAAAACTTTGTGGAAGACATTTCTTATATCCTGCTTTTTGTCGTCATGCAGTTAAAGCAGCATACATGTGGGTTCCCAGGGGGTCATTCAACCAGGTACTGAGCATCCCTAGACTTAGGTAGCTTCAGTAAGATAGTTATAACATGGGCCTAAATTCTGTACGTATGGATTTTGAAGAGTCTCTATGAACACTACAAAGGAAAGTTTTCTCCCTCCAAAAATCTCTGCAACACAGGTTGGGCAATGTCTTTAGTTGGGAACAAATCTTACCCATTATCATATTTCCCACAGGCCCGGCTCTACCAGTGGTGGGGCCCAATGTGGGCATTCCTGTGGGGCCCCAACCCTCCCTGCGGGCCCCCCCCACTCACCAAGAAGAGCTCTGTTTGTGCCAAGCAGCAGCAGGGCCAAATGTGGGGCATTCCTGCAGGGCCCCCAACCCTCACCGCGGGGCCCCCCACACACCAAGAAGAGCTCTGTTCGTGCCACGTGCAAAGCATGGCACGTGGAAGTAGTTAGTGGTGATATCATAACATCACCGCCAACTGCTTCCAGGTGGCCCATTTTGGGATGTTCAGAGGCAGAGGCAGGTGGGACCAAGGTAAAACTGCTCTGCTCGCTCCACTACCTTACAGCCCATAGTGATCCCAGCTGCAGCCACAGGCAATATGGTCACCCTGTTAGTGCAGGGCCCCCCCTGAAACGCGGGGCCCGATGTGATGACATTGGTCACATTGGCTTAAAGCCGGCCCTGATTTCCCATACTTGCTCATAGCATTTCTGAATCAAATTGCATCTTAACAGCCATTAACAACTGGGTGATTAGATTTTTTTCTAATGTGTGGGATTTTTTCCAGGTTTAAAATACCTTAATAGCACAAGCTTCGGATTAGAAGACATTCTTTTAATATGCTCTACTATATTCCCTCAAAACCTGACCTTGGAATTCTATGGGAACTGATCTGGAGTTCTTCTATAGGAGCAGTACAGGAATGCCCATTCCGGACCCCATGGATACCTGAAACCGTGGATACTGGGGACGCCTTTTTAAAGATAAGGGAACATCTGTGGTCTTGCTGCAACAAGGGTAAAAAGAGAGATTTGTTTAATGTTCCCCTATATTTTTAATAGGTGTCCCAGTTTCCATGGTATCGGTGGACAACTGAAACTGTGGATACCATATCCACAGTGGATACCAGGGCACGCCTGTGCTGGCAGACAAGCATACCTGAATGACAGTTTGCTTAGATAACTTGAAAAGGGGATTAGACACATTAAAAGAGGAGGAAAGGCCAATCATTAGCATGATGGCTACATGCTAGTACCAGGTTCAGAACTAGAATGCTAATGAATACCACTTGCTGGGAAGCCTAGGTGGGAAGAGGAAGAATATTGCCTTTATCTCCTGCTTGAGAGTTTCCCTGGGGCATCTAGCTGGCCAGTATGAGAAACAGGATGACGGACTAGATGGGCCTTCAGTTCAATCCAGTAGGGCTTTACTTACATTTTTATGTTAATACACAGCAACGTAAGAGTGCTGAGTATGTTTTAGGGCAGAAGTCTCCAAAAAAAAACAGGACCACTATGTTACAAAAAGGCCGCCCCTGTTGTGCACAGAGCTTTAACGTTCTGCTAAACAGCATCTTAACTTTCACCCAATCTCTGCAGAAAGTTGTTTCGAGCAGCCGCATCTGCTTGGAAATTCAGGTGCAGAGACTGCTGAGCAGTGGAAGTGGCTGCCCAGGTGACTTTCTGCAGAGATTGGCTGGAAAGATAAGGTGCTGAGCAGCAGAAGGGTAAGTGCCACACACAATGGGGGTAACTTTTTGCAGGTGCTGGATCCAGCCCACGGGCTGGAGTTTGGCGCCCGCTGTTCTAGGACAGTGGTACCCAAACTAGTGAGTCACAACCCACCAGGGGAACAGGCAAAGGGTGATACCCCTTTAAGGGGAATGGCTCAGAAGTTGGCAGCAGCACAATCTTCATGGTCATGTTTGCTGCTGGGCAGGGAAGGGTTTTTTTTAACTCAGCTGTTTTGAGAAAAAAACAGGAAGTGGATTCCCCCCCCCTTTTAACAGCAGTTTGTAGCTGCCGGGAGAGTTGCAAAGGGGTAGCAGGCTCCCTGCTATGAGAGCCATAGCAACCCCAGGTAAGTTGTGAAACCCCTTCCCTGCTTAGCAGCAGCATGTTCATAAAGATCTGCCTCCCTCCCCAGACCCGCCGAAAGACTTCCAGAGCATGCAAGAGTCCCATGACAGATCTGCAAAGATTCCTTGGCAGACATACCAATATGGGAAGAGTTCCCTTGAAGGTAGAAACAGTGGAAACACTCATCTAGTAGGTCTTAGCTGGCATACATCCTCTCTGCACAGTAGGAGTTCTGAGCTATGAACCTGTGCCATTGTCGCTTCAAGGCACATGCTTCCTGGGCATTTTTGGACATTCCCTTCCAAGCATTACTTTTCAGAGTGATGGGAAGTGAATGATTTTGGTAGCAGAAAGCTAGACTGGAATGAGGGGACCAAGATGAGCTAGTGCAGTCCTATTGTGCGAAGCACATGGTCTGCACTTGACTTGTTGTTATCACCAGTGGTAGTGTAGACAGGTGAGTAATCAGTATGAATTACAAACACTTTGAATCCACGGAAAAGTTCAGTCTAGGTTGGGTTAAAACCAAAAAGACTTGTCAATCCAGCCTTGGAAAAGTAGACTGCCTCCCTCCGCCCCAGACCTAAGGTCAGAACAGTTTTTAAAAACATGGCTTACTCTATTTCCATGATACGTGATCTTAATGTGAATTGGGGGGGAAATGCATCGGGTGTCTATTTGAAGGGATCCAAGTACATATTGGCAGGGGCAAATGACTGAAATAGAGGAGGGTGACCCCTGGTTTTCTTATTCCAGGGCAAAGTCCACGGTTGCAATTATTTATGGTCCCCTTCGAAGGCGTCATCCATGTCATGGTGCCAAAGGTGTAAGCCACAAATTCTTCTGCAGTTGTTGAGGATGGCCACTCGCTTGCTTCTCACCACTTTGAGCTTTCCCTTTGAATGGGGCAGGGAGTGTGATAAGCACCCAAAACTGAGCGTGAATACCAAATAAATGCAAGCCTTCCGTCTCGGAAACTCCTTGCTTATTTGATTAAGTTAGGTGAAAAACAGTGCAAACATGCTTGCAGCTTTGCTTCCTCTTGCCTCTCCTGCACTCTTTTCATTTCTAATGCAAATCGGAAGTCTATGTGGAGCAGTCTGGCTAGCCTCAGTCTAACCTCCCCATCTGGAAGGGAACTAACCAGCCTTCGGGCTACTTTCAACCCTTCCCAGCTGTTGGGTTGGGGGGTTTTATTTTGTTTTTTTGCGGGCTCGAGAAAGCATATTTATATAAATGATTGCCATATCCTTTGCCAGCTGTTGACCCGGCTCTTGTCCCGACCGGGGCATGTTTTTCATTTTTAGCAGCCACAGACTGGAACTGACCCGGACAAAGTTAGCACGCTATGCAAACAGTCTTACACATTACTGCCCTGACAGTTAAGACAATGGACGCACAGTGTGATCGAAGGGGCCGGTGTTTCCCTTTGGGCGAATGTCACAAAATCCAAAGCTGGAAGTGCCAATTAAAAAACAAAAATAAAGAGACTCTGTGGCTCTATCAGGCAGGTTCTCCTTGGTTTTGGATGGTTTCAAAATACTGCTTCTGTTACCGGGTTAACTGCTACCTTCACACAATAGGCCCCAGTTCACATGCAAAAAGTGATTCTTAATTCATGGAGGAGAGGATGTTCTTAAGGCAGGTTTAATGCCATTGATTGTCAGTACAAGGGTTTCAAGCTGTATAGGCCAGTCTATTGTGTGTTTATTCAGAAGAAAGTTCTGTTGATACCAGTCCCTCTTGCTATCAATAGGGCTTACTCACAACTAAGTGTGCACAGGACTGCAGCCTCACAATGCAATGCTATCATGTTTACACAGAAATAAGTCCGATGTGCCTCAATAGGGTTTACTTCCTAGTCAGTGTGCATAGGATTGCAGCTTTAATTCATTTGATCAGTAGATTGATAAGCATCAGCTTGGAAGCCAATTTTAATTGATATAGGTGTTTTAATTGGCATGGCTGAGAATTAAGGCCACCACTTTTAATTTCTGAAACTAGTCTGGACGTAAAAAAAAAAAAAAGGAACCTTGCCTAGTTGAGCAATGGCAAGTTGAATGAATTGTGAGAAAGAGGGCAGAGAGGAGAGGGCAGAACGGAAGCAGGGAGGGGGTGTTACAGGTCTGGAGAGGGCTGGGAGGGGCGGACTGGATCTCAGAGGGAGTGGAAATGGCGTCAGGAGTAGCACCATATTCTATCCCCCCAATTTCCCAACATGAGGCTGCTTGGATTCTAGTGATTCTGCTGACATGAACTCAAGTGGCCCCAAGGATAAGCTGCTGGGTTTATCCAAAGGCAAGGGGGACAAATGTCCTCTTATTGCGGGGAGACCTCCAGCATCTTCTCTTCTTGCACTGGATCCAGCAGAGGTTGTTTTGGCACCACTGCATTGCAGCCCAGAAAGTTGGTTAGGACGCTGCTGCCACTCACTACCATTTGATCCATTTGGCTGTAGAAACCTGTGTGATGTGGCACATCAGATATACCATTGTGACATTATCAGTAAAAGTCACATGTGTCACCCCAACTGATAAGATTACGTGGCAGAGCAGGCAATTGAGGCTGCAGACTGCAAGAGCATGGGAGGAAAATCAGCTGGGAAAAAACAGCACTGAAAACAAAATTGCCAAAAATGGCTTTTAACACCCATGAAAAAAAATAACATGAAACAAGTTGACTCATTTTGGCTCAGTCTATTTTTCAGCCCTCATGGTCCATATGTGATTTATAGGAATTTGTCTCATTTCTAATTCTAAGCAGGAAAAACATTCAAACATTAAACAATGAAACCAAATTAAAGCAATTAATAAAACTGTAACACCTGAAGAATGCACTGAAAATTATCTATATGACTGGCTGGAAGGCTAACACTTACCCACCCCCAGAAGCAATTTGCTGCTTTAAGGTCCAGCTTGGATTGGAAACCAGCTTTAGCACAACACGCCAGGAATTTCCACAAGTGCCAAGCGACTTAACTGATGGAATCTTTGAAGCCTCTCTAGTGCAGATTAACTAATGAAAAAATCTGTGAAATCGCCATTCAATCTTCTTTTTTTCCCCTGGCTGAACGTGTTTGAGATGGTAAGGATGACAAGTCATTGCCAAGCCATCTGGCCCATCCGCAAAACTCAGGGTTGGAAAATTAACGGCCACACCATTTGTGTGCATCTCGTGCCACAATCCAGGAATCGGATTTGTCACGCAATTAAAGGAGAGGATTTTGCAAGTCGCAGCTTGGTTCTCCCCTCCCTCCAAAGTGCAAAGCAGAAAAACATGAGGGATTTGTCACCTAAGACATTATGCGGATTTATATAAATACACAATCTACACTCCTATGTACAGAAACAGAAATAACTAGAATAGATTCACCACAACAAAGCACTGGTAACTCTAAAAGGCTGATTGACATGTATAACTTTATGGGATTTCTCATCACTTAATTACTGTCTACTTGAACTCCCTTTAGGAACATGTGGGTGGGGAGAGTGGGATTGTGAATGCACCAGTTCTACATGTTCATTATAAGGTCTTATCTGAAAAGAACCCTCAGAGATATAACTGAATGCATGTATGACTCTTTTCATATGGGTGGGAACTCAAAAAAAAAGGGGGGGAAGGCAGAGCTCCCAAACATGCAAAGGAATTGCATGTGTGGAGGCATTTTTCAGATCTCATAACAAGCACTTGGAGGCTGGGCATACAATGCAGTATCTCCCTTCCTCTTCCACAACTCCCAATAACATACAAAGCTGCCTTATACTGAGTCAAACCATTTGTCTAGCTACTAGTGCCTGTAAACTGGCAGATTACCGGGCTCTCAGACAGGGATCTTTCCCAGCCATACCTGAAGCTGCCAGGGCTTGGACCTGAGACCTTCTGCATGCACAGCTAGCACTCTGCCATTGACCTATGGCTCCAGCCCTGCATCTGGACAGAGCACCAATGCCTGGTGAAGAGGTTCCATTGAGATGCATTGAGTTTGATATGATGCACAAGTTCTCACTGTGGTGTCTGATCTGTGAGGGCTCTTGATAAACATGACACCTAAGTGAACATCTTCAGTTTAACAAAGAGTGATATTAAGATTTGAGCTATGATAACTATACTTGGACTACTACCAACTGTTACCACTAACACTAATCTATGGTGTTACCATTAACACCACATGATGGATGGCATGCCTCAAATAAGCAGCTTCATTCATTTCAAGTCGTCAATCACAATGTGAAAAGTGTCCCATCTCCCTTGTAGTTCTATCTGGACTTGAAGGTGTTCACTTCCTTGTAAAATCAGAATCACTATGACAGAAGACTTAGGTTAATAAGAGAATGACCTCTGACCAGACTCCAACAGTGACCTTTTGACCTATGCTGTTTACAAGCATGTTACTGCTGGTACAAAAAGGGGTGAAATAGTAGACACCACCACCACTTTTTCAAAACTGTTGGTTCATATATCTGGAAATTTTTTACACAATGGTCTTTTCATTGGG
>JAJKFI010000149.1:716929-745938 GCA_029204185.1 Lerista edwardsae | reverse complement strand
TTCCGGGTGAGCGGCAGCGCGATTGCTGCGTTCTGTTGCGTAACGGCAAAAGCCCGCCCGCTGCAGTGGGCGGGCTTTCGCCGTCACGCAACAGAACGCAGTGATCGCGCTGCCGCTCACTCGGAAGACACGCCCAGCGTACCGGTAGGCTGACACGTCTGCACACACCCCTATCCTGCTTTTCAATCAAGATTGGTTCTCAAAGTGTCTACAACTGATCCACAAAAAGGTAATAAGTTGGAGGTATGTGGAGATGTTCTATGCCAGTTTCTTCTGGCTCCTGAGAACTGATGATACAATCCAGTTTCCAGACTCCTTCCTAGAGGGAGAGAGCAGAAAGTGCTGTTGGTGGCTGTCATCCTAATCACACTTTCCTGAAAGTAAGCTCAACTGAACATGATGAGACATACTTCTGAGTAGACATGCATAGAATTGCATAGTCAGAGACCTGGCTGATGGATGGCAGCCCACAGAAACAGCCCTCTGCTGATTTGCAGAATCTCCCTGGCTCTCCTCAGTATGAGTTCATGGATCATTACTGGCCACAAATACTTTTTGCTTGCTCGGTTTAACAATGACTCAGCTGAAACTCAAGTTTAGCAGTTTCAGAACCGGTCTAGAGTAAATCAGTGATTCCTAAACTGTGAGTTGTGGCTTCCAGGGAGAACTGTGGAAACCAGCCAGGGGAGCTATGGAATCCTTGTGAAAAATCTTCTGCCCAGTACAATAGGATTGTAGCCCTAATGGGGAGCCACAGCCAATGATCCAGTGGAGAGCCACCAGCCAAAAACATTTGGGAACCATTGGAGTAATTAGCATGTTGCTACCCAGTCAAAGCCTCTGGATGGTGTGAGCTATATAACTGAAAAAAATGTTCTGCTATAGTTGATGGTAGGGATCTTGGGTTGGAGAAGACCTGGTCAGGTCTTGTTTCATGTATGGTCAACACATCCGATTCTGACCTTGACCTCTGATAAGGACACAGAAGAGAATAAGCTAAGATGTGAATGAAATAGGCTTGCTCTGCCTGTCCTGATTCTCTCTTGATTTTCCTAAGTTTGTCTCTGCACACCAACATTCATTTTAAGGCTGAACGATTGAAACCCTCTCTGCTGCCTTCTCTTCTTTTTGTGTAGCTGCCAACGGGACTCAGTGAGACGAAAAATATGTGGACATGCTTTGAGAAATGTACAAGTTATAAAAAAAAAGTCACCATTGATGTAACAGACATCCACATCATAAAAATCAGCTCTCTTCCTCCAAAAGCAAAAGGAGGGAGAAAAAAATTAAATTAAGAGCAACAGTAACATTTAATTTATTTCCCTCTAATTTTAATTTTCACTTTTATGAAACATTCTCAGCTTGAAAGTTGTGCATGCGTAAAAGGTGCTCTGACATGCCTCTAATTGATTCGTTTTACACCATCCACAGAAGGATAACAGTGATTTGTGGAAGATTTCTTCCCGCTCCCTGGCCCACGTACATCCCTCATTTGCCCATCTTAATTCAATTAAAGGGAGTAAGGACAGCTTGACCGGTGAATGAACCATATTTTAAATGGAGGACATATCTTTTGAAATTGGAGTGTATCAAGCACTGTAATTCTCAGCCAGTTGCTCCTGGTCGGCAACTTTTAGTCTGGAAGGTCATGGTGTGGTCACATACCACTCCCCCCCCCCCAACTCCATATTCCCCAAGATATTATTGGCAAAATCTCTATCCATATATGGGAAGACAAAAGTAATGAATTCTCAACAGCATGCATTAATTTTTTAATTACACCTAATAATGATAATAATGATAGGTGTGTGAAACCTCCTTGAGAATTTTTGTTAGTTTCTCACACAGCTTTGCCTTGCCTCAAAATTCTTTTGATATTCCACCTGACAAAGTACCACTAAATTCACTGTTTGCTTTAGGTGAAAACCTCTGAGAAACTAGGAATGTGTGGATCTAGTCCCTGGGTAACATTCTGCGGGCCTCATGAGCTGTTTTACCTTCTATCCAAACAATTCTCATATTTCACCCAAAGAAGCGCTGAGAGCAATATAGTACAAGGAGAGATCCGCTGGATCAGGTTAAAGGATCATCTAGAGATCATCCTGTTTCCCATAGTGGCACCTCTTGGCAGCCCAAAAGCAAAATAGGAAAAGGCGTACCCTGCCGTTGAGCACCCAAAGGCACATTGTTGTCCCCTGCTGGAAATGGAATGATGAGCTACACAGACCTTGCGTCTAATTCAGGAAGGCCATTTGTGTATTTCTGTTGTCTTTGCTACACGGCTGTGGCCACAAAACGTCTCCTATGGTACGGTTTGTCTCATTTGTCTCATGCATCTCCCATGCTGTTATCAGTATGGCCACCAAAGAAGGGGGAACATTAGCACGGGAAGTCCAAACAACGAGACATTACCTGAGTGGCATGGAAAACAGAAACCAGCCTGCAAAGATGATGCATAAATCAGTCCTGAAATGTCCATGTTAACAGCAGTAGGAGAGCAGCCAGACTAGCGATGTTGAAGATGCTGCAGAATTATACCTGTTATTCAACAAGCCGCCCCCCTTCTTGATAAGTCCTGCCCTGCCCTGCCCTGCCCTGCCGCTGTATGAACAGCCCAGCCCCAACCTTCCCCTTTTCTTCTTCTTCTTCCCAGAATGATTTCCTCCCAAACCCAAGCCAGGCAAACTGCCACAAAAGCTGCTGCAGAACTCTCCGCTTCCCTCCCCTGCCTCTGCCACCCCACTGCGTCAGGCGACTGAAGGTTAGGAGGTAATCAAGCTTACAGATTAAGGCTTGCTAAAGCCACAAGATCAGCACAGCTTTGGTGTGTTTATTCATTAACTCTTTATATGAGGGGCTTGCAAGCAATCATATACCGTGGGGGGAGGAGAGAGAGAGACAAACCAAGTACTCCCTTTATCAGAACCAGTGGGGGCTTGTAATTTGAGTGAGACCCTCAGTCCCAGCACCTTATTTCAGCGTTCAGTGCTGATGTACTGATGGAGCATGCAAAGAGTCACCCTTGACAAGAGTGAGCCAGTACAGAGCATGTTGATGTATTTCTTTACCTAACCACCACGCTTCACATGCACACCGAACTCTCAGGGTTCAATGTACATTATCAATGTACTGGCAAGGTAAGCCAGTTACCATTTAACTCATCACCAATGGTGGCACCATCTTGTGGGGTGCCCTGGTGCAAAAGCCCTGCAGGGGCTCCCAATGGAGTGCTTGCCACGCTTTAGAAAGCACTCTGTGTGCCACTCCCCTACCAATGCCCAAGAAGTGAGCAACAGATGAATGCAAGTCCTTCTGCCATCTGCAGCCACAGGGGAGGTTGCCTGTCCATTGCCCAATTAATTAATTTATCAGGTGGTGAGTGAGCAAATGGCCTCCATTTCCCACCTTGTTAAGGGAAGGGGAAGCAGGTGCCTGTTGTGACCTACTCCTGGTCATTCTCCCTGTGGGACCCCGGCTTTGCTCACTCACTGGGCAACAGAGGGGAGAGGTGGCAGCAGCAGCAAACTCCCCTCTTTCTCCCCCAGCATCACTTTGTCACACTCAGATCATGCCCTGGTCTGGCCTACGACATGATCTCTTCCCTCACTGTTTCCTCACAGCACCCACTCCAGGCACTTCCAATCTTTCCTACTGGGGAATCATATGGGGCCCAAAAGAGGAGACAGACTTCACTTGCACAAATTCACTTGTATGCGCTCAGCAAACAAAAATGAAAAAAGAGAGGGAAAAACGACAATTTAAACAGGGCAGGCAATTCTGTCCACCATTCCACTTACTAAATGGAATTCCTCAGAGTGAGCCTGAGATAGGAGAAAGAAGCTGCTGTTCCCGCAAACAGACTCTGTGTGCCTGTCGCAATTTTGAAAGAGACAGCACATACTTTTTTTAGCTATAAGTAGTTTTCACACTAACTTTGAGTATACACGATTTTGGCTTTAGGCGTGGACTCTGAAACATAGCTCTTGCATAGGATGCAGGCTGACTGGACTGTACAATAATATTGGCCTCGAGGCTCAGAGCGGGGCTGGCCCAAGACCTCCTGACACCTGAGGCAGCAGGTCAACCCCTGCTCCCCTTACCTGATGATGGGCCAGCCTCTGCTCCTTCCACTCTCCAATGTTCGAGCTCATTACTCCTCTAGCCTCCATTTTTCCTCTTCCTCCCTGTCCCTGCCTTCCTGCTCAATGCAGGGGTAGAAAAAGAAAGAGGCGCAATGGAGAATAGGCAGAGAGAGGTGAGTGCCCTCCACAAATCTGCTACCTGAGGCAACTGCTTCAGCTGGCCTTACAGATGGGCCAGTCCAGGCTCCAAGATAGGGTGGGACTCGTGGTCGAAAAAGCAAATGTATGGGAGCAGCTGTAGCTCAGCGGTAGAATTCCAGTTTTCCATGCAAAAATCCCAGAATCAATCTTGGATATATCCAGATAAGACTGGCAACGCAATCCTATATCTCCTTGCACTGGCGCTAAGCTCTTGCGCCAGCCGAACGCTGTCGCAAACGTGGCGTCAAGCACGTCTGCGTCGGTGCTGTGGCGCTGGACCAGCACTCAGGCACCACCGCAACCATCAGCAGCGCCAGCCATGCGCCAGTCCATTGTCAGCATCGCTTGGTTGGCGCAGGGCTGCTGCAAGAGCGTTCCAGAGGTGTTCTGGGGGCGTAACTGGGCGGTGCAGTGGGTGGAGACGGCGGTTGTGACGCAGGACAGCCATAGTGCCATATCCTAAAGCCTGTCCCCGGCCAGGGTGGCCCAGATTTGGGGCGCTTCTGTGCACATTCCTCTGCGCCTGCAGGACAGCAAGCGCAGATCCAAGCAGGCCCATAGAGGCAACCGGGGCTTACGCAGGTGCAAGGGGAAAACCTCCCCTTGTCCTGGATGTTGCTGCTGCTGCCTCCTAATGGGCTTAGGATACAGCCCTGCTATGTCGACCTTACTAGGCCGGTTTAGTATAGGATTGCGCTCTGGGAAAGATCTGTACACTTATCTTGACAGATGACATTTTACAACAAACGGAGGGTCATTGAAAAAAATGGAGAGTTGTGATATGAGCCGAAGAGTAAAAAGGGGATAAAAAGAGGGACTGAAAAGCAGACAACTCAGCAGATGCTTGACAAAAATGCAACAGCTGTTTACAGCAGCGCATTTTCCGCTAATTCATTAGAGTGCCTTTTTACATTTAAAAACAACAACCAGGAGTGCTGCTTTAGACATAGCTTCATTTGCGCAAAGCAAACAGACAATGACATGGCCTTTCGCATTCTCCATGTTTGCTTGACTAACGCGCAAGTCATGTGACACATATTCAAATTAAACAAAGCAATTTGCTTGGAGAAGGGCTCTTGATTATTTTTTTTAACTGCAGAACAATTAACAGCAGGATTTAAATACCAGGCTGATACAGCCCCCCTCCACCTCCTTACTATAATCTAACTACATGTAATGTCTTTAATTTATACAACGGAGCCGCTTTCATTTCTGGACCCAACAAAGAGCTAAGCTGCTCAACACATCTGTCCAGCTCCACTCTGTTATCTTAGTTTTTTTCCCTGCTATTCTTTTTTTCCTAAAATTTGCTTACTTTTCTCCTCTTCTGAACTGATTCTTAGAGTTCTTTCTAACTCACATGCAAATGTGAAAGGCATTTATTATCTTGCTGAGATGATGCAGATTATAATAAAAACCTATGTCAAATGTCTTGGGCAGCACTAATCAGCATTTGGCTCTAATCACTGGTGGGGTGGCCAATCCTCCAAGACTGGCCTGGAGTCTCCTGGAGTGACTACTAAAACCAAACGTGAAGATTTTGACAGGGCTTCCAGGAATTTCCAATATTACATGCTGGGGGAAAAAAATCCCCAGAATAGCTTCAGTCTGAATTGGCAACTCTAACCACTGGAAGCAACTCACCAGAGCTCACTTTGGGGCACCGCCTCCCCCTGCCAATCATTTCAATAAAGTTTGAACGCCGGGGCTCAGAGCATGTGCCCCAACATCAGGGACAGCTCAAGCTCAGGGCCTTTGTCAGTGCAGAAAGGAACAGGGCTCTGTACCTGCTCTGCACTGAGGGTTGATAGAGAGGGATGTTCTCTTACGTCTCACACAACATCAGAACCAGGGGACATCCACTAAATTGAGTGTCAGGAGAGTTGGAACAAATAAAATAAAATATTTCTTTATCCAGTATGTTCTTAATCTGTGGAACTTCTTGCCACAGGATGTGGTGATGGCATCTGGCCTAGAAGCCTTTAAAAGGGGATTGGTTAGATTTCTAGAAGAAACATCATAGGTTACAAGTATTGTCTGTATTGTCTATTCTTTGATATTTTATATAGACCATAGTTTATTTTCTTGGCTTTTCTTGGTTGTACTTTATTGGATAAATACTGGATTTTATGTTGTTTGTGAGGTATCTGGCATTATTTTTGGTAAGAAAGGTGGCACAGGCCTTTTGTTTCAGAACTGGGGTGCGCAGCAAAATGCTCCATTTCCAAACCCTCATACCCCTCTCCAAGATACGACATGCTGCTAAAGGTATAAACAGGCCAGTTCTCTCTGCGGATGTTCTTCTGCTGTTTCAATTTATTTCAATATTTTGTGGCTCCTGGAAGCCACTGAGTACTTGACTGAGGTGGCAGATATTATGGCACTTTCTTTGGATGGTGCACCAAGGATACATGTGTGGACCAAGTTTCTGCAACTTAAATGTTAAGAAGATATTACAAAGACTGATGTCATAGTGAGTGGTGAAATGCAGGGAGGCTTCTGCATCTGAACTGGCATCAAAAGAAGAATATTTGATCAAGCACTGAGAGATGCAGGATTTTCAAGTTGAACTGTATCTTGCATTCCTGTTTTGAATGGTTGGCTCAACAGACTGTTTATAATTACTGGTTGTATCAATATGCATATACAGGTCCAACCTTTTTATACATTGATTTTTATACACTGATTTGACTCAACACTGATGGAGACTGCAGACAAGAATGTTCCTGCTGATCTCTGGAGAAGGGCAAAAACACATCCCTGTTCTAAAAACCACTTTTCTAGGGAGTCAGTCAAGGAGTCAGGCTATTAGAACTGCTATATTCAGCTTGCTCTGACAACCTCTCTCCCTGAAGAATGGAATGCAAAAGTGATTAATCATTCTCGCATTCCATTATTCAGTGAGAGGGGGGAAGGGAGGGGCTCACTTTTCTTGGAGCAAGCTGAAAATAGCAGTTTTCTGCCTGCCTGACTCTTGTTTTGTTTTTACTGCTTTTATTTAACTTTGGTATCCAAACCCCAGCAGATATCAAGACATGACTGTCTATTTATAAAACAGCAGCCCAATCCTAACTCATATAGGAGCAGCAGCTCCAAACAGCTACCACAGCATCCTATTCTGGATGCAAGCAGACTGGCGGTCTCTTTGGAGGAAGGGGAAAGTCATCCCCATACCCTTAGTAAAGTCCTAGCCTGCTCAATGGGGCTTCTTGAGTGTGCCAGCTGAACTGCTGGTGCAGATTCAAGAAGCCGGGTGTTGGGCTTTCAAACCCAACACAGGGCATAGGATTTGGCAGAGGAGGCCTCAGCCAGTCGCACCTCCTCCCAGGCCTGTCCCTCCCCTTGTTCGACCCTCTTTCTGTCCTCCCTCTGTCCAGGAATGCCTCCTCATGCCCCTGCACCACTAGGTGCTTACCTTTTCTCTGCTGGTGGCTGGGATTCTTGCAGCGGCATTGACGGGGTGGTGCAAACCTTCCCACCAGTGCCACTTACTTTTTGGGTACTTTATAGCACATTTGCCACACCCACCACTGGCACTGTGGTTGCAGCACCAGGTAGGGCAGTCTTGGATTGAGCTACCTGTCTGCTTTGCAATTAGCCCTTACCATTTGACAAAATGGAAGATTACAGAAATAGGACTAATTCAAAGGTCACCATTTGCCTCATCCTTGAAAGTGTATGTGGAGTGGTTTCTTGCTCATCACGACTCTTTCATGGACACTTCCTCTTCCACATCATTCCCCTCTACCTTCTCAAATCCAAGAGGCAGGTAGAGGTGGGCAGATGGATAGAGGGGAGTGCCACCTGCCAAGCCACTGCCTAAGATGACAGCCTCTGTTGGCCTCATGGGTGGGCAGGCCTTGTAAATAAATGAAGCAGAAACAGCAGCAGCCTAAATGAAAATTGTGTTAATCAAGATTGCTGCAAGTAAGAAAACTGCATTTAAGTGAAAAACCACCAATACAAGACCAATTTTCATGTCGATTGCACATCTTATGCCAGTGTTTGGGATGACTCTTTGCAAGCACTGCTGTCTGCTAGTCAGATGGCCTCCAACATCTGTGCAACAAATGAAAATGCAGAAGAGCGGTTGGTTTGGGTTGTGTGTTCCTCTCTGAGGCTTGGTGTTGATAATCTCCCCAGCAGAAGCCCTCGTTCTTTAAATTAAACATAAGAATCTTGTCTCACAGTACAGCTAGGTTATCCATGTGTAAGCGTCCTCGCCAAGTAATTACACATCCGCTCAAAGGATTAGGACACATAAGATTTCTCTAAATTTTTAATAAAACTCCACAGCTGTTGTAGGGAAAAACTCTTTTGTTCTAGATTTTTTAAAACCATCCGCCTCAAAGTGATTCACAGTTCTACTTAGGGAAAAGGACTTTGGAAGTCTTTTCTAGAAGGCACTTGCTTTTTTCCAGAAGGGGGGCTAAAGATGATACCTGTTTATAGCAAGAAACCAGAATGCTTGCATAAACCTTTCATAAAGATATGGGATCTAAACTTTCCAACAGGGAGATCTGAAGGTAAGTTATACAATGAGGGCGCAATCCTACCCAGCGCTGGGGTAGGAGTGCCAGCCAACCAGTGCCTTATCCAGCGTGCTCTCCCTTACCATAGGGGAGGCTCCAGCCTCCTATGTGCTCCTCGGATCTGCGCCTGCTAAAGAGCAGGCACAGATCTGAGGAGACCACGCGGCCTGAATTGGGGCTGCGCTACCTCCCTGATGGGCTTAGGAAGTGGCCGTATGGCCACCTCCCAAGCCAGCCCACGTCATGCCCAAGTCACACCCCCGCCCCCCTCCCTCCCTCCCATCCCTGTGCCGTCTCAGCATGGAGCCTTCCTCGCACTGACCGGCTTCGGTTGGCGTGAGAGAGGTTCAGGGTGGGCACAGCAGGGTCGGCGCTGGTCCTGTTGCCTTAGCGCCAACGAGGGGTGCCGATCGGCGCTCCCACGTCGGTGCTAAGGGCGCAGTGTCAGCGCAACCCCATTGCGCTGACGCTGCGCGGGGTTTAGGATTGCGCTGTGAGTTACCAGTGGCAAAGAGAGACATGTTCCAAAGGAAAGGAGTAATGACTGGAGCTGCTGATAGTGGGACACGCTGGCCCACACTGTATGGGAACTCTAGCCAAGAGGAACACCTGGGCTGGAGAGACTTGGAAGCCCAGGATTTCAATGGAATGGGTCAGTGGGTCTCATGGGCAGGGTTTTCTTTTTTTTCTGAGATAGCAAAGGTTAATCTCAGTCATTTAAGGGCCACTGCTGGGCATCATGTCTTTGGCACTGGACACCAATATGGTGCTCTCTTTTTTCAAAGGTTGGCAGCTTGATGACATCACCAGGCCCCTGCCACAGAAATCTCTGCAGTTTGGATGCATCCAGTCCACTTGGAAAGTCATGGGAATTCAGCAGTTCTAGCTCTTTTGAGTACCTGAGCAGGAGCAGTGGCTTCTCTAAACGGGGAGAGAATGGATGGGGAAAGACAAGCATGGGGAAGGGACAAAAGCTTCCTGTTGGCATGGTGCATTAGAGCCTTTCAAGTTACACAGACCTTTCTTTAGGCAGAAAACAAAGGTAGCTGAGGTTGCAATTCTACTCACACTAGCCTGAGAGTAAGTCTTCTTGAATACAACAGGACATACTTCTGAGTAAACATGCACAAGATTGCTCTATAAGCAAGCTGAAATATACAGTATTCATATGAAATAAAGGGAATTTACTGATCCTCTCATCATCCCCCCCCCCTACACAGGCAATCCTACTCCTAGGCAAGGTGAGGCAGCAAATTCAGGGGGCCAAATTCTGGGCACCATTCAAGGGCAGCAGAGCAGCTGACTGACAAATCCTGAGAGCTGGTGTGTAGTGTGATTGGTAATAAAACAACATTTATGTTAAGCCCATTATTAAGGGACAGGCTTAAAACAGGAAGCAGTGTGCCTCTTTTTATCTAAAACAGCAATCTTCAAAGTCCTACTCAGACTTTGAAGATGCTGTAAGTACTTGCGGGGTTGGGGTGGGGGGAGGACCCAGTGGCAGCATGGGTATTTAGGGGAATGTGCCCTGCCTGGAGGGGGGTCTAGGGGGGTCCAGAAGGGTTGGGGAGGGCCGTTACCACTTCCATGGGCCTCCCTGATGCATAAAATAGCTCCAATGCACGATCGCATGATTTCTGGGGCCACCCCCCTTAAGGGGAAATGGCCCTTTTTAGAGCTCCGTGATGTCACTTTCTCCTTGTATCATTTTCCTGCTGAAAATTGCGTGCGCAAATACAGTACATGCACACACAAACCAGCTGTTTGCCCCCAAAGAACCAATTTGCTGCATGTAGTCAGTTTGGAGGTAAAGAGCCACATTAGGTGGGGGAAATTTTCAGTGGTGAAATGGCACTGGAGGGACATGTTAAACCTTGCTTCCCATGTACTGTGGAGTCAGATTTCAGGTTGTTTTTTTTAATAGAACAGAGTAATTTCATGTCTACTTGCTGTGTTGTTAATGACAGACTTAAGTTAATGCGTAGTTTGGTTCCAAGAAACCAAATCATCAGACCAAATACATCAGGAAGCCCCACGTTCAAATCTCACTAGATCAGCGCTGCTTTCTCAGCTACTGACCCCTCCCTGTCTGCAGTGTGGGAATAACAACACTGACCTACTTCACAGGGCTATCGTAAAGACTGCAACAAAATAATTTATGTGAAGCAATTTGAATATTCTAAAGGAGATGTTATAATACAGCCACCTTGCTGAGGCTATGAATGTCTGAGGGTGAGGTAGCAGTGCCTGGATGGGAGATAACTTCGGAATCTGATGTACGCTGCTTCGAAAGGCTGGCTGTACGCAAATTAAAAAACAAATAAATGAGATTCTGTACAAATCCTGTACATTATTCGTAGCTTAGACTGACTGGGCAAAATCTTCTGGAAAGTTCACTTGTGCAAGCCCATTGGTACGAATGGAACTAGATAAGGGTGCCCTGGTGGAGTGTGCCTGCATGGCAGTTGGTGTTGAGAGAAGCCCTGTGGAAAAACTCACAGAGCTGCATTCTGCTGAGGGCGCAATCCTAACCTGGAGTTAGGCTGGCACAGTTAGGCCAGCAAAGTTCGGCTGGCACAAAGGCCACCGTAAAGCCCATTTGAACCACTCTCAGAATCAGGGAGGATGGCACACGTCTGTGTGCTGGCCTCTCTGACTCTGAGAGTGGTCCAAATGACTTTTATGGTGGCCCTTGTGCCAGCCAAACTTTGCTGGCCTAACTGTGCCAGCCTAACTCCAGGTAAGGATTGCGCTCTGAGTACAAGTATTTGGACTGGCAGAAGCTCTGCAAGGATCCAGACAGGGGCCTTTCCCAGCCCTAGCTGGAGGTTCTGCCAGAGATTCACAGCACAATCCTATACCTCCCTTGTGCTGATGCTAAGCTCTTTTGCTGGCTGAACGCTGTCGCAATCGTGCCGTAAAGCGTGTCTGCAATGGCGCTGTGGTGCTGCACCAGCACAAGCAGCAGTGCCAGCGCTCAGGCACCGCCACGACCGCTGGCAGCGCCGGCCATGCGCCAGTCAAGCTTCAGTGTCGCTCGGTCATCTCAGGGCCTCCACAAGGGCGTTCCAGAGGCATTCCAGGGACGTAACTGGGTGGCGCAATGGTGGGAGACGGTGGTTGTGTTGCAGGACAGCCGTGGTGCTGTATCCTAACACTCGTCCCTGGCCAGGGTGGCCCCGATTCGGGCTGCTCCTGTCTATGTTCCCCTGCGCCTGCAAAACAGCAGGCACAGATTTGAGCAGGCTCATAGGGGCAACCGGGGCTTATGTGGGTGCAAGGGGAAAACCTCCCCTTGTCCTGCACATTGCTGCTGCCGCCTCCTAATGGGCTTTAGGATACAGCCCTGCTATGTCAGCCTTACTAGGCCGGCTTAGTGTAGGATTGCGCTCTCAACCTGGAGCCTTCTGTATGCAAAGCAGGTACTCAACCACTGAGCTGCAGCCCCTCCTCAAGCTGGGGTTTCAGCTCGGGCCCAATCCAGATTGCAGTGCACCAAATGCAGAAGCACTGCAAGGCAATAGTGTCCGATGACATCAGAGCCGAGCCACACATGATAGATAAAGGCAGGATGAAAAATTCCTTTTTAAGCTACTGTTCACACACACAAGTTTGATTCCTGTTCAGAGGCAGTCTTTGCCTACAAGAAGGTCCTGTTACTGATTCAAACTAGCTAGGCAATGCCACCCGTTTTCTTTGAGGCAAGCAACCTGATGGGAGTTTTATTTACAATGAACCAGGGTCCCAGGAGAGACTAACAAACCAGAGCTGACCTTGATCAGCAATTCAGAGCCAATGCACAGGGCATCTCCTTCTCTCCCACACAGCCTTCTTTTGCTGCAAGATTTATCAATTTGCTTTCTTGATCTCTCAAGCAAGTCACAGCCCCTAATTGGTTGCAAGATCCCTGAGCCACCGTCCTAATTAAATTATTGAACGAGGAGGCAGTGGAATGCAGGGGCACACGTAGAAGAACCAAGAACATCACAGGAAGATTAATATGTATCCAGGCATCATCTGTCCTGGTTTTTCCTCTTCTCAACGAATGCTTCTCTATTCATGGGTGACAGTTTAACAGAGCAAGCCAAGGCCTGCATTGGGCTGACACAGGTGTACTGTGTCAGCCCAGCCATAAAGCGCATTTATGTCATCGCAATGAGTGCAGGGCCAGTGAAGGCAGTCACATTGGCCCTGCAATGCCGCCAGAACCGCCAGGTAAGTCAGTCCCACATTGGCGGGGTTCGGCCAGCGTAGGGCCATTTGGGGGCAGGGGGAAGGCAGGCAGGCGGGGGGAGGGAGTTCCCACAGATGGGGTGGCCCAGCCCAGGCCGCAGACACACAGGTGCACATCCGAGGAGCTAATCGGCCCAGCTGGCACTTAACCCGAGGCAAGGGGAAATGCTCCCCTTGCCCTGTGGTGAGCTGCAACTGCCTCCTAACGTGCGCCAGGAAGGAGCGCAGGCCTACTGGCTTGCCTGCTCCTACACAAGTTAGGACTGTGCCCTGAGTCTTTTAAGTTACAGGGAAGTTCTCACTATTCACTACTTCAAAAGGCCCAATTGCTCCAATGTAACGTATGCGGGAGTATCCTTGAAACATCAATTGGTTTAAAAAATCACAGCCTGATTATTTAGTGCTACTCATCATTCAGGATGTACCCTGCAAACAATAAGCAATCGTAATTGGGTTACAAATCGTTTCTGGGTACAATTCAAGGTTTTGGCCTTTTGGCTGACATCTGTGAAGGATTCAGGCCTTTCTTATTTAAAACGTCGAGGGGAGGGCTGTGGTGGAGCACCTGGCAGGAGGTCCCATGTTTGATCCTTAGCAGCATCTTCAGGTGGTGCTACCTGAATCCTGGAGAGGGACAAACAGTCATTGTGGACAATGTTGAGCTAGATCGACCGGCAGTCTAGGTCCTTACAAGGCAGTCTTCTATATTCAAAGGAACAGTGAGGAACTCACTCATCTCTAGGGTTGGTGGGCTAAGGCTGGGGCTATTATAGGGTACTGCTGTTGTCTGACCTTCCATCACTATACAGTCAGTGCCAGATCCTCTTCTTTGTACAGCTAATGCTAGCAAGCATTCACTGCCCGTACCTTAGGGACCCAATCCTGTCCAACTTTCCAGCACTGATGCAGCTGTGCCAACAGGGCATGCGTGCATCCTGCATTGGGGGGGTGATCTCTTTGTGGCTGCATCAGCACTGGAGAGTTGGATAGGATTGGTCCCTTAATTTCATAGATTCAAAACTGTTGGATTAAAAAGAACTCCCCTCCCCCCAGCAAACTAAACTAAAAGTGGCATAGCAGTGGGTGACAACCTTTGGAACTGCTCCAGAGACAAAAATGCAGAACCCCTTTGCCCTGTTGGGATCGCTCTCCTCCTTCCTGCCCCCTACTCTCCGATGACATTTCTCCTGCCTTTCTCAAACTTTCCACACAGTTGTATGGTGGCTAACAAGGCACTGCCTTATTTGGATGGCCACAGCAAAGGAAGAACTTCCCCACTGCTTGCGTAGAGATCTTGCTTGGGTCATACTTCTAGGCCTTTCCATATTAGAAACGTTAAATAGTTTCCGTGGCTTTCTATTCCTGCAGCAACAATCACATATTCCCAGATACAGATAAGCATCCTGAACAAAAAGAACAGGTTTCAGAACACTCCGCATGGAAATATAACCAATATATTTCTGTTTTGTTATGGATAGCTCCATATGCCATATTTGACCTCATAATGGATCAGAACTTCATAGAACTTCATAGAATTACAGAACTTCATAGTTTCAATAAACTGGAGAAGGCATCCTCTAAAATAATAAAGCCTGGACCATTCCAATCCATTTAATTGGATAGTTCCAGAAGGAGGTCCAAATCCATCCCATCACACCTCAGTTTTTGTTTTGAAAGAAACCTTTGCTCTGAGGTAACAAAGCAAATGCTCTTTTAGGTTCCCTCAGTAGGAGACACTTCTTAGGTTCAGAAGCCTATTCCCATCCACCCTTGAGGACCACGCTTTGGTCTGTGTATCCGCACAGGACAACATGTCAGATCATGAGGCTACTGGTTAACACCCTGGGCCCACTAAGCCCATTTTCTTGCACAATGAAAGATGCTGTCAAGGAAAACCCAGCCAAATAAAGCTTAATGCATCTTTATTGACTGTGCAGATTCTGCCTAATAACATATTCATGAGGCTATGAAGGGTATGACTTGGCAAGAGTCGTGAAATGTTCCCCACTGCCTTGAAGACAACCCTTTGCCTCATTTGCTGTGGCCGATTTGGGACGTTTGATCTTGGCCTTATTAAGACATGCCAGTCCTTGTAAATCTGCAAAGCATTTAAGCCTAGAGGTCTCCGGGAATCATTACTCAACGTTTCTGAAGGCCAAAAGGGGGACAAGGAGTGCAGGGGCAAAGGAAGGGTAGATGTGTCAGTTTATCAAAGTCAGTGGAAATGCCAGGTATTAATTATGCTAAACGAAGAAATATGGGCATCGGGTTACTTTTGCAGGTCCAAATATTTGAATTTGTCCCTGCCAGCCAGCTGGCCTCTCTTGGTTTACCAGCATTTATCTCAGCTGCCGAAACATATCAAAACTGGAGCAAGTGCAGAAGGCAGTGACTGGCCCATACCCCCATTCCATGGGACAGAGGTCATCGTTTTGAGAAAAACCATCATGATCGCAATCACTGGGAAAGGATGTAACCGTTGCAAGTCACAGAAATTGGACTGGGGAGGCAAATTCATGTATTAGCTCCCACCTCTCATGTCTCATTTTATTGGCTGCCAACAAATTTATCCCACCATGTAAAGTTTCCAAAGGACAAAAGTTTTAAAAGCTTTGAATTGATTCAGTCAGCATTATACAGATGAGCTAAAACTAATAACCATTTTTCATTTGAAAACGGTTGTGAAAACTGGCTTCCTTGTCAGCCTATTTTTCCGGCTCCCCTCTTGGAACGTTTGGTTTTGATCCACTATGAGGTGTGTGGGACCTTCATTGGGTATTTTATATGCTGGTACATCTGCCAGTTGATTCTCACTGCACCATATGATTTTACGGAAGCCTTCACAACTGGTGACCTTTTCGGCCAGTTTGACAGGTGATTCTGAGGGCAGCCACATGGCTACCTTTGGGGCCTGCCTCCACGTTCACAGGCTCCCTATGGAAAGACTGACAGCAAACACAGGAAGTTTACTGAGGCCCAACTAAGCCATCAGATATGACTGGTGGATTCTATTTCAGCTCAGTGGGCCTTCAGCCATTTAGGGCCCAATCCTATTCAACTTTCTAGCACTAATGCAGCCATGCCAAAAGGGTGTGCACTGCAGCCTGTGGTGCACGTGTCCCTTTACCTCAGGACTGCAATGGCAGTGGAAAGTTGAATAGGATTGAACCCTAAGACATTGATTTTAAATTAGTCCATCTTCCAATGAGCTCAGGGCAATATCCATTGCTCCCCTTTAATTCTTAAAAACATTTCAAAAATGATTAATCAGGGTGGCTTTTTAGTCAATCAAAAAGGTTCTTAACAGGGTAACAGAACAATCCTATACAGACATTTCCCCGTATCTGCAGGCGATCTGTCCCAAGAGCCCTCCACGGACACAGAAATGGTGGATACAGGGAACCTCCAGCACTCCCATGCACATCCATTAATATTATTGAAATGCTTACCAAGCAAAAATGTTCTTGCTTTACAGGGTCACTATATGCATACAAGCTTATAGCGACATCCAGGCTGCCTCGCAGTACCCTGAACACTTTGAAAAGACTAGATTGAGATTAACCATGGGTCATTCATGGATACCGGATCCATGGATATGGGGACCAGCCTACGATGTTCAATGGGGCTTGCCCTTGGGGAATCGTGCATAGGAATCTGGTCCAAAGGCTGCTGTCCTAATTATTATTAACACTATTTTTATTTTATCCTTCCTCCAAAGAGCTCCAGGTGGAATGCATGGTTCTCTTCCCATTCCCATTTTGTTTTAGGGCGCAATTCTAAACTGAGTTAGTTTGGCATAAACTAAGCCAGCAAAATTTGGTCAGCGCAAGGGACACTGTAAGGTATATTTGGACCACTCTCGGAGTCAGAGAGGCCAGCACACAGACGTGAGCCATCCTCCCTGACTCCGAGAGTAGTTAAAAAAAAGCTTTATGGTGTCCCTTGTGCCAGCCAAACTTTGCTGGTTTAGATTATGCCAGCCTAATTCCAGTTTAGGATTGTGCTCTTAGTATCCGCTCTGTGCGGCAGGTTAAGCTGAGAGTGACTTGCCCAAGGTCACCCAGTAAGCTGTGTGGCTACACAGGAATTTGAACCAAGGTCTCCTCTTCTAAATCCAACATCTTTTGAATATGTGTTTGTGTGGGGAAAAACAAAACCCTAATGCTTTGACAAAAAAAATAAAAATCAGTTTCCAAAAGAGGCCAGTTTTCAATGCGAACTTTGAATGTTATACAATTCCATGTCAGTTGAGATTCAAGGCTATGTCTTTTCAAGATCCCAGACATGAGGTTTGACAATCTGAGGTTAACAATGCTAGAAGCATCACTCCACTGTACTCTTCAACTGTGCATATGTGAACTCACTCTATTTCTACTCTGTAACGCTCCCCTGGTCTCCAAGCATAGGGGCAGGGATCCTGACAGCACTCAAATACCAGGTCAAGCTGGAGGGCATTTCCCCATCAAGGAGAGTTAAAAGAGGACATTCCCTGTGGCTAAGGAGAGAAGGCAGCCAAGATAGAACTGAGAGGAGGATGGAATGATCACCTGGCCTCTTAAATTTGCTGCTTTGGCCTCGACTGGAGACAGACTGAACTCAGGACTTGTGAGAGATGCTGACAGCGTTGGACGGTGAGGGATTCAAGCTGGTCAGAGCGGGCATGCTCCCTGGATTGGACTGATGGTGTTTGTACAGGTAGAGTGCGTGTGCTCCCCACAGTGGATTGAGGGAGTTTGTGTGTGTGGAGTAGACAGGCTCCCCATGGCAGGTTCGGGGGAAAGGCAGGTTCTGGGGAAAGGAAAAGGTGGCTGTAGCCCCCCCCCCCATATTGGAATCAGGAATGGCCTGGTAATAAAAGCCTTGATACTATACAGCTAACATTTTTGGCTCTTCTGTTGGTTAACTTGTCCACCTGCTGGCACTCCTGTAGGCTTGGTGTGGGGCTAGCCCCCATTCTGGACCCGAGCGTGACAGAGGAATATACATTTCTACAGTACATGGGCTTGTTGTTTATGCTCATATTCTGTGGAGATCTTGCACAGTGTAAAGGACGGAATGTTAGACTGGAAATGAGCAAGACCTGGGTGAAAGTCCTCCACTTTGCCAAAAATGTTTTCTGGGTGTCCTATTGGGAATGTACGCAGTGGAGGCAGAGACTGCTGGTGTGGCATTCCTCCTCTGTTATATGCTGCTTACTGAACAAATGGAGGGCAGCCCACATATGTGAAGGGGGGTTATCTCTTCTCTCATTTTCTTGACGTTACTACTTGCTCTTTTTAGTCCTCTGCTATTTTGTCTTCCATAAATTCAAATGTAGCTACTGTTAAGGTGAAAAAGCACCATTTTGAAACAACAAAAATGAGGAGAGTCACTTGGGGGATTTTCAGATTGGCAAAATGAGGTCAAAAGAAGGGGGCTTACCAGTGGCACTCCCTCCAGCCACCACCAGCTGGGAATAATTTTCCATTATGGCCCTGGGGTACAGTATGGCATCATCAATGTAGTGTTATTCCTAGAAGGCATTCTGGGGGAATTACTAAATTAGTAACCCCGGGAGGCCAGTCACCAGAGAGCTAATGACTGTGGTGAAAAGGGGGGTTAGGCCAAAAATTTCCCCTAAGAACTAGTGGATCAACCCTAAACCTTCCATTCTCCATTTCCAGTAGGACCCTTTTCCCACTGCTAACACAACCCCTGTGGAACTCTTTGCCACTGGGCACCTGTATGACCCTTTCTATCAATGTGTTTCAATATCTGCTTAAACCTCACCTCTTCAGTTTGGGATTCTCAGATCCCCTTCCTCTGCCTATGCCCTTCCTTTCTGCCCCTCCTGCCTCTAATCTCTTAATCTGTAGGTCAGAGGGCTGGGGCTGGGTCAGTGCCTAGTTATCATAGGCGCTCTCCAAATACTAATAGAAACAATACTAATACGATGCAGTGGGGTGTGTTTGCGTGTGAACAAATTGCCATTCTGCTGCACTGCTGACAGCCTTGTGAAGTTACATCAAAGCCTACCAATAAATCGGGTGAGGTTTACCACAACAGCACATGCATGTGAAACTTGACATGGTGCTACACAGTAACAAGCCACTCAGTGAAATAAAAATAAATGTTCATTGCACCGCCTTTTGGGAATGTTATTCCACACTTTAAGGGAGTAATACAATGCAACAGGAAAACAGCCAGCAGGAGCCCCATAGGGAACATTCCCATGGGGCTCCCTACCCTCCCTGCAGGATCCCCCATTCAGCAAGTAGAGTGCTTGTGGTGTCACATGCAGAGTGCGGCTTCTGGAAATAGTTGGTGGTGACATGATGACATCAGGGCCAACTGCTTCCAGGAGGCCCATTTTGGGCTGTTCGGAGGCAGGGGCAGGTGGACGAGCCCAAGGTAAAGCTGCTCTGCTCACCCAACTGACCTACAGTCAATAGAGATCCCGGCTGCAGCAACTGGTGATCTGCTCACTGCGCTGGTGCGGGCCCCCCAAAGTGCAGGGCCCAATGTGACGACATTGGTTACACTGGCTTAAGACCGACCCTGGCAGCAGGAGCACTATAATGGAATGGTTTCTTTTTAAAAGGCAGAAATCTGCCTCTGTGCTGGTCTCTACTCAGCTTCATCATAATTGTGCGTGTTTTTTTAATCATACTACACTTCTTGGATGCACTGTCAAAATATTTTTCTTTTTGAAGAAAAAGAAGAAAATAACACATTAAGCACATTAATAAGGAAAGAAGGAAAGAACACATTAAGCACTGTGCCGCCACCAGGAGAGGTGAGAGGGATGGCAGCCAGGAATAGGGCCTTCTCGGAGGTGGCCCCCCAACTTTGGAATACCTCCCATTAGAGTTGAGAACTGCTCCCTCTGCTGGTATTTCAGCAGTGGCTGAGGACCTTTTTGTTTCAGCAGGCTTTTAGTTGTTGACAGGCTGGCTGGTTTTTTTTTTTTTTTTATATCTCTCTTTTTACACTCTTTTGTATATGTTATGATCCATGGGGTTGGTTGTTTTAAATTTTAATTGTTTTAATATTGTTTTAATTATTGTTTTTAACTATTACACACAATGATTTTATTGTATTTTAATTGTTGTAAGCCACCTTGGGTGCCTTCGGGCAGAAAGGTAGGGGTATAAATTTAATTAACTAACTAACTAACTAACTAACTAACTAACTAACTAACTAACAATAATAATAATAATTAACACTTCAAGCACATTAGGGCAAGAACCCATTACTGATGTTGAGACGTGTCTATAATACATAATAGTTTCATAATTATTCCCTCTTCTCAGGGAAACAAAAGCACTGTAGGGCTATGTATAAGTGTGGTGATGAAGAGGGTGTCAGGATGCCAATGCCTTACTTCCTCCAGATCTGCCTATTTGCCCAAGGTCAAAATAGTAGACTTTGTTGCCACCATAAGGCAGAGGGGTCCCTGGTGCCACCTGATGTGGCACTTACCTGGAGGAGCTCGGCATTCCAGAAGTTTAGGGGTGATGTAATGACATAATCACATCACCTCCAACCTTCCAGGCTATCACATTGCTTTTAATGCAAAAGTACCACCTTTGGACCATCTCCATTCTACAATCTTTGGCCTGTTCCTGGCCCATTCGCTTAGTGTTCTTGCTGGTGAGCAGCAAAAACATGATCATTGGCAAGAGTGCAAGGTGATTGGTCCTGGATCAGGCCAAAGGGAGGCTTGGGGCAGTGGGGTGTCACCCCTTCTGAGGGTGCTATCTGGTGCAGTCCACATCCACTGCACCCGCTAGAGATGCCACTGCCATAAGAACAAAGCCAGGCAGTGAGAGACTGAACATTCTTGAATGTTCCTGCTCAGTTACATGGAAGTTACACCTCAGTTACACATCTTCAAACTAGGTGGTAGTGTACAGCCAGTGATCCAGGAGGATTGGGGCAAAGCTCTGAGTTTAACAACAGACACAAGGTTACAAGGTAAGAATCACTATTATAAGAGGGTCTGTAGGAATAGCCAGAGAGGAAGCAAAAGAACAAGCAGGCTTACAAAAGGGCTTGGGTGCTGGAAATGCCTGGGTGTGGAACTTAGCGAAACAGACAAGCAGGCAACTGTAAGCAAGCCTTCCTAGTCCTCAAGGATAATTACTTAGAGCCTCTGCTTTCCAGATGCCATTACAGTCTCTACTTCCAGGGAGGTCGTTGACTTGACCACACACAGATTAACTCTGTGGGAGTCAAATCAAACATCACTGGAGCATCTTTGGGCATTGAGTGGGGTTCAGTGGGGTAATTGACCGGTTGATTGGATGTTGCACAACTATCTGGATATCCCATGCTACCCATGACATCACTAGGTGTCTCTGGATGCCCAAGCAGTGTACGTGAGCCTGGGTCTACTGTTGGGCTGTTTATTCTTCCAGATAGGCTGATTCTGCAGTATGAACATTGGCAGTGCTGGTGCTAGATAGTCCATAAGGGGGCACCCTTATGATGGCTTCCACTGATTCAGGGCACAATTCTAAACTGGGTCAGGCTGGCATACACTAAGCCAGCAAAGTTTGGCCAGCACAAAGGACACCATAAAGTATGTTTGGACCACTGTCGGAGTCAGAGAGGCCAGCACACAGACGTGAGCCATCCTCCTTGACTCAGAGAGTAGTCCAAACACGCTTTATGGTGGCCCTTGTGCAGTCCAACAATAGTCCCAGGCTCACGTACACTGCTTGGGCATCCGAAGCCACCTAGTGATGTCAGGGGTGGCATGGGATATCCAGATAGTTGTGCAACATCCAATCAACCGGTCAATTATCCTACTGAACCCCACTCAGTGGCATTTTGGACACTCACTACTACCAGTACCTACCAGCAGTTCAGGGGTTGGCCCAACTGGGTGGATTCTCTAATGGGTGTCAGCCTTCAGTCAGTGACCAACTTGACTGACCCCTGCTGCCGTATTTGCTTACTGGAATGAATGGATCAAAGCATTTGCATATAACTCTGGAGACCCTGTGCCTTAGTACAGTACATCTCTGCTTGTTCTTGTTTCAAAATCAACAAAGTTTTTGAAGGCAGGTGTTTTTTTTTTCATTCGTATCCCCAGTCCCATTTGTGCTTAAGAAATGCACATGCCTCCACAAAACATCCATGATTAAATAAAACTTCCTGTGATTGAATCTGACTGCTATTTTACAATATTAATGCTAATGGAGGATCACATTCTTGTTTGCATGTTCTAACTTCGGTTCCCATTCTAAGTCGCTATACACAGAATCAGAGGGAGATGGGATTAAAAAACAAAAACAAAAAGGGAAAAGAAAGAGACCCAAATGATCATTCACCAAAAGAAAAACTGGGGAAGGGAAAACAGACTGGAAGATCTACAAGTCCAGCAATGTAGAGATGATAATTAGTTTCTAATGTCAGGTCAGGAAATCAGAGAGAGAGAGAGAGAGAGAGAGAGAGAGAGAGAGAGAGAGAGAGATGCATTGGAATATAAAGAAAAGAAAATGCTTTTAAGGAAACAGCAAAATTAAAACAAGAGTAAGAGATGTAAAATAGATGAACGAAGACAACATCTTCCCGCACCAAGGGAGCTGTTTAAGGAGAAACACTGTCCGTTTGTGGCCAGCGATAATACTTTCCATTCAATAGCATTTGCAGCTTGCTGATTCATATGATTGCCGGCCGGCGCCCTGCTGGCGAGCCCTCTCCATTGAAATTAAATCCACTCTCTTCAGTTATAAATTATAATGCTCTATAAACAACACTCCCAGTGGGAACAGGAGGGGAGAGAGTGAGTGAGAGAGAGAAGGCTCTCCATAGTCCTCTTGCTGCTTAATTCTCTGCTCTTCTGCCACAAACAAGGCCTGCTTGGTTGCCACAAAGAGCATCCTGGCTGTAATTTATATACTGTTTGATGTTTGGAGCAGGGAGGGAAAAACAGAAAGGTCGGAGCGCACTGTGAATCCAAGAGGCGGGGGTGGGCTAGGAGAAAGAGAGAAAAAGAGAGGACTTGGAAGTGAGTGACTGGTCAAGGAAGCGGAAAGACAGAATACATTTTCTCCACATACTTTTGAAATAGATCATTACGCACATCTTTGGGGGCCTCTTAGGAATACCTACCCCACTCCTTTGCCTTCAAAATCTGGAATGGTAATCAAATGCTCCGATCTGGAGCACCCTTCCTTGGGAAGTGGATGGCAAGGAAATGTGCACGCGAGGTTCCAAGAGCACGTGCTTAGGATCAGGGCAAAGGGTTTTGACATCAATGGAACAAAAGCACAGGAAATTAGCACCAAGGTTTTTCTTGAGGTCTGGAATTTAAATCCTAGAGAGGGTGGGATGCACGTCTGCCCAACTGGTGAGCCACAGAGCCCAAAAGAGAATACTAACCATGTACGGTGGCCCAACAGAGTTCTAATAAATTGGAAACCTGTGGGCAGCGGCATGTCACTTCAAGTTATATGCATGTACTGTATGTTTTTTAGGTGCTTAAAAATAATGAATATTACAATATTAACATTTATTTTAATTATAGTTATTTTCTATACATTCACTATAGTAAATTATACACATTATTTCTTTGTTCTTAATTTACATCCCTCCTTTCATCATGGAACTCAGGGAAGTGTATGAAGTGTATGTAGAGTTTCCAAGTGGTGACCACCATTGTTGTTCACACATTGAGCAGAGCTAGACCTACTTAAGCTTTAGCACAGCAGCTATGTCATATGCCCTCCTCAGACCATTTTCCAAATGCATTCTCCTATTATAAACCTCCGCTTTTTGCTGACTGTAGTTGAGAGGTTGTGTTCGGCTTGCTGGGTCATGGACTGGGTATAGGGAACAAATACAGGGATGATGTCAAAATGGCTTCTGTAAAGTCACCGTGGGAGCGAGGCCTGTGGCATCCTATATACTGTGCACTTTAGGAAGCATGGCTGTCATGCTTAGGAGAAGGAAAGAAGTACTCAGACAGGAAATGAGAGCCTGCAGGAAACAGGAAACTAGTAGTAGTGGCGACCAGGTAGCTTTGTTAACAAACAAGAGTCATGTTAGCATTTGAAGCAACTAAAAATGATTGAGCAATTGTTTTTTATGAGCAAAATAATCAGGCCCTGAGAGCAAGTTCAAAGGCAAGGTGAGGCAACAGCCACGTTCAACAAGCTTGAAAGCCCCTGTTGCTCAGACAAACCAAAAAACAAGACTACCAGGATGCTTTTATACAAATCAGGCTGAGTCACAGGATCTGCTCTGGCCTCTGATGTTTGAGAGGCTTCCTGCAGGGCTGGCTGTTTATTATTTGTATTATATGGAACTACTTGGTGATTGTGCTCAAGCAGAATCCTGAACTAATTTCTATCAGGCCAAACAATCAGGACCAACTTCAGGCTCAAGTTCTGACCCTTTTCTTTTTTGGTTTTTTTAAAAAACAGCATTCATATAGCTCAAAGTACTTCATGCACATCTTCAGTAATCCTTGCAACAGCCCTGTACGATACAATGGTATGATCATTACACATTACAGAATCCTCCCAATGTTATTGGGTCAGACAACAAGAACAACTTCTTCAAATTATTCAGTGATGGAATACAACCTCAATGTGTGTGAAAGTCAAAAGCTTAGAAAGCTTTAAAAAAAGGGATTAGACAAATTTAAGAAGGATAGGTCTATGGGTGGCTATTATCCATGATAAATAAAACCTCCATGTTCAGAAGCAGCTCACCTGAAAATAACAGGTTTTGGGGCAAAATGGGGAGCACTATTGCCTTCATTCCCTGGCTCTTGAGTGTCCCAGAAGCATCTGGCAAAACTCTTTGGGTCTGATCAGGCAACACATTTGCCTGATCAGTTGTCAGGAAAAAAACTGTGGAGAGGATTTATTTTCAGGATATCCTTGCGAGCTTCTTAAGACTATCCGGCTGGCCAGTGTTGCAATTACAATGCTGAAGTAGAGGGACTTTTTGTTTCTAGGGGTTCTGGGCAGGCCTGTAGCCAGGAGAGCAATTCTTATGTTCTTCAGAAATGGGATGTGTGTGATTGCTGTGGAAAAGTGAAGCCCATCAGGGCGCGAACATTTAAAATGCGTGTGATGAAATCGTACATAAAATATCTGGCCATATGAAAACCTCCAGAAAAGAGAAGAGGGGAGAGAGAGAGAGAAGCAGAGATGCATAGGGAACACACACTTGATGCTGTAATAAAATTTAACATGTAACTTAAAAAATAAATTAAATAAAGGAAACATTAAAAGATAAATGGAACAGGATGCTCTATGGCCGAGGTAATTTGAGTGGAAAGGAAAAGGAACGGAGGAGAAGGGGAAGGAGTGGGTTTACATTAATAAATGATTAAAGGCCTTAACAAGGGGCTATCGGGTTGAACAGGGGAGCACACACGCTTCTCCACCTTGCCCCCTTTGGAGCAGCTTTTTCACATTAGTTTGCAAGGCCGATCAATATGGTTTTCATTTGCCGATTTCCCTAACGCCATCTGGTATCGGCTAGCCCAACCTAATGAAAGCAGGAGGCGAGCTGGAGTCACTGGGACGTTCATGCACGCTTGTCTGTCGCCAGCAAATAAATTCCGACGGCGGGGCGGCAGTTTCCTTGTGCACACTGGGCAGAACGCAACGATGGGGCGAGATTTGCATATGCATACCGGCCATCAAAGCATAGGACCACACGGAAAAAGTTTTTGCTGTTCCAATCTTTTTTTTTTTTAAACTTCTCTCAATATTTGAGTTAAGTATTATTAAAATGCCTGTCATCAATGAGTGGGGTATTTTTAAGGGAGTAGTAGAAGTACCCCTGGGAGATGTAACCAAAGGCAGCGTCCTCGTCAGGGACGAATGGGCCATCTATAATCAAGGATAGGAACATGTTTTGCCCATGCTGCAGTAGCGCCCCAAAGTGTTGTGTTGTGCTGTGCATAGCACCCTTTGGCTGTAAATGGCAGCCACCCCTTCACAGAGAAGGAAGTCACCTGAGGAAGGTGAAGGCAGGCTGTTACTGGGAGATGGATTCTGGCGCTGGCAGCTGCAGAACAAAGGAGTCAAAGGAGCAGATCCAGGATGGGAACTGGTTAGATACCCAGGCAGGTCTGTGTTGCCACATGGCTGAATGCCATAGCTCGGAGCAAGGAACAAAACCTGGATCCATGGTTCTAGGGGGCCAGTCAGATTCTATTGGCACCTCAAGCTGAAGGAACCTGAGCTGAAGAGCTACAGTGTATAGGTTCCAATTATTATATTAGTAGGTTTTTTGATATTTTTTCCAAAATTTCTTGATTAAAATAGCAAATTGTGGTAGTATGTGTTTTTATCCAAATTTTTACTACAAATTGTACAAACAGTGCAATAAATAAGGGTGAATGGCCCCACAAAGGCAAGCAATTACTAGCACACATACCCCAGCCGAAATAACCTGCTCAGAAATTCCCAAGCTGTACTCTGATTGCTGCTTGGAGTGTCAAAAAACTGCTACTTATATTACCCGACCTTTTTTTTCTATATAATAAAATAAAATAAATCCAAAAAAAGAAACTGCTACTTACTATTTCCATATTCCATTAGTCGCCCCAGTATGCACTGTGAACTACAAACATGCATGTCCATAGTTTCAGCAAGCTTCCTCCTGTTTCTGCCACTCCTGATCCCTTACTGAAAACTATTTGTGGATTTCTCAAAACTGTGTCAAAAAGAAACAAAACTGGTGTTGTTTTTGTGAAATTGATCTAAATTTGTGTCAAACTGTCAAAAATAAGCAAAAGTGGTGTTTTTTTGCATTTGGACCTAAATTTCGTTTTATGTAGTGCTTTCTGTAGAAATTCTCATTATTTAGCGTTCTGTGTTGATCACCGAAAAAACCATCCCTATATATATAGGGTAGCCCTGCTACCAGAGTCTCTAGTTCAAAATCGACCTGGCCTTATAGAAATACATTCCATGATTAGTCATGAAAAAAATAAGGTCTGCTTCTGTTTTGGGTTCCTTTTCTTGGTCATGCTGGTGTGACAGGATGTTGGAGAAGACTGGTTTTTATATATTGGTTCTTTGCTAAAAATGGAGGAAATACCCTAAAACCCTAACACACCTGCCCTGGCAGGCATTTTCAGATCTTATCAAGATTCAGCTGGCATGTCTTAGGGGAAAAAAGGATTGTGTGAAATGTGGAGCAATGGCTTTGCATTTGTGATTCAGGGGTGCGTACACAGAGGCTTATTTTGTTCACATACATATTTAGAAGGGGAAGAAATGGAAGCAGTGACAGACTTTATTTTCCTGGGCTCCAAGTTCACCGCAGATGGTGACTGCAGCCATGAAATTAAAAGACGTTTACTTCTTGGGAGGAAAGCTATGGCGAACCTAGACAACTCAATAAAAAGCCGAGACATCACCCTGCCAACAAAGGTTTGCATAGTCAAAGTGATGGTTTTCCCAGTAGCAATGTATGGCTGTGAGAGTTGGACCATACGAAAGGCAGAGCACCGAAGAATAGATGCTTTTGAATTATGGTGTTGGAGAAAACTCTTGAGAGTCCCCTGGACTGCAAGGAGATCCAATCGGTCAGTCCTCCAGGAAGTCAAGCCTGATTGCTCCCTGGAAGGACAAATCCTGAAGCTGAGGCTCCAATACTTTGGCCATCTCATGAGAAGAGAGGACTCTTTAGAAAAGACCCTCATGCTGGGAAAGATTGAAGGCAAAAGGAGAAGGGGGCGGCAGAGGATGAGATGGTTAGACAGTGTCACCGAAGCGATGAACATGAAATTGGGTGAACTCCGGAAGCTAGTGGAGGACAGGGAGGCTTGGCGTGCTGTGGTCCATGGGGTTGTGAAGAGTCGGACACGACTTAGTGACTGAACAACAACAAATATATTTTGTTCATTCTGCCTGCTCATCTCGAGAGCTGATGCTACACATTCCTTTTTCCTCAGGTGGATCTTGAGAGGCTGGAGAACACACAGTTTTAGAGCACAATCCTAAGCTGGAGTCACGCCGACACAGTTAGGCCAGCAAAAGTTGGCCAGCACAAGGGACTCAGAAAAGCGTGTTTGGACCATTCTCGGAGTCAGGGAAGATGGCGCATATCTGTGTGCTGGCCTCTCTGACTCCGAAAGTGGTCCAAACATACTTTACTGTGTCCTTTGTGCTAGCCAAACTTTGCTGGTTTAACTGTGCTGGCCTGACTCCAGTTTAGGATTGCGCTCTTAGGCAATGAACTAGACCAGTTTCCAACTTGAGATCAGGAGTGTCCAGGACCAGCCTAAGTTCTTTTGGTGCCAGGCCTTGATTTTTTCCCCCTCTGGCATGCAAAGTGTTACATGCTACCCAACTCCAGATTCTTCCTCTCGTGCTCTCCCCTGGCACCAAAGTGCACTGCAACCAAGCCTCTCCCCTGTATTTCTTCCTCCTACCTACAGTAGTCCTTTTTCTGGGCTGGCCAGGGAGAAGGAAGCTGTTGTAGTGGAGGCTGTTTCCACCACCAGGTGACAGCAAGGCAGGGATGAGTGGCAGGGAGCTGCCAAGTCCCACCTGCTGCCTGACCTGATAGTCTCACTAGGGCTCCCTGGCAAGAGCCTCAGTACCCAAGAGCCATTTGCTATTGCATACAGAAGCCCATCGCACTCAATTCCACTGGGGCAGCTGCCATGATTGTCCTGAGTGAATTCTACCTAAAGTGACATTTCAGGGCACTGGTTTCTGCTCGTTTGAAACTGAGGAAGTTTGAGGAAGGCAAAACGAGTAGCCAGATGGCAGTGGGGGAGGGGAGTGACTCCTGAGACACCACTGTAATTCTGTTAAGATGAAATTTTGAGGAAAATTACAGGAATCCCAATAAGACTACCAGAAATCTCTGGGAGCAATTGGTATTATTAGTATGTCTGTTAAGTATTGATCAGTGTAATTAGGCCCACTTTGCTAGGAAACTGAGGCAGAGAGAGAGAGAGAGAGAGAGAGAGAGAGAGAGAGAGAGAGAGAGA
>JAJKFI010000149.1:592258-716919 GCA_029204185.1 Lerista edwardsae | reverse complement strand
AGAGAGAGAGAGAGAGAGAGAGAGAGAGAGAGAGAGAGAGAGAGAGAGAGAGAGAGAGTTGGTGAAAGTCTAGCAGAGACATGAATCAAGGGTTTCCCAGGCACTAAACCAAAAAAATTAGCTTTCTTCCCCCAGTATCCTGAAAACATGGAATGGGCCTCTCTTTTTGAAGTCTGTCAACTTTGAAGGCAAAAAAAAAAAGAATTTTGCATTTAACTCAGCTGACAAATCCTGATTATGTTCAGGAGGATAACTGAGGAGACACAGCATTAGGCTGCTGTCTGGCTGGGCCCCACCTGACTATAAGCATCAGTTTTTCTTAGACAGCTTGGATTTTTAAATTATTTCAAAAATTTGGCTGCACTCAGCCAATATATAATCGGAGACTCATCAAGTCTGCAGCGCCAGTAAGCTGAAGTGGAGTGAGAGTCCATGTTTATGAGACTTCTGAGGAGGGTGCCTTCCTGTACAAGGGAAGATTCAGGCTTAAGTGAAAAAACAGGCTCCACTTATTCCAAGTCTTGGGACTTGTGAAGGATGCATTTAGAGGGGAGTGTAAGAAACAGTAGTGCTTTGTGGGTATATCCCAAGTACAACACAGAAGAGGGTGAAAATCCAAAGCTGATGTCTTGAGAAATGGCCAAGTTCCCTGCTCTTTGGAATGCAAGACAGAGATATTAAAAATAAATTTCTCTTTCAATTACCTCTTGGAAACCAAAGTCACTAAAATCTGCTACATGGATATAAATAATGGCAAAAGCTATTTAAAAAAAAATAGCATGGAAGGAACTGTGGCTTAGAAGAAGAGACCGGGAAAGGATTGTAGCTTAAGTGCTGTGGTGGCAAAACATCAGTGAAAGCTGTTTCAGGCTTGCAAACAGTTATATTGTGTGTAAAAGAACTTGTGCTTCCTCAGCCTTGGCTATGTCTCTGACAGAGACTGTGTTCAGATCCGAGAGCCATGCTTGATGAATGAAGCAAACTGGAAGAGGTTCAAAAAGCAGCAACAATCCAAGAAAGGGTTTTGAAGGGGGTGGTGGTGGATGGTAGCTAGATTAGATTGACACTGACCATAACTGGTTTGTTTAGGGCAACGATTTTCAACATTATTCTTTTCACAGCACTAACCTCTATGGTCTTTACCTCTTGTGATGTCACTTCCAGCTTCTGGGAGACACTTCTGGGTTCTGCAGCTTTGGGCAATTATCTGTAGTAATGAATTGTCTGTCTCTCTTCCTCTGCCAGCTCTAGAGCTTCCTCTGCCAGCTTCCTCTGCCAGTAGTAGAGTTCCTCCATGATGGAGGAATGGTGATAGAGAATTCCTTATCACAGACTGTCACCCCAGAAACTGAGCTGCATAACCTGGAACGGTTTTTCAGTCATTTTCAACTATTGTGGTCCAAACTCTGCGGCACACTTGCAGACCTTTCATGGCATACCTGTGTGCTGTGGCACACTAGTTGAAAATAGCTGGTTTAGGACCAGAGTTTCCAGGTTGGATGAACCCCAAATTCTGAGATTCTGAGGCAGGGCTGTAATGTCACAAAACATCAACCCCAACAAATAACCTGGGACCGGTAGTAAATGAGTGGGGCCCAGCTGCAAAGGGGTGGAGCAAGAGGTGGAACAAGAATAGAGGTGAGATTCATCTTTCCCACCTATCTGTTAGAAAACAGTAAAAAAACTGGAGAAATTGGGTGATTTCGGACAAAATTTGTAAGGGGGAGAAAAGGTAGGGAAGTAGATGTTGATATTTGAGGAAGTGAATCAGTAGCAGGGTAAAGAAGAAGAGGAAACTAGGGATAGGGAACTAAGGAAGACCTGGGCTGCTTCCGCCCCCACGTCCCCCTATATCCTGCCTAGTCTTCCCTATGCATCTGCAGATTATATTGCCGAAGTCTTTGTGGTCCTAAAGACTTGGGTAAACTTGCTTGCAAAGGTCTAAACAGTGAGATCCAAACAGAACATTCTGAGAGAGAAAAATCGAAGTGCCAGCAGCAAAGATACAGGAAGCTCCACCTGAACATTAAATTCCAGCTCAGGAACGGCATTTATTTACACAGATTCATAAATCAGAGCTGTAGAAGTCGGAAGAACAGAGGAGAAAGCTCCAGTAATTGCTCTCTCTTCTGTAGTGCCGTACAGGAAAAAAAATATCGCAGCAGTAAGCAATCCTCTTAACCAATCAATAGGCTCCTATTAACCTCCTGGCCAATTACAGGATGATTGGCTAAGCAAACAAAGAATTATTGGCTGCTTATTTGGACTTTTTTTTTCCCCAGGCCAGCGGAGTTCCCTGTTTCTCATTCCAGGATGATGTGGTGGGGAGGCTTTTTGTCCCTTTCTCCCATTAAAAAATATGCACACACCTGATACTCATCTGAGCGGCTGCGAGCTGCACAGCCTTGTTAAATTGCTACCACCTTTTCTACAAGCGGTTCTGGCAATTAACCTTGCAGCCATTCACTTCAAAGGGAAAGAATCGTTGAGTTTCACTTCCTTGAGCTACTCAGAGATTCTGTCAGGATTTTCCTTCAGACACTTTCATCCTTATACACATCGATAACTATGTGCATAAGTCCACACATATATGCATACAGCAAACTAGTAAGCTATGCTTATATACTGGGCCAATATATTTGGAAGACATGAATTCCAGGGACGGTTGCTGGGGCTGCTACTTTTCCCTCCCTCAGAACAAAAAGGAATTAAACAAAAAATCAGTGCAAAGTGGTGGCGCTTTATTTTCCACTCTTTGCACATGTGTTCAGTTTGACTTATCTAGAAATCCTTACACTTGCTGGAATCCAACCATTTGATACATCTGACCCCACCTTGCCCCTTTTGCAAATCTCTTCATATGTTTTCCAAACTATCTAAAGGCTCGGGATTGAACATACATGTAAAATTAATGCTAACGACTCAAGAGACCACTAGAAAAAGACCCTCATTTTTAACCTTTTAATATTATTTAAAGAGATTATAACGCATCCTTTAGGGCAAACTGTTGAGCAACACTTCAACAAGCGTTGCCGTTCTGGGGGGAGGGAATATAACATTTGATTTTATTTAGGAAGCGTCTGTGAGGGTGACGAACATGAAGGTTTCTCCCCCTGCCACACTCCTCCAAATTTAACTGGAAACGGCGTTAACAGTGATGAGATACCTGAGGAGTGTCAAACTCACTTCATACAATGGGCTGAATAGCATTCATGATGCCTACTGAGGGCTGGAAGTGAGGCCATAAAGCAGGAAGTGATGTCATTAAGTAGATTGTGACCAGAAATAAGCCCCTCTTTTTTCACTTATATTAGGAACTCATTAGCTGCACATGATAGAAGAAAAAATGGGAGAGCCCAATTATCACATGGGCTCCCGTTCAGCAGTGAGCTGAGCAGCTGAGAGTTGCTGATGGTGGTACTGAGAGAGACCAGATAAAGAGCTTCTAGGGGCCACATCACATAGGAGCTTGTTTGACACCTCTGAGGTGCCTGAAGATGCCCCTTCACAAGAAATATTATTGGTCTTTATCCTTTTTTCCTTTCCTCAAGATTCCTTGGATAATTCGCCTGACCAACATTTGGTTCACAATTTCAGTTCAGACAAAATTCAGTTTTTCACCCAAAGTTTCGGTTCATAGATCAGTAGTAGAGTCCATGCTTTGTGCATCCAAGGTCCAAGGATCAATTTTGAGTTAAAAGGGCCTCAGGGGCCAAGGCCAGGAAAAGATATTTGCTTGAAACCCTGAAAAGCTGAGTCCACAATATACAGTAGGTAGACCAATTGCCCAGCATCCCACTGACCACTGCGGACAGGAGAATGCTGGGGCAGCTGAGTCTTTGGTCCAGTGCTCAAGTGAAGGCCCAATGGTGGGAGTTAGCAACCCCAGAGGCAGAGGGGTGGGTTCTGCCAAGGCCTCTCTTGCAGTTTCTATTGAGGAGAAGAAAATTAAAGAGCCTCTCGCCTGCTTCAGCTAATGCATATGAAACCAATGTTACTGGCCCTCCAGCCCTTGTTGCTAGCGGTCACCAATCAGGGACACGCACACACTGAGATTCTGTAACCCAAAGAAGCATCATTGAGCCAGGAAACAGAGCAAAATACTTCAAGACTGCAACCATGTGGCTGTGGGAATGTTTTTATGTCCTGCAAAGAAAAATTTCCATTCAGGTATTATTATTGCACATTCTTCTCCCCCTCCAAAGTAATCCTAGCTATTGTAAAAAAAGGGGGAGGGTATTATTCTTGGGAGCAGCTTCCTACACAGAGCCAATGAATACTAAGAAAGTGTCTCAGTAACCTTTTGCAACTCATAAGCGTACTTAGCTCAGGTTCCAGCTCTGGCAATGGCTGGAACCAGGCACCTGTCTACAACTTGCCTCTGAAACTGGAGGCCCTACAAAGCCTTCCTCATGGCCTCTGGTAGGAGTCGCCGCACACAAACCATCCTCCTTGGTTTTTTCAAGACTGCTTCACAGGTTACATTTTTATGGAGTCACACCTAAAACATGTACAGTATTGTGAATAATTTTAAGTATAACATGAACCCATTAAAAAAAGCATTTCCAAGTGCACATCTGGGAAGGGTAGATGTAACAAAGAAAATTGATTAGCCACAACTTCCACAACGTGCACTAAAGGCGTAACATAGTCGTTCTCTGCCACATGAAGTGGCCCTCAAGCAAGAGGTAAGTTTGGGTGGCACCAGCTGAGGGAGATAACCTTTTTTGTCCCTGATATTTGAGGTAGACTGCCCCTGAACATGCAGGTTCTACTCCTAACCAACATGCTTAAATAAGAGCATCAGGATTGCCATGGTGGATCAGACTGTCCAGTCCAGTGTTAAATTTCTATGAGAAGCTAGCTGAGTGCTTCCAGAAAGCAAACATAGCATTGATAGCCTTCCGCTATTGCTCCCTAGCATCTGGTATTCACAGATATACTGTCTGCCTCAGATTACACTGAATCACACCAATCACACCACACTATTATGAACAGAGGGGGGAAAACTCTCAGTCCACACCATTCACAATTCCACAAACCTCTAAAATGTTTCAATTAGGGATGCAGTAGCACCACAATGTTTGCACTGAAACTTTAGTGCGTGTCAAGCAAAAGTCTGCAAAAGGTCAATCTTTGCAAAGCATCAGTCTGATTTCTTGCAAAAGCTCAAATTTGCCCACAAAAGGTCAAACCCTTGCAAGCATTAACTATTCCCAAAGGTTTGAATAAAAAGATCCTTTGTGAGTGGTTGATTCCCTTACAGAGGTTCAAACTTTGGCGATCACATTCTCGCTGGCCTCAACACTACTCACAAATAATCCAGCAGCGCAGTTCAATATTTCAAGCTTCCCTGGTAGGATGCTTGCAATATCTCTACTTCCAGCCTCTGCGACATGGTTGGAAGGCAGAAATCATGTACCAGGTACCATATGCATGTACACACCCAGCCAGCCATCCCCAAACTTCACGGTCTTCCGATATAAAATACGAGGTTCACTTTTTAAGACAACTGAAGACAACAAAAGGACTATGGGGAAAAATTAGTACGTTAAAATAGCGAGCAGGCCTGGTGGTAGACTGCACAGTTCAATGAACCACTGCCTGTATCAGCAAGATGGCTGGAAATGTCTCTCCCTCTCTGCTTTTCCTCTAGAAAGATTGTGTACTCAGTAGAGTGTTAAGAGAGCTTCTCTTATCCTCTAAACATTCTCCTACTCTCCTCTGCCCCCTCTCCACATACACACATACAGACGCACCCCCACAATAGCCCCTGCAGCGGAAAACGGGAACTGGAGCAAACGCTTTTGTGAATTAAGAGATCTTGCAAGCGTAAATGTGGTCAGGCTGCTCCTTTCTGCAGGCCAGGGGCTCTGCTGCCGCCCCAGGATGTGAACTGTCAGTTTGCATAGCTGGTGACGAGCTGCAGAGCCGTCAGTTAAAAAGGTGAAGACTGCAGAAGCAAGAAAGATTCAAGACTGGTGGAAATTGTTTCGCAAGAAAAATTTCAGCCATCAGAAGGGAGGAAGCTTTTGAAAAAAAAACGCACACAACGAAAATGAAAACAAACAACAACAGAAAAAAAGCTGCTGCCATTTCCGAGTCAGAACGAAGGAAAAATTAAATTACTGCCGGTGAGGAGAGCCAAAGTCGCATCTTACCCTGGGGAGAGTTACGATAATGGTAAACATTTGACAGCTGGCCTGGAGTTGTTATCTTGGCCTAACAGTTGTTAGAGCTGGGATGAACATTTCTGATAAGAAAGACTTTGGATTTCTCACTCTCTATAGTTTGGGCCTGTACAGCCCAGAGCAAAACAGGTTTCAAGTGGTCCTCCGCCAGTGAATGGGACTTTGGTGAGAGTAGGACAGGCTGCCCCATTCCCTATGAATCACTCTAAAAGCTGTTTCTCACATTTTGTTCTTGGGGATGAGCTGAAATGACTTCACTTGTTTTGTGCTGAAAATTGCCTCCGGTTTGTGGCAATTTTTCAACATATGCTGTGAACGCCAGTCTGCTGTTTTGATGCTGGTTTTCTGGATGCTCTTCTTTGACCTCATGCTCTTCAGCTTCTTAAGGTCACACTAACATTTAAATCCTGGCTCTGAGAATCCACAGTGTACCAGCCTCTACTCCTCCCATTCTCTGGATTGGAAAAGGAAGTGCAGAGGGGGGAGCTAGTTTTTCTCCTTCACATGTACACTCAATTCTCTTTTCCAATCTAGAAAGCAGATCAAAGGATGCTCTGCCCCACTGCTCTCCACTCCTCCACACTTCCTCTTCTGCTCCACCCCCCCATGGGAGAATGAGGAGGAACAGCGGAGGCAAGTGGGCAATGGAGGTGAGTGCCCACCACCTCTCTGCTGCTTGAGGCGACTGCCACAGTCAGCCTCGTGGATGGGCAGAACCAGCATCTAGCTCACTACTGCCTACACTGACTGGCAATCTCCCCTGACCTCCCAGGAGATGTGAGGGATTGAGGCTGGGACCCTCTGCATACAAAGCAGGCACACAGTGCAATCCTAACCTGCGCTGGAATAGGCAGGCTCGTTCACTTGCACTGCATTCAAACGACATCAGGAGGCAGCAGCAGCAGCAGCTCAGAGCAGGGCAAGGGAATATTTTCCCTTTGCCCCGGGGCAAGCCCCAGCCAGCCCTATGGGGCTGCTGAAGGCTGCGCCCACAAAGAGCAGGCCAGGAGCGGCCCGAATCGGGGTTGCTCAGCCCGAGGACGGGGGTTTAGATACGGCCCAACAGCCATGCCCCATCTCCACTCCTGTGTCCACGCAGGGCACCGCCCCAGTACGCCTCCTGCCTGCCTCTGGCATACACTTGATGTGGTCCTGCGCCGGCAAAGCTAAGCCAGCGCTCAACCAGTGCAGCTGATGGGCACAGTGGCACCCGTGAGCCAATGCTGCTGCTTGCGCCAGCCCAGCAACCAAATCCACAGCACAGATGCACCTTACGGCACATTTGCGACAGCACTGGCCCAGCGCAAGAGCACTGTGTCAGTGCAACGCCAGGTTAGGTTTGCGCCCACGCTCTCTTTGAGCCACAGGCCTTTTTCACAGATGTGAGGACATCACATATAAACAGAGAGCCCTACTGGATCAGACCAGAGGCCCATCTAGTCCAGCAGCCTGTTTCCTTCAATGGTCAACCCAGTTGTGGCCCTGGCCCATTAGCCAAATAGACTGTTGCCCCCCCCCACCTGATCCTTTCAGAGCCTTTTGTGATGTTCCGCTGTTGTCCGAAAGCATTCTAATGCCTTCGGACAGCTTTTAAACAAGCTTCCAGTTTTCAGAAGGATGGCTCAGAGGCACTGGTGCCCTTATGGGCTTGACAGGCATGCTGCCTGGGGGCATTTCCCCCCCCTTAACCAATGGCAGGACCACTACTGTCGACCAGATACTTCTGGGGAGCCCACAAGTAGGGACTGAAAATGAAAACCTTTCTCCCCCCCCCCACACACACACACTCACATCGTTGTCTCCCAGCAACTTCTAATCAATAGCATATTGCCTCCATACATGGCATGCGTGGTGCCAGGGGGAAGACAAGTGGGCAAGTGCTCCCCAGACATCCCACCTACCCTTGCCATTTTGGGACCTCTATAACATTGAAGGAAAGACATTTTTGCTAAACTCCCTTCTACAAAGGCTGTCTGAAATGGAGTTTGCTGCTTCAGTATCTCCTTCTCATGTGTTACTATTTTTACTGTGTCCCTATCAATGGTTCATGGATGATGCTCTATGTAGCCAGAAGGACGAATTTCTGCTAACATACCTATTCTCCATAATCGTTTGTACTCCCCTTTTAAATCCATGTAAGATGGAGATAGTTTGCATTGCATAATGACTTGTGTGGGTCCTGCAAGCTGCGGACAGAGCCATCCTGATCCACTTTCCCTCACTGAGGGTGCAATCCTAACCGACTTTCCAGCACTGGGGTAAGAGCAATGCAGCTCCGAGGTAATGGAACAAACGTTCCTTTACCTTGAGGAGGCCTCTGTGATGACTGCAGGATGCAGAACATGCCCCATTGGCACAGCTATGTCAGTCCTGGGAAGTTGGTTAGGATTGCATCCTGAATGTGAGCAGGAATCGAACTGAAAGGAGAAATCCATTGCTTCTTACATTGCTGCTTCCTTGCAAAATAACCTTTCAACAAAATAGGAAAGCTCCCAGAGCTTTCCCACATTGGCTTGTAGGGACCACATGAGGAAGGACCACATGTGAGGAGGGAGGAGCTCTTTGCTGCCTTTTCTGGGGAGGGGTGCAAGATGGGGGATTGGGGCAGTGTTTGTGGGGGGGTTGGAGACAGGCAGCGGATCACCTGTCACCATCCCTGCATGTAAGTCCTCGTTGCGTCTTGCAGCTGCCAATTCCACAAATTAATTCTGCATTGTGTAAAAGATGTGACACAAGAATTGTTAACATGGCACAACACAGAATTCCTGCAAAGACAATTACACAAGCTCGTATCAGTTTTGCACCCCCGACCATAACACTCTACCTGACTTCAAAACTCACCACAATAGTGGGAATAAAAGTGTGTGGGCTAAAGAGCAGTGATGGAGCCTCCTCTCCTTTATCCATCCTATTTGTATGGCCAAAAGGATCATTTTAGGTTTGTCAACTAAACTGCATTCAATGATTCAGAGAAGTATTTCCTGAAGTCTTGGAACTGCAGCATACAATTCGTGTTCCTAAAATTCTTTAAAAAGCATTGAAAAGAGCAACAAGCTAGAAAGCTTTGGTTGGCTGAAAGTGTTTCATTAATACATTTCCTCTTTCAACTTTATCTCTCCTCCCTTACCTCTCCCTTTGCTTATTCTGCCCTGCTTTAATACAAATGTGTATAAATTGATATTAAAGTATGGCATTTTGAGAATGTTTCAACCCAAGGTCAAACTTGTATTAAAAACCCTACTTGTGTAGGCTAAAACAACAGAGCGACCAAAAGGACTTTGGTGCATCTGGGCCCAATTACCAGTTACATCCTTGACAGAAAAGAACAAGGCGGGAGAGTCTGAGAGTTCATGAATAATGTCATCGCCAGGTTATCCGTAGAGAGAAAGGAGACAAACCATCCAATCAGCAACAACATGCTTGATCTCCTTTCACCGCCAGAAGAGCTAGAGCGGAATGACACTTAAGAAATACAGGTACATCACTTGTAAATGGCAGCCTTGGGTTGAGTTTCCCCCTCTCCCTGTAGAATGTGTAGTAAAACTTCCCTTGTCACCACACTGCATTATTCCCACAACAGACTGACGTAAGTCAAGGAAAGTTAACACATAATTTAAATCAACAAGAAAAAAAGACATCGATTTAAATCAAGTTCAGTATTTCATTATTTACTCCTACAATAATTAGCGCATTCACTTTGTTGAATACTGTGGGTTAGCAGTCTAAGAAACTCATTTGATGTACTCGTATATGAAGATTAAGAAAGACTGCTGACTTTAAGAGTAAGGCCGGGACCAAAAGAACATGGAAGCTTTTACATAAATGGGGTAGACATGTGACTAAACAAATATGGCTCCCACTCTCATGTCTAGACTTGCCGTCTCAAAATTTGCTAATCCTAGCTCTGATCTGTGACCCTTAGAGTGCAATCCAAACCCTGGGCTGGAATAGGCAGGGCAATATGCCTGCCCCATATCCAGTCCAAGACCTGGATGTGCCATGATGCTACCTGGGTAAAGGTGAAAGTATTCCCCTTCCCCTGGGTAGTATGCAGCCGTCCAGATGGGGCTACTTGGAGCTCCACAGCTGAAATCAGCAGTGCAACTCTGAGCGGCTGAATCGGGTTTGCCCGGGCCAGGAACGAAGGTTAGGATTTGACCCATAGGCCAGATCCTGCCTCCACCCCCCTCTCCAAGCTGGCCCACCCACGGGCCCACCCAGTTCAGCCCTTCCCCCATCCTGTTCCGCCTCCTGCCGCCCACCCAAAGTCCCGGTGCTGGACTTGCAAGACTGGCCTTACCTTCGGGCCCAGGCTCCACAAGGACAGCTAACGTCCATATGCTGGCCAATCTTTTCAGAAAATGGAACAAATGCACTTTATGGCATGTTTGCGACATTCAAAGGCTGGCACAATGGACTTGTGCCAGCCTTAGCGCATGTTTGAATTGTGCTATCAGTGTGGCCCATGCCCTCATTCCTTGCCCAGCTTGGCCTCAGCACCTGCCACAAAGTAATGGATCCATATTTGGGATGTAAGTTACTGTCTTGAACAAAGTTAAGGGAAACTTCCAGTATGTTATTCTGAACAGTACTGCTTGGACAACTTTACATGAACGATCAAAGTTTAGCAGTAAATTGCTGTGAAAAACAGGCATCCATTTTGCATGAGAAAGAGCTATTTTATCCCATATTATCTCATTTTCCATCTGCCTCTTGTTTGCAGCAAATGGGTAATACATCTTCAAAGTGACCGATCAGATTAAATTTAGAGGGGGAAAAGTGCCTTTTGCTCAGTCAGCGTTTGTCAGAATGCTTCTCCCATATTAGAACATAATGGGGTTTTAAATCATGCACTACCCAACAGCCGTCTTATACTTATATTTATTATAAATTCATATCACCATAATGTGCCTAATTATATAAGGTCATTTCTTATAGAAAAGCAGAAGTATAAAACTTTCATGCAAGAACAGTCTGGTTGTTTATTAATTTACAAACACAGATGAGTTCAATGCTTATTGTTATAAGGACATATGCAGTACATTGCCAAATCCCAGGGATATGCACACAACAGGCCTGAATTTCTCCTCATTACACATCTTTCTAGAAGACACTCGCTAGCCGGGGGCAACCAGCTTCTGGCTGATGTGCTCTAGAGGCTATGGGCCAGTTCTAGTGGATGCTTTCAGTTATAGATAATCCAGTTCAATATTGACACCTGTTAAGCTAGAGCCCATCAGTTTTCATTCCACAACTCTCAGAGCTAGTTTGTTCACATTTCTGTTGATTCTTATCTTGTAGATTCAGGAAGGTAACACATTTAAGGCTGGCAGGCCTGCGCTCTATCCAACGTAGGTTGGGATTGCACTGCAGCTTCCATGGGGCAAGGGCACTTTCACGCCCTTACCTCGGGGTGGGCGCCAGCCTGCCCTATGGGCTACTCGGATCTGCGCCCACTATATAGAAGCCACAGATCCGAGTTCCCCTCATGGCCTGAACTGGAGCTGTGCGGGGCAGGGCTGGGGGTTTGGATGCGGCCTAACAACAGCCTCCAGCCTCCATCCCACCCCTGGGCCAGCCCTCCTCCCGGACCACCCTCTGCCTGCCCTGTTCCACCCTCCCTCCTGCCTTCCCTACACCAGCCAAACTCGGCTGGCACAGGAGGAGCACCCCAGGGGCTCCTGCAGGTGCTGCAGCCACGCCAGAAGAGGCTTACAGAAGAGGCTTGCCCTGGCCGTGGTGGTGGTGGGGTTGGATTGCGCTGTATGTATACGAAGGATGAATAAAATTTAGCCACTAGGGGTGGACCCCAAAATTCAGCATGAGACAGTGTGCTGGATCATGAAGGAGTTAAAAAAGCGGAAGTGGAGTCAGGACAGCACCCGACGGATTGTGAATGCAGCCCAAATACTGTGGCATGGAGGAAGAAACCTGGAGTCCTTATCAAAGAGTGCCGTGAAGTGGTGCGAACATGAGGGTTACTCACTCAACATCCAGAGCACTGACATCATGATCTGCACTTGTGTTGGCTTCTGCTAGCCAGTCAGAGGAATTGCTAACTCCTGCACTTCCTAGAGTATCTTGTGATGCCGTCAGATAAAGGCATCTGAGGAGCTCACCTCCCCGAAGCTGTGGTGCCAAACAATAAATGGTGGTCTCCAGAGAATAACCTTATGAGCCACGGCAGATGGAAGCTGTCAGAATTTAGTGGTGGATGGAACCTAGCAGGAGTGGCCTGCTAGGAGAATATTAGCTTTGCTGTAAAGGTCTCAAGAGTCCATCTCTGGCAGCATATCCAGCCAGACTAGGAAAGACACACACCCCCACACACCAGTCAGCATAGAAAATGCTGAGCTAGATGGACCAATGGGCTGATTTCGCAGAAGATAGCTTCGTGTGTGTGTGTGTGTGTGTGTGTGTGTGTGTGTGTAGAGAAAAGAGTCAGCGAGACTGACAGATGGTCTGACTCAGGCCAAGGCAGTTTCATTGAAGGTGGGGCAATAGCTAAGTCACAGAGCCCCTCCTCTGCATGCAGTAGGTTCTAAGGTAGACTCCCAGCATCAGCAGGTTGGTATGAGAGAAACCCCTGCCTGGAGAGTGACAGCCACTCGGTGCAGTAGACAAGTTTGATAAACTCTTTGACTCAGTATAGTGTGGCTTCATCCCATGTTCAGATCCCACCATTTAAAGCAGAACTGCAGCACATTCTGTGCATACAGGTCATAGATTTGACCTCTAACATCTCCAGGTGGGGGTCAGAAATACCCTTGCCTGAAATGCTACCACTCTTATCTATGCTAGCTAGCAGAGGCAATCCTGCACTTGATGGACCAATGGTCTGACCCTGTAGAAGGCACCTTAGTACAGAATCTTTTCAGACCCTGATGCTTGTCACCTGACAAAGAACACAAGTTTTTTAGTGGGTACAGCCCATAAGGTACTGGTTGCTTGGCAGAATATGTTTAGTCCTTGCACATTTTGTAGAGAAGCAAAAAGCTTTGAGTCTGGAAATATTTTCTCATCACGCCTCGTCCCTGCAAAAAGAAGAGAAGTGACACACCGTCTTCTAGCTTCTCTCTCTCTCTCTCTCTCTCTCTCTCTCTCTCTCTCTCTCTCTCTCAAAACACTAATATGCTTGTGCATAAATAAAGCCTGTAGCTTACTTGGCGAGACTCTCACTGCGATGTGCCTATGGTGCTAACTCAGAGCAGAAAACACTCTTATTCCAGGCCACTGCGGTGAAGTGACATTTACCTAATGCAGCTATAAATTTCCTGATAATTAGTGGGTGGCTGACAATAATGCATTCTGACGAGTGCAGCGACGTCGGCCTGAAACTAGCTCTGCAACACCCACAAGAACTTTGGCAGAGTTGCCAGAAAGGGGAGCAGCACAACACCCACCATGGCAAAGCTGGACGTGGAACTTTCTCTGGTTCCTCTGACTTCTCTGACAGCCCCGCACTCTCCCAGAGGGACCAGAAACCCACCCCGAGGATCTCCAAAACTCTACAAAAATGGACACACACGAGGTGGATTAAAGCTGAAAAACTGCCAATTCAGACTAAACAATTGCCAATTACCGCATACCCTGGCTTCCTACGGAGATGTACCAAGACCAGAACAGTGGTACCTTGCCTTGGCATTTCAACAAACCGTCAATATCCAGCCAAGCACAAAGAGGGAAACAAAAGGACTGCAGCATCTCAACAATTAATACAGTTCATAATAGCAAAATTTAAAGCTTAGTCAATCCTAAATGCAGCTACTCAGAGAAAATCAGAGCCTTGTAGTTACTATAAATATCAGTTCTTGAGGAATTGAGGAGGGTGTTCAATAACCATTGGAACCACCCCTCCCACTCTACCAGGAGCCTTAGCCACTAAAGTTGACTCCTTGGGAGGAACCCCATAATTCCCCAGACTGGATTGGAAAAAGCAGAAACCCCACACAAGAACAAAGAAAGGAACAAGGCTACTGACATGTCACCACCAAGGCTGGTGACATGTCAATGAAACAAACTTTACAAGTATAATGAGAAATGAAAGGATAACATATCAGGAAATTGTGCCCATACCTTCTTGAAACTGATCCCACAAAAACTGGGGAGGGAGGGATGCACTCCTGCATTCAAAGTGAAAAGGTGCAAAAGGAAGCAACCAAAATGATTAGAGAGCTGAAACACCTTCCGTACAAGGAAAGGCTTCAATATTTGGGGATTTTTTGCTTGGAAAAAAGGCAATTAAGGTGGGACCAGATTCAGGGCCCAATCCTATGGTTGCCCTCTGCAGCTGGAACTTGTGCTCTGGCAGCATAGGTAGCTTTCCGGCAGTGTGAACGTTGGGCTGCTGTTGCCAGCTGCAGCAGTGGTGCAAAGGGCAGTGGCACAGTACCTGCAGCAGTGGCTCCAGAGGCCTTTGTCAGTGCCAATAATATGAAGGATATGAAGGTGTGTCTTGGGCAGGGGAGGGGAACACAGGGGGCATTTTCAGGTGGGCAGGGCAGGAGCGAGGAAGGGGTGGATCTCAGTGGCAGTTCTGTGTGCCAGGATCTTATCCCCTCTTTCCCAGGCCAACCTGCCCCTTTTCTGTCCTTGGACATAAGCCAGCAAAATGACTGGTATATGTCCATGAAAACCATAGGCTTCCTGCAGTAGAAATGATGCTTGGTTAGATGGGGCTTTAGTGTGATCCAGAAGGGCTTTCCTTCCTTTCTAAGGAATTTATGGTAGATCTCAAATTCACATTTTCTCCCAGAAGTGTAGGAGGGTCTTTAGTATCCTTCAGGATACAGCATCATGGCAGTGAGGGAGGATCCCATATAGGTGTGACTCAATCGACTACAGAAACCATCCACCCTAAAACGTGCCTAACTTTCAGTCCCTTGAAGTCACATGGACCAGAGCATGTAGCAACACTCTACAGAGTTTGTCTCTAGTTGGCCAACCCCTGTATGCTGTGGAAGTGGCAACTGCTCCTAAAATTAGGAACGTTCTGGTAATACCCTGTAGCAGCACTGTATTCACTGCTCTACAGCCTACTATGATATTTAGACAGAATATTCTGCCCCAAAGACCTATCAAACAAGGACTCCGACTTCCTACATGCTGCTGTCTGGTCCAAGAAGAAGCAAAGAACCCTTTGCACATTCAATTAAGGTCAACTCCATTCCCATGGAACAGGATCTGGATAGAAGGAAGGGAGAATGCCTTCCTAAATTCATGAAACATGTAATAAACTTCTATACAAAGGAAAAGGCCGGGAACAGAACCACTTTCTCCTTATGAAACATATATAGACTCTAGCTAAAAGAAAGGAAGTGTGGAATGTCAGGCAATGTCATGGAAATCAAGGAAACTATCCCTAAGACTAAATTCTGGGAAGACTGTCATTGCAAACTCAAGTGGCTTGCCCATGAATGCCATAAGAACCCAGATTAAAAGCCAGTTGGGGAAGCAGTGGTTTTTAGGTAGAGTATCATTATCTCTTTCAAGATCCATAGACATGAGGAGGGAAACAGATAGACTCTCAGAATTCTACAAGAGTGCTCAGAGCTGCCATCTGGTGTTCTTATTAGTGCTAGTGCCAAACCCTTTGGTGAGACCATCCCACAATTCCAGCATTAAGAGAACACCTGCCTGATCTGGGATTTGTCCATTCAGAATGCACATATCTAGAAAGGCCTTCCAAGTGGATCCATAGACATTACTGGTTGATTTATACCATGATGGCCACGAGTTTGTCCAAACTGTTTCAACTATTCCTTCTCAGACTCCATGCCTTCAAATTGAAAACACTGGGATATGGGTACTATGTAGGGTTTTCATGGCCTGCTGGTGTGGCAGCATCCATTGCTATTGTGAGGACGAGGTCATTAGTCAGAGAACTATGGCTCCTGGGCCACTGCAATGCTACCAGAAAGATTCCTGCCTGATGTTCCTTGTTTTCACAGAGAAAGTACGCAATGACACTAATTTGATGAAAATGTCTTCAGCAGATCCCTTGGCCATTCCTTTGCCAATGTAGTTTCTCCTGTTGTGCCTGGGCACTATAGGCAGACAAGGCTTTGTGCTGTGTGAACCTCATATTCTTGTCTCACGTCCTTACTAAGACTGTCACCCATTAGGAGGTACTAGAATGGTCCAGAATAAGGTCTTCTGAAGCGTCCTGTCAATCTAGGACCTCATGCATGGAAGACTGATGCGCTACACCAGCAGTTCCCAAAGTCCTACTTGAACTTTGCTGGTGGGGGGCGGGGACAGGGGCTGTGGAGGGTGCCCATATGGCACCGCAGTGATCATATTGCTGTGGGGACCCACATATTTGTAAACATACCTGGGGTGCATTGACTATTAAAAGGGCCTGGGAGGCCCACGACCTCCTCTGTGAGCTTCCCCCAAGTTTAAAATAACTGTTTGAGGTTTGGCGTGCACTTCCGGTTTTCGCAGGAAAATATTGCCAGGATACCCATAACTGTGCCAATCCCATTAAGTGGGAATGGCTGTGGTTTGGCTCCCAATGATGGGTTGCAACCCATCACTTTGGGAACCACTGTTCTACACTGAGCTGCAGTCCCTTCTACTTCTTTCTGTGCAGAACAGAAATAAAGCCTGTGTCAAAAATAAAGCCTGGGGGCCAGATATGGCCCATACAAGCCCTTGATCCAACCTTCAGGCTTTCCAAGCACCACTATCAGCTGCTCTTAGCTGCAGAGCTGTGCTGAGCTGTCAAGGCTGAAAGGGCGGCAAGCCTGATAATGGCTCTCCCAAACTATGATCAAGATTTGTGTATTTTCTCTTCTATTTGCAGCTAATGAGTTCCTACGTGAGAACAAAATGCTGATTTCTGGTCATGACCTGCTTGATTACATCACTTACTGCTTTATGATATCACTTCTGGCCCTCAGTTGGCATCATTCATCCCACTGTACGAAATGAGTTTGACACCCGTGGTTTAGAAGCTGGTATCGGCTACTGAACCACTGAAGGAGACAGGAGTAAACTCTAGACTGTGGCTTGCCATGTAATTTTCCTTTATTGTGGTCCTAGATACCCACTTTCAGTGCAAACAAAGGGACATATACATTACTGTGCAACCTAATCCTATGCATACTTACCCAGGAAGAAGTCCCAATAAGTAGGAATAGGAGTGTGGTCCAAATTAACAACCACACAGGAGGCTGTATTAATCTTTTAGGGCAAAACACAAGGAGTTTTGTGGCACCATAAAAACTAATACATATACTGTAGTTTAATTGTCCTTGCTGATTAATCAACATACAGTATAGACTGATCCTCTAGTCTTATATTCAGAAATAATTCCTGCAGATTGCAGTAATAGTTACTCCCTGGCACATAATCTTAAAACCACCTAAAAGGCTTTTGTTGATCAATCTAACAATTGAAGTTGGCTGCACTAGTGATTACATATTGTTTTTTCTTCAACCCCCCCCCATTAACCCCCCCCCCCAGTCCAACAGGGTAGAGGAACAGTTATCAAAATGCTAAGGCTGGTGTGAACAGACCATTGGAAAAATAAAGCCCCATTTAATGATGTGAGAACTCAGATGAAGCCATCAAGTTAAAAGACTCTCAAAATAGTTAAGAAAGCTGAAGCATAAAAACTTCTCTATGTCCAGAGTGGAGGGTAAAGGGGGAACAGGGAAAGCGTCTGCCAAGGGTTAATTGCAACCCTGCATGAAAAGCCGTTAACAAGTGAGAGTTAGAACACCCAGGAGGAAAAGGAAAATTTTTCCAGTGCCATGAGAAATAAACAAGAAGGGGGGAGAGAGAGATATTTCCTTTGGCCACTGTTACCTCCTCTACAAAAAGCTGAGCGGAGAAAGTTCTGGGAACGCCAAGGCCCAGCGCTCTCTCAACTCCCTCCGAAACATTTGTCTTCATTACCACTCTTTTTAATCAGGCTTCTTTCATGAGTGTTTCTGCCCAGCCCCTGAGGGGCGGCTCTCGGCCACGATAAATCAGTTTCTCCCACCGCAAGTCACTAATCAGCACTTTCCAGGAAAGAACAACAGCAGAAGTGCAGACCACGAAAGGCTGGGAGAAAATCCGGAGGCTTCACTGCCCTGAGGATAGGAGGGAGAAGCTGCCTGCCTGACACTGTTTTCTGGGCCTAGGAGGGCCCATGCTCTCAGATATGATTTAAAAGCTGCTCGTGTACAAGTGGTTTGCACCATATTCAATGATCCAGCACAATGGAAGCTGGCGTGATGTGGTCCACTGAGTTTGGGGCTTCAGTCTAGAAGACCCTTGTTCAGACCCTTGACAAGCCACAGCTTGTCAATCACTCCTGCAGCTGCCGCCCAGCTTTTCCAGGTTCATCCAGCCAGCCCTGGGCAGCAATGTGTGGACCCCGAGTGGTGCTGCATGGCCCTGCCCAGAGGACAGACAAAGGCAGAACAGCTGGCTGGAAGCTGCAGAAGTGCACACCTCTCACCTCCCTAGGCAAGGGAGTGCGCCAGCACCATAACCCTTCATAAAAGCGAGAGGCATCCCTGCATGGTGAGTGGCACTGGTTGGTCACAAATGCAGGTTAGTGGCCCTGATGTGTGTAAAGGTGGATGCGGTCCAACGGGGCAATCTTTACGTTAGATCAACTTACTGATCAGGACTTCAAGTTTTTCTCCTTTGAGAGACTTAGGGCCAAATCCTATTCAACTTTCCAGCGCTGGTGCAGCTGTGCCAAAAGATATGTGCTGCATCCTGCAGTGGAGGGGCATTCATGGAGGCCTCCTCCAGTTAAGAGAACATTTGCTCTCCTTCCTCAGGGCTGCATTGTAACTGTGCTGGAATTGGAAGGTTGGGGAGGATTGGGCCCTAAGAGAGCATAATTATTTTCCAATGTGCGCTTACAGGCAATATCTACATTTGCAGCACCTATTAGTGTCCAAATTTGGCTCCTCAGCACTATCTGCCTCTCAGATCCCCCCTTCTTGACATACTTATACAGTCTGCTGAAAAGTGGGTAATAATAGCCTATAAATACTTAGTCATGCAATAAGTTTGATACAATTCTGCCCTGAGTCAAATGGAATTCTGAACTGGACTGCCCTGTCCTGAGTAATCAATGGGATGAGGCACATAAGAGTGTCCCTGCAATATCCTTGGATCTTATATTATGTTTAATATATAATACACAGCAAAAACTAATTTTTAGAGTATACTGATCACCACAGAGATTATATTTAAAAGGACTTAGAAACAACGAAGAACTTTCATTGGTGATGTAGGAGTCTGAAAACATCTCTTTCACATATGCTGTGATCCTGTCCCATTACTGTAAGTTTTGGGGGATAAGTAATCAATACGATTAATATATTGTTACAGCAACCTGTGGTATTTATTGAAATGTACATTATTTTAAACTATTTACCTGTAACCTAGAGATTAACACCTGGTCAACATAAATGGATTCTCTGTGCCCTCATGATAGCTAAAATATTACTTAACTGGAAGGGAAGAAGCCCACCAACTTATGTCCAATGGATGGCTGATATTTTGAGTGTATTTGTTTTCTAGCAAATGGCATATCAATCTCAGCTGTGTATGGACATATTTGAATATCTGGAGGCCATTCCTTGTTAAATTACCTTAACTGCATGAAATATGCAGATATATTTACTCTTTTGATTTGTGTATGTATTAGTTTCTTCCATCTTTCTTTTTAAAAATATCTAATAGTATAAGATTACATTTATGTAATACTCCGTTTTCATATAAAAAAGCATTGGAAAAGCAAATTAGCAAATTAAAAGCATCTTATGGGCTCTCCATTTTGAAAGATATAGGCATTGAACAGGGAACATTTACATGAAGACAGGCATCAGGCATAGAAATATATGTAATATCGGTTGCTTGCTCTAGAGCCACTTGACTGGAACATGCACGGTCTGTAAACAGAGGCTTTGTGATGGCTTTAGAAAAAAAACCTGTAGAAACAGAAGGTTTTGTAATCAAGGTGGAATGTAAGCTGGAAAAAACCCACAGCCTCTGTTCTGTGACAATTATGCTTCCTTCACTTCAAAGAATTCCATATTTTTCAGCATTCCTTTATGCAGAGATGGAAAAAAATGGCTGCTTAAATGTTGTCTGGTCCCGCTTTAATGATCCTTTAATTTCCTTTCTCCTTCCTAAGCCCTCAGGTGGCTTGTCCGGCGCTATTTGGCCTTGGATGCATGAAAAGTTCACAGCTCGAGGCCGCAGCTTCTGATCTGCTGTCCAAACAGCCCTTTCGGATGCGTTTCCTGCCCTGCTCAGCCTTGCGTGAGCTGCTCCTCAGAAGGATTGGCTGCCAGACTTCCAAATCCCTTTCGTGGAAAAGCTCCATCCTCCTCCGTCTCTTCCCCCCTCCTCTCCCCCTCTCCACCTTGGGCTTGATATCCGGAACTGACTTCGGAAGTACTCTAATGGTTACCAAATTTTTGGGAACTGCTTCAGCTTTTCTGAGCTAAACATATGTTTAGCAAAAGTGCAGGCCGTATCAGCCATCAACACTTGACCTTCTGAAAGCCTTGGGAGTTGCTGATTTTGTCAGCTTGCTCCCCCAGCCGCCTCCTTCTCTCCCCCCCCCATGAGAAAACTTTTACCAGATAGTGGCATGATGTAAATGCAAAATCATGTAGAGAAACGGTTAGCAAACACACCAGTTTCCAGATGTTCAACGAGACGGCAAAAGAAACAGAATAAAGAAGGGTCAACACTTTCCACCAGAGACTCTGTAGGGTTCCATGCTAAAGGGGGGGGGGAGAAGAGAGAGAGAAAGGAAGAGAGAGAGAGAGAGAGCAAAAAAGAAAGAAAGCCCCAAACCAATTTCCAGATCTCATAAGGACTGGGGGATTTTACACAGCTGTCAAACTATTTAGAAGACAAGAATCAAACAGAAAAGTTCTCCTGTTGTCTGCCAAATTCTAATCCATCAAGAGCTGGTTAAAGGATCATGGACAGTCAATGGCCTGAGAAGGTCTTAAAGCTGTTATTATCACAAGAGTGAGGGGAGGAGGGAAGAAATGTCCCTTACACTCTCCACAATGGACAAAATATGCAACACTGTACTTAGGTTTGTGTATATGCTAAGAGAGACAAATCGTTCCTCAACTGCAGCAGTTTCAATAGGACACTGTTGATAGAAGGGAGAAAATGAATATGCTGGGGAATAACTCACTGCAGTGGAGGTAAATTCACTGAACTTCAATGAAAACCTGGCTAGCTGCATTTTAACACTTCTGTCTGCTGGGGTAGTGCATCTCCATCAGCTCTTCCTTCAAGAGCTACTGTATAAGAACATGAGCCTACACAGTGGTGTCACTGTGAGGATGTGGCATGGTAAGTACTGCAGGTGCTGAAACACACTGCGTAAGCAGCCCCTCCCATTCACCGTTGTAGCCATAGCAATGTGCCTACTGCCCAGAATGGCTCCAAAGGCAAACAGGAGGTGCATTGTGGTGCCTGCAGTACTTAATGCACTGCTACCCTCTGTAGCTATGCCGCTGTCTGTAGTGATGCCAGATCCAAGCAACTTATTCCCTGTCTCTGTGACAGGGAATCTCCTGAATCTGTGTGAGAAACTGGACTGGAGCAATTTCTAGTTGCTTTGCTTTTTCTTCTTTTAAGTCAAGCAAATAGAGACTGGGGAATGCATTTTTTTCCTTGGTTTGCTCTGCTAGTCCAGGAAGAGCTGCAACACTATTCCTACATTCCTTCCCATTTATTGCCAGTACTATTCCTGGGGCTGACGCTTTCTAACTGCATTCTGAGGAACCCACAGCTTCCTTGGAAGCCCATCAAGGTTTCTTCAATGAGATGATGAGTGATGATGGCACACAAACTACCTTGACAGACGACTCACTCATTCCTGCTGATCTTTCCCTACAATGTGCGGTGCATAATGAGCAGATGTGTAAATGGTTCCCAGCATTAGTTTGAAAAACACAGATCTAAAGTAATGGTTTTCAACTACTTTCTGAATCATATGAAGCTCCCTTCCATTGGTTTACCTACCCCAGTACTGTCTGCAGTGACTGACAGCAATCTTGAGGGTTTAAGGTTTAATCTGAGTCCGATACGGAGATATCAGGGACTGAATCTGGGAACGTCTGCAAGCCAAGTTGGTACTTTAGCCACTGACTACTGCCTTACCTCTGATTCAAAATGCTGGTCTACTTCAAAGGGCGATCATCTTGAATGCCCCCAACAGTTTAAAAGCAGAGACTCCTTAATCCTTCAGGATTCTACCTGCTCACTAAGATCGTCAAGTGAGACCCTGGTTTGGAGCTCACCTTCCCCTGAGGATAGGTTCACTTGGGCATGCAGAACCTTCCCAGTAGCGGCACCTTGGCTCAAGAAGTCCTTTCTACCCGAATGTCTGACTGAGCCCATCCCATTTCAACTTTAGAAGGATTGGAAAGCCTGTCTATTGTTTGCTTGCTCTCTGACTGGATTACTTTCAAAGATGGCTACCTTGTATTTCCTATGTTTATTTCTGAGAATTTTTTTTCTGATTTTGGGGTCAAACGGTGGGATGCCCAATCCTAACCTGCCCAGGAGCACACAGGCCAGGAGGCCTGCACTGTATCCTACACAGGTTTGGCAGCTGCTGGAGCTCACCTTGGGGCAAGGGGACATTGCCTCGTGGTAAGCCCCGGCCAACCCCTGGGGCTGCTTGGATCTGTACCAGCGAAATCACTGGCAGAAGTCTGAGCAGCCTGGATTGGGGCCAGCCAGCCCAGGGACAGGGGTTAGGATCTGGGCCTAATGGCCAGATCCGGACCCCATTCGCTCCCCAGGTCGGCCTGCCCACAGGGCCACTCTCCCCCATCCCATTCTGCCTCCCTAGCCTCCACTCTGGCCGAACCTGGCCAGCGCAGGGATGATTTACGCAGCCTCCATGGCAGCATCCCCAGGCCAGCATTGCTCCCTGCATAGACCCAGAGTAATTGACATGTGTCCGCTCAGTGTGCTCTTGGATTGCACCCTAAAAAGGAGCACACAATTTTTATACCAGTAGTATAAACTGATCAATTATAATCCACATCTGGATCACATCTTAACCTACAATCTATTGTACCAAAGAAACCATCCAAATACACCAAAAGATGGAAAACAGGAGAAAGAAGACATACATACATTTGGTTTTTAAAAAAATTAAAAAAATAGATCCCATGTCACAGAGTGGGGTTAAACACAGGCCCCGGGTTTGAAAAAGAGCATGCGGGGGGGGGCTGCATTATTGGCCAGAGTCTGCTGCTCCCTGCTGCTGGGCCTCGTACACAGCTGAGTTTAGTCTACTCTTAGCACAACAAGATTTCCACCTCTAAAGGGCAAGCTAACAGGAAGGGTCTGGAGCAGATAAGCAGAGTGGAAATGCTGCATTAGAAAAAAAAGGAAAACCTAATTTTGCAAGCTGCATTTCCCCCCCCCCCCCAAGTAAACAGCTAAATATTCAGGCTGGGAAAGAGTTAACAAGGGGACACAATTATACACAGTGCGTGTTAAAGGTTACAGGAATAATCAGTCATTTGAAAAAAAAACACTACATAAACATTTTTCCGGATGCAATTTTCAGTCCAAGGATACATTTCCCAGTAGAAATCAGCAGCTAAAAAGGAAATCATTTAGTCTCCATAAGTGCCAAATTGTATGCTGATTTTTTCCTGGTCTGGCTCAGCTTTCCAAACTAGTGGTTCAGCTTCTGCAATCTTTCACCCAAGGACTGTATAAACACATCTTTAGAAGACAGACATAATCCTTGGGTGGGCCAATTTATGTTGGATTATGAAAATACTTAAAATACAAAATCGTATAATCACTGTTGTCTTTTGGGGTTGCACTAAAGGAGAAGAAAATTGAACTATGAGAGAGATGGGGATGGATCGTGCTGCCCTAAAAAATGAGTATGCGGTATTTGTCAGCAATTTTGGAAGATGTAAAAATAATTTTATTGATATTATATGGTACTCAGCAGATGTTGATGGCCTGTAAATTCTTACAACAAATGTTGTACACAATACAACATTATTTATTATTTACATTGTTATCCAGCTTTTCCAACCACTTCTGGTTCCCAAAGCAGCACACTATCCATACAATTCAGTAGCAAAATACAAACATTAGAAGCAAGCAAATAAGCAATTGCTCAAAAATTCATCACTGTAAGATCAGTTTAACTTGCTATACTCAGCTAGTGAGCAAATGATATAGCAATTTCATTCATAAAATGAAAAGTGACAAAATTGACATGATGTGGAAGCTCTGTCATTGATATCACACACACACACACACACACACACACACACACACACACAGAGAGAGAGAGAGAGAGAGAGAGAGAGAGAGAGAGATAAAAATTTTTATTTTTAAAACTAATATATATTTTTCAATTTGAAACATTATATGCCATTTTTCTTTATAAAAACTGTAGAAAATCTGTGATCATGGATCTCCCATGTCACATTTGAAACTTAATGAGTCTCATGAACAAAAGGAGGGAGATGGCAACGCATTGTCTACACCAAGGACTTACAAGTCCACATTGGAAGTCATTTTTGGATAGAAGTCAATCCCAGGGGTGGAAGTAGGCGCTGCCCATACAAAACAATTCAGGATGTTACAGTAGCTGTGATTGGACATGGTTACCCTTATCAAGGCATAAGCCTTGTGATCCACTGACCAGCATACAGAAGCCTTGCATTCTGTATATATCAAAACTGTTTGGAAAAAGGAAATACACATGATATAAGAAGCAAGCTATAAAAAGCAGCATCACCTGTCTTTGCTGTTATATTTTGTTTGTGGACAGTTGGACATGTGCTGCCCTGATCTGTGCAAATAGCTATGCTAAAAATCTAGATTTTGCATTGATTTCTATGGGCAGATTTCACTACTGTCCAGGAAGACCAAATAAAACATGCAGAAAAAAAATTTGGGCTTCTTTCAACCACAGTGGGCTCATACCTGGGGGGCCTGACAAACCTCATCGTTCTCTCAGTTGACTTAAGGCAACGCTGGGACCACTCTCTGGGGTGCAGATAGTCACTTGGAGGCACAGCTCCATAAACAGGTCTCAAATTTAAATATTTAATCCTGTTGAATCCCACAATTTGGCTCTCACTTTAGCTATTTTTAACAAAACTGAGCAGAACCCTTCCTACTGAACACAAGCCTTGAAAACCCCCGTGGAAAGTTGTGTGTACAACTGCAGAACTCAAAAAAGCTCACCCTGCACACCACACAGTTGGACTGAAAGGAAGTCAGACGCTCGCCAGAGGAACAATTCACGCCTCTGGAAAATTTTGGCTACTCTCAGTTTGGATAAAGGTTAGATAAACACAAGCTTTTAGAAAGACAGAACAATCTAAGCTATAAAGCAAACAAATGCATTTTGAATTTACTGCTATCTGCGAAAGACGACCCTTTCATGGATCACTGCCTTGTCGTGGCGAAGGGGCTTGAGTAGCTCAATGAAGCTGTGAGCTATGCCATGTAGGGTTACCCAAGATGGACAGGTCATAGTAGAGAGTTCTGACTAAACGTGATCCGCTGGAGAAGGAAATGGCAACCCACTCCAGTACTCTTGCCAAGAAAACCTCATGGATTACAAAACTAAAAGGCTAAACGATATGACACTGGAAGATGAGACCCTCAGGTCGGAAGGTGTCCATTATGCTACTGGGGATGAGCAGAACACGAGTACTAGTAGCTCCAGAAAGAGTGAAGTAGCTGGGCCAAAACCGGAAGGAAGCTCAGCTGTGGATGTGTCTGGAAGTGAAAGGAAAGTGCGATGCTGCAAAGAGCAATACTGCATAGGAACCTGGAACGTCAGATCTATGAATCAAGGTAAGTTAGATGTAGTCAAACGTGAGATGTCAAGGCTGAACATCGACATCATGGGAGTTAGTGAACTAAAATGGACAGGAATGGGAGAATTTAATTCAGATGACCATTATATCTGCTACTGTGGGCAGGAATCCCTTAGAAGAAATGGAGTAGCCTTCATAGTGAACAAGAGAGTGAGAACAGCAGTACTGGGGTATAATCTCAAAAGTGATAGAATGATTTCAATTCGGATCCAAGGCAAACCTTTCAACATCACAGTAATCCAAGTCTACGCCCCAACCACTGGTGCTGAAGAGGAAGAAGTTGACCGTTTCTATGAAGACCTAGAACAGCTTCTAGAATTAACACCCAAAAAAGATGTCCTTCTCATCATAGGGGATTGGAATGCTAAAGTAGGCAGTCAAGAGGTAATAGGAGTAACAGGCAAGTTTGGTCTTGGAGTACAGAATGAAGCAGGGCAAAGACTGATAGAGTTTTGTCAGGAGAACACATTAGTCATAGCAAATACCCTTTTCCAGCAACACAAACGGCGACTGTACACATGGACTTCACCCGATGGTCTACATCGAAATCAGATTGATTACATTCTTTGCAGCCAAAGGTGGAGAAGCTCTATACAGGCAGTAAAAACAAGACCTGGAGCTGACTGTGGCTCAGATCATGAGCTTCTTATTGCAAAATTCAGGCTTAAACTTAAAAAAGTAGGGAAAAGCACTAGGCCCTCCATGTATGACCTAAATCAGATCCCAAACGAATATACAGTGGAGGTGACAAACAGATTTAGAGGCTTAGATTTGGTAGACAGAGTGCCTGAAGAACTTTGGACGGAGGTCTGTAACATTGTACAGGAAGCAGCAACTAAAACCATCCCAAAGAGAAAGAAATGCAAGAAGGCAAAGTGGCTATCTGAAGAGGCTTTAAAAATAGCTGAGGAAAGAAGGGAAGCCAAAAGCAAGGGAGAAAGGGAAAGATATACCCAACTGAATGCAGATTTCCAGAGAACAGCAAGGAGAGATAGGAAGGCCTTCCTCAATGAGCAATGCAAAGAAATAGAGGAAAACAATAGAATGGGAAAGACTAGAGATCTTTTCAAGAAAATTGGAGATGTCAAAGGACAATTTCATGCTAAGGTAGGCACAATAAAGGACAAAAACGGCAAGGACCTAACAGAAGCAGATGAGATTAAGAAGAGGTGGCAAGAATACACAGAGGAACTCTATAAGGCCGATCTCAATGTTCCTGATAACCACAATGGTGCGGTCACTGAGCTTGAACCTGACATCCTGGAGTGTGAAGTCAAGTGGGCTTTAGAAAGCCTCACTAACAACAAAGCTAGTGGAGGTGACAGCATTCCAGTGGAATTACTGAAAATCTTAAAAGATGATGCTGTCAAAGTGCTGCACTCCATATGCCAGCAAATTTGGAAAACCCAGCAGTGGCCACAAGACTGGAAAAGATCAGTTTACATTCCAATCCCAAAGAAGGGCAATGCCAAAGATTGTTCAAACTACCGCACCATTGCACTCATTTCACATGCTAGCAAGGTCATGCTCAAAATCCTACAAGCTCGGCTTCAGCAGTATGTGAATCGAGAACTACCAGATGTACAAGCTGGTTTCCGAAGAGGCAGAGGAACTAGAGATCAAATTGCCAACATTCGATGGATCATGGAGAAAGCCAGAGAGTTCCAGAAAAACATCTACCTCTGCTTCATTGACTATGCTAAAGCCTTTGATTGTGTGGATCACAACAAACTGTGGCAAGTTCTTGAAGAGATGGGAGTACCAGACCACCTTATCTGTCTTCTGAGAAACCTGTACGTGGGCCAGGAAGCAACAGTTAGAACTGGACATGGAACAACCGACTGGTTTCAAATTGGGAAAGGAGTACGACAAGGCTGTATCCTGTCACCCTGCTTATTTAACTTATATGCAGAGTACATCATGAGGAAGGCAGGGCTGGATGATTCACAAGCTGGAATCAAGATCGCTGGGAGAAATATCAACAACCTCAGATATGCAGACGACACCACTCTAATGGCAGAAAGTGAGGAAGACTTAAAGAACCTGCTGATGAGGGTGAAAGAGGAAAGTGCCAAAATTGGCTTGAAGCTCAACATTAAAAAAACTAAGATCATGGCCACCACTCCCATCACTTCCTGGCAAATAGAAGGGGAAGAAATGGAAGCAGTGACAGACTTTATCTTCCTGGGCTCCAAGATCACCGCAGATGGTGACTGCAGCCATGAAATTAAAAGACGTTTACTTCTTGGGAGGAAAGCTATGGCGAACTTAGACAACTTAATCAAAAGCCGAGACATCACCCTGCCAACAAAGGTTCGCATAGTCAAAGCTATGGTTTTCCCAGTAGCTATGTATGGCTGTGAGAGCTGGACCATAAGAAAGGCAGAGCGCCGAAGAATAGATGCTTTCGAATTATGGTGCTGGAGAAGACTCTTGAGAGTCCCCTGGACTGCAAAGAGGTCCAATCGGTCCATCCTACAGGAAGTCAAGCCTGATTGCTCCCTGGAAGGACAAATGCTGAAGCTGAAGCTCCAATACTTTGGCCACCTGATGAGAAGAGAGGACTCTTTAGAAAAGACCCTCATGCTGGGAAAGATTGAAGGCAAAAGGAGAAGGGGGCGACAGAGGATGAGATGGTTAGATAGTGTCACCGAAGCAATGAATATGAAATTGGGCGAACTCAGGAAGCTAGTGGAGGACAGGGAGGCCTGGCGTGCTGTGGTCCATGGGGTCGCGAAGAGTCGGACACGACTTAGCGACTGAACAACAACAAGCGAAAGACGGCATATGCTGTCCCTTTGGAAACCCTTCACTGTACCACGTACATGCTTTCAGAGATGAGACGAATCCTCGTGGTGCTTTTTTTTTTCAGTCCACCAAAAGATAAATTGCATCTGTGTGTTTTTTTTTTCTGGCAGCCTGAAATACTAGCATTTTTACAGGCAACTAGAAAAGCCAAAGTGCTAAAGCCAACTGTTTTCCACCTTCCACACATAGGATGTGAAGGACAAAGAGATAAAAAAGCAAAAAATACGTCTTTCCCTCCAACGTATAAAGTTATGTGAAAGAAGACAGAGGGAGGGGTCCTCCCTACCCTCCCTCCTTCCTCCCTGCTTTGTCTTCAGGGAGTAAAGAATAAATTATAGTGATAAGATCTGGAAAAGTTTGGTTGGAAGTTAAAGAGGTTTTCACATCTGTGTCTACACATCCAAGCCTTGGGAATAATGTGTCTCATGGTCCGTTCACAGAAAAATGTGAGAAAATGTTCCCCTCCTTCAACACAGCAAAGAGAGTCGTTCTGCTCATGTCTGTGCCTGGTTTCGTGGTTTATGGTTGGGGATTAAACTAGGAACCTATATGACATTTTCAGCCTTGTCACTCTTCAAGGACAGACGGCAAGAAGTACACTAGAAAACCTTCTCATTGTCCCAAAAGAGTTCCAGAATGTTATAGGTTGAACACTGAGCCAAAAAAGGTCATACACACCAAGGCAACTGCCACAGGTCCCCAGTGTTGATAGGAACCCAAGATTAAGGGCACAATCCTAACCTGGAGTTAGACCAGCGCAGTTAGGCCAGCACAAGGGACACTGTAAAGTATGCTTGGACCACTCTCGCGGTCAGAGAGGTCACCACACAGACATGCACCATCCTCCCTGACTCCAAGAGTGGTCCAAACGTGCTTTACAGTGGCCCTTGTGCTAGCCAAACCTCTGCTGGCCTAACTGTGTCAGCCTAACTCCAGGTTACGATTGCACCCTAAGACTGAAAGCTTATACACACTTACCTGGGAATAAATTCTATGCTCTAAGACAGCAGTCTCCAAACTGTGGACTGCTGCGTAGAGAAACGGCCTTCCCCACTGTGCATGATGCTTATTGTTCCATGCTGCTGCTGCTTCTCTTTCCAGCTGATCCCAGCAGAAAGTTGGTCTGGGCAGTTGCTTCTACCTCAAAATTAGGGCATAGAGTTTGCTGGGACAAAGGGCAGTTGGAAGCAGATGCCCAGTGCGACTTTCTGACGAGATCGGCTGAAAAGATCAGCAGCAGTGCAGAAAGGTAAGCGTCATGCAGACAGGGAAGGGTTTTTCCAGTGGCTATATCCAGCTTGCAGGCTAGGGTTAGGCGCCTGCTACTCGAAGAGATCCATAATGATCTCTTACAAAAAGTGATAGGGCTCAAGACTAAACTGGGTCCTGTGGCTAGAACCTGAAAGATGTCAGCTTGTGTGCTCCAGCAAACCAATAAGGGGAAACCAGACCACAAAGGGATTCTCTCAACAACAAGAGGCCAAAATGGGTGACATGTCATACCCTGAACCCTATGAAAGCTTTCAGGACAGGCTTGTTCATCAGGCTGCTGCTGCTTCTCTGTGATAATCCACAGTCACCTTGTCCTCACATAAAGCAAACTTAAACTGTCCTGTCCATGGCCCACTTAAAACATTGCTTACACACATGAGCTCATTTGCATTTCCTTGCAACCATGATGCATTGCGTGAAAACCACGATTTCTTCGTAATTTCTCCCTTTTTTGAAATTGCACCTTCTAAAATATCTCAGAGTGCAAAAACATGTAATAGACTATTTAATTGGGAAAACTAGACCTCTACTCGTAGGTCATGTAAGTCACTGTAAGTAGGAAAGCAGACACTGATGGTCTGCCCAACTGCCTGAGCAGCAGTGGGAGAACAAGCATGCCTTCCCTGCTCTGGGAGTAGGTGAAGTGCGTGGCCATACACCCCAATGTCATGATGTCATGACATTGTGACATCATGATGTCGGGTGCATCAAGGGATGTGGCTGTGTCAAGGGATGTGGCTACAGCCCCCCCCCCATGTTGAACGCAAGTCAGCGCCCCTGCCTACCACCTGCAGCGACCGACATCTGAACTGCCTGGTCTGAGATGGGAGTCTTGCCCAGTTGTGACTGAAGACAGCAGGGATTGAAACTGGGACCTCCTGTGCACCAAGCAGGTGCTCTATCACTGAACTACAGCCCCACAGAATGGCAAGCAGGGCCATGGTGTCTACTCCAAAATCATGTCTAATCATTATTTAAAATCTAGATGTTTTAAAATATTTCCAAAAATCAATGAACATTTTTCCTGGAAGAAGGGGGAGGCAAGAAATATATTCCTGTTCCTAGCAGCCCAATTCCATCCTATGATGGTCCACAGCATGCAATGTCACAATGGAGCATGTGCTGTATGCAGTGGGACATCCAGGGACAAGATGTCCCATCACATACAGCACATGCTCTTTGTAGGCCAGGGGTCTCCAAACTTTTCAGTAAGAGGGCCACATCGTATATTTTCCACATTTTTTGTGGTCAAAAAATATCAGTTTTATTTAGGTGAACGACACAAGGCACACTGTCTCTGCCTAAATTGTTGTAGAAACCAGTTGTTATGATTTGATTATGCATGTGCAAAAATGACACTGTTTCACATGATCATTTTATGTTGTCGTTGAAGCATCAATATGCAAAAACCCAATTTGTTTTATCAGCAGGGGTGACGTTGACATTGAATTATGGTTTTGAAGCATATGGCCCAGGTGACCAAAAATGAGGGTTAGCCAGGCTGACACCATTCTGGCCATATGGAAAGGAGTGCGGTAGCCAGAACTGCACATGATAACTGTCCAAATGGCGTGCTTGGGGGAAAAAAGTATTTTAATTTGCTGAGGGCTGGATCAAATCTCATGGAAGGCCAGATGTGGCCCCCAGACCTTAGTTTCGAGACCCCTTTTCTAGGCTACCTGATCCCCAAGGGGTCTCCTTGGACCAGTGCCAGCTCTTCAGCTGGCATAAGTCCAAGGAGACCCCAGAGGGCACATCTGGGTCAGGATTCACATAATAGTATGAACAAGTTGACAAATGTGCCTGTTATCCTCTTCTCCACTCCTTTTCCTCTTTGTATCATGTCACAGAGATTATAAGCCATTCTTAATAGAATGCATACTGACTTGACTGCTTTGGAAAACTGAAGAAGAGACTTCAGGGATGGAAGGAGCTCTCAGGCAGTGGTTGTGGGTGAAAAACTAGAGGTGTTACCAGTACACACAAGTACTCCTATTTTCACCTGGAAAATACTGGAGAATATGAATACATAATACAGCAGCTCCAACCGGTGGGACAGAGTCTACCTGCACTTAGAACAAGAGAAGCCAAAAAAACTGCATCTAATTTATTGCAGCCTTCATTTATCCGGGGTGTAAAACTATCAATGTTTGAGGTATTCCCAAGGAAAGACACACATAGCTGCCATGCTGAACGCAAAACGCTCCTCCTCGAATAAAAGTTGCTGGCGAAAACAAAACGTAATAAAACGAGCACACTTGTATATTTTTGTGTGTGTTTTCCAATGGGGAATACCATTAACTGTATTTTAAAAAGAAAGCTTCTTTAAAAAACAAAAACAAAAAAACTACTTTTTTCATTCTTTTATAGGTTTCTATTTCAAATAAGTGCTGGGAAAGAAAAAAAAATTAAATATGCTAATGATATAAAAACAAATGGTCATAGTCTATGCTTGAATGAAATTTGCCGAGGTGCCACTTTGAGCCACCAAAGAAAGGATGTTATTTAAAATGGAGAATTTTTTTTGTTGACATATTTTGCATGCCTTCTTGATTTAAAAAGCCCGGTTATGAAAGACTGCCATTATTTACAAGTGAAGAAAGAAAAGGGAATTTGCCCTCTTTCTCCCCCCTCCGCAGTCCTCTCTTTCCCATTGTCCTCTGTATCCATTTCCAGGAAACCATATTCATTAGGGTTAATCTGCCTCCTAAATGAATAAACAAAGGGTTTCTCTGTCAGCAGGAGGGCCAGGTGAGCAGATATAATCTTCCACTAGAAAGAGCCATCCCTACGAAACACAGGCTCAGGAAATTACCTGTTGCAATCCCACACCTGGAATCGTTCAGGGAGCAGCTCAAAAGTAGGTGACCAAAAATCAAACTCATCTTTTTTTTTTCTTTTTTTTTGAGAGAGAGAGAGAGAGAGAGAGAAATCTGTCTTTTGGGATAAAAAAATCAGATTTCTTAACACAGAAGCACCTGTATGTCTTGTGGCCAAAGAACTGTGTATTATAATATCCACAAGAAATGTTACAACCTGTGGCTTTCAGCCCATGGTACTAACCAACATGAGAGTGTAGTGCGCTTCAGGGATACTAGGCTTTGAGCCAGGACACCAGTGGTCTCTCTCACGGTGAACTACCCAGCACTATGTGTGCCCAAACTGCAGAGCCCTCTTCAGGCACAGAAGGCAATAGGTCTCCACTGAATGTTCCCACGGCTGTTCCCAGTAGATGACGTGCGCTCTCAAGAGAAGGGGAAGAATACACAGCAAACAAATAGATGAAGCTACCTTAACCATTGGTCTGTTTAGGTCAGTGCTGTTTCCACTCCCCTTTAAACATCCCCCACCTGCCAAATCACTGAAACAAGGCCTCTTTTCATGGCAGGTGAAAAGGTTGCAAAAAATGGGCCTCCCATTCTGGATCAGTATTAGAAGGAACTAGAGATATTACTGCCAGTTCTTGTGATTGGCAAGCAGTATGAAGCCTGAAGAATGGCCAGATTTGGTACAAGTATTACGCAGGAGCTTGGACTTCTGCCCTTGTCTGGTCAATAGAACAGGCAGTAGAACTGAACTTGTCTGGTCTGCCTTTGCACTCTGGCTTCCTCATCACTCTCAGTTCAAGCTGACAGCTTACTCGTTTAAGCCGACTGACCCCAGGAGTCATGAGCTGGAGAACGTAACCTCCAAGGCACAGTTTGGGTCACACTGCTCTCAGCCAAGCCTGTCCCGGACGTTGTCAACGCTTCTGCATTTACAACAGTGCAAATTGCCAGTGTAGAAAGTCATGACATGCAAGCAGGAAAAGGGGGAAAGAGTGATACAGTATATTATTCTGCAAAAAGAGGCATGGGTTGCCGTTTTGTTCCTATACCTCCCCAGCTAAACTGAAAAGAACTCACAATTTGAATTTGTGTTTTTTTAGGAAGGGCGCATGTGTCACATTAGCATGGGTTACCCTTACAGAAGTGGAAGAATGTGCTTGATGTCAAACAGAGCCTTCGAGAGGTTTACAACCTCCATGGAACAGAATCTGTAGATGTTATAGGCCTAAATCAGGCAACTCAAGACCCAGTGGGAGTAAAATCTGGAGATTGAAAATGCGCGTCCTTAAGTGGGTGAGTTTGGTGTAAGGGACAACAAGCACAAAGATCTGGGCTTCTTGGGCCAGTCATTCTCTCACACCATTACTGTGAAGACAAAAGGGGGCACCAAGTGTGTTGCTCTGAGAAGGCTTGAGGTTCAATGTTTGGCAAGAGTTTGGGTGGGTGGAAGACGAAAGGGACAAAACGTCTCCCTCACTTAACAGTTTTTACTGCTGCTTGTTTTGAGGTGGTGCTTTTCCTGGTGGCTTCAGCTTTTGTCCAGAAGCTGCTCCCAGTCAGGTATTTTGCCATCACAAAGTATCATTTTTGGGAGCTTGTGGGAGGAAAATGGCAGCCACCAAGCCATGTTCCAATGGGTGGAGCACTGCTGCTGCCCCCAGTAGCAAATCAGTATTGTTCCCAACCCAAAACCTCCCAAAAGGTCTCCCCAATATCACCTCCTAGTAGCAAAATTGGAGGGAAGCATATCGCAGCAGCACTGGCACTCGTTCATTGAGGGGAGGGTGGGATAAAAATGTACAAAACTCTCCTTATTTGAGAGAAGAAGGGGGAAGAGCAAATCTGCCGGCCTTCAAAGAGCAAGGGGGGCAAACTGATTTGCCCTTCATGCAATTTTCATAGGCCTACCACTGTGCCACGGCTGATTATTTAATGTCTCCAATAGGTGTTAAAAAGTTTCTCTGCTGCCACACAGGGAATGTATTATGAAACAGGAAGAGGCAAGTGGCAGTAGTTAGAAGCACAAAGGTGAGATAATGGCCTTCCGCATCGCCAAACTGTCAACTCTGCTTAGCATAAAGCATGGCAGCTAGAGATTTCCAAACCCTACAGCCCTCTTAAAATATACATAGAATGTTAAAGCAAATGACAAACACAGGAGTTGTCACCTTTTCAGGAGCCGAAATTCAACCACCACCTCAAAGCATATGTTCTGCAGCAGCAGATATTTGCAGTATTTGATAGAATTTATCTGACTTTGAGACCATTTAATACATCCAGGAGAATCCAAGGGGCAACTCATTTGAGGCTACAGGAGGGTAGAATCATGCATTTGAAGCTCCTAGAATCAAACAAAAAAACAAAACAAAACTCCCAACACAGAGAAGATTGGGGCTGTGATAGAAGTGTTCTGTCAAAGAAGCAGGAATCACTACTGATTTTTGGAGGTGGAAGATAAAATTTGGGACAGAACTCACCACTGCCAACAAAACTCCTCCAAGCACAGGCTGCCACTTTGTCTCACCCTCCCCAATCTCACAACTGAATGATGCTACAACGTAACATAACATCAGTCTAGGCCTGGTAGGAGGATTGGTGACTGCCAGCAAATAAGAGGAGTTACAAAAACGAGTATGTCTCCCCTCAAAAAATTCACTGCATCCCCTTCCCAAATCTCCCCTTTTTGAGGCTTGCAAACGGGGCTATAATTTGGGATTGTTTCAGGCCAACCCTGCCAAGAACTAGCATGTCAGCAAGTTTAGGTTAGCCGTTTCCCTGACATGTAATTTTCTATCAGCAAGAAATTTCTCCCCCTCCCGACACCAGGGCAGGGGAATGAAATATACAGATTATAGATAATCTCAAATAATACAGTCAAATGCAAAGCTGGCCTTTCCAGGTAGGGCTAGGAAAATTGCCTGCCTGAATTCTTGCAGAGTCACTGCCAGTCAATGCAGATAGTTCTAAGCTAGATGGACCAAGGGGCTGATTCAGCAGAAGGCAGCTTCCTCCGAGTCCCTGGTTCCAGACTTGCCTCCTCCACACTGGAGAGCACAGCCAGTGTCTCAGGCCTAAACCCCAAACATGGCTTCTCTGAAAATTGAGAGTCAATATTTTGGGACAGAACTGGTCTACCTCCCATTTGAATGTGACGGAAATAAGTTAACAGATGTTTGGAACGACACTTTGGCCCAATCCTGAGAAGCTGGTTTTGCATCTTCAGCCAGCCCAGCTGCCAGCACAGCCTCATGCAGCAATCAACAGTTTTTTAAGTTTCAGTTGTATTTCCCAGAACTGGTGCAGCCAAAACTTTGCAGCCAGTTTGCAATACTTTGCAATAAAAGATTGCAGCCAGGAGAGCATCGCTTTCAATTTAGCTCACCTTATTTTGCATCAAATTTTAACAACTTTCAGCTTCTTTTTCTGGGCCTGTACAGAGGTTGATATTCGCTACAACATGGGTTTAAAAATAACGGAAATCAAAAAGATGAAATGTAAATGATTTAAATGCACACACATATGTTCTTTTGTAAAATGCATAATGCAGCTGCAATGTGGTGGGGTTTTTTATATCTCATGTTTTAGACTCAAATCAAAGGGGAAATGGCTCACTTAGGATATGGTGAATTTTTCATTCATGTTTTTAAGGGAAAAATGTACTTCTCTGTGTTTTACAATGCACTATATTTGAAAACAAAAAGGGAAACAAAAAAAATAGAACATCAGCATTCAAGGACTGTCTTTTCCCCTGCCTTTCCATGTTCGTTATTCTAGAGTAGGTCCACGTGAATTTTATGAGGTCATGACCCCAATTGGTTGGTCTTCATTCCTAATTTTTGCTTGAAATCTCCTACACATTTGGAGACTAAACTGAAACCCGAGGGTTAAAAAAAATGGCACTGAACCAAAATTCCTCCTCATTTCAGCACCCCATTTCAGACAGAAACATTGTTATGTGGCAGGCATTTTGGGAATTTTTCAAAGATAGGGGCAAACCCTTTGTCAGCAATGCTGCATTATCACACAGTATCATTCCAAAGAGCAAACTGGGGGAAACAGAGGTGTCTTTCACCTGATTTTGGATGCATCCATTTATCCCCAGGTTGCCCCTTGGAATATTGCTACAGGATGATATAGCATTACTTGCTTATAGAAATAAACCATAGTTTATTTCTGTTCACATCAAGACACACAGAAGACATGCATCTAAATCCTTATACTTGGTGCTAGGTGCCTGCCTAGAATGCAAAGGGCCAGGCCAGTAACATGACTATTTGCAGGACTGACAGGCCACAGATCCACCGGCCAGTAAGGCCACACTTTTCATGAATTATGGTAGTCCACCTTCCCACTGATCTATGGAATTCAGGTTGACCTGTGGCTTGTTTGATTTCGAATGGAGTGTTCATGCCTCGAAAATGTGGATGAAGCTTTCTACCTCCAAATCCTGCTGCAAGAGCATATTTGGTGTCTTCTTGTGACCCTTGCCACCTTCCCGGATTTCTGTGTTAGGGTAAAAAACAAATTTTGTAAAGAAAGGAAAAGTTTCACATCTCCAATGGTCCTCACCAACCCCATGTTAGTTCTGTCACAGAGGGAGTCTAATGAGCCAATGGCCTAACCACACCCTCAAGTGGGTGGGGCAACAAAGGCAGAACCCAGTAAGGGCCCACAACTAGCAATAGAGAACCCTCTGATTAAGTCACACGACCTAAGAATCCCAAGGAATCTTGGGGAGGGGAGGGTATAAAACCCCTTTGCATTAGCCTAATGTTGTCCGTTCACTCCATTATCTGCACCCTGCCTTGCTGAGTGTAGATCATGAACCAGCAGGTGCTGTGTGAAGCCACCCCCATTCCAGGCTGGGTGCAGCCACAGGGGGTGGCTGGGGGTGCAACTGTAATTGCATTACAATGGGAATCTGAGAAAACTGGAAAAATCATCACAACCATCAACCTTTTTGTTAAATTCGTCGGATGGTGTGAGACCAAATCATTTGACTTTTGTTTCTAATATTATTACAACTACAGTGATGATATAGTTAAACGCTAGTGCCTAGTCAGAGCACTTGAAAGAAACAGATGAGAATGTTACTATGCTATGTGTATGTTAAAAAAAACAAAACACAGCTTCCTTCAAATGATTCTGGGAGGGAAATATCAACATGTTTGTATTTCAGATGGTTTTGTATTTCAGATGGTTTGGACGCCCTTTTTGATTTCCTGGAATGAAAGAATGTAAAATGATGCAGTTAATCAGAGGTTCTTGGCAAGACCCATGTCTAGAGGTTTTATGTTATATATTATTGGACCAAGGTTACAATCCTATACACACTTACTGGACTATAAATTTCACTGAACACAGTGGAACCTACTTCTGAGAAACATGTATAGGATTCTGTCTGAGGTTATTTTGCATGTACCAGTGCTTTTCTGGTTTTCTTTTTTAATAATATTTTTTTTAAAAAAGGATACGAAGAGGGGGCAGTAATCATACGATCCTACAGCAAAAATGGGCATTACTTGGCACTAAGAGCTTTCAAGGTACAGGATGAATGGAACAGAAGGGTGCAAGGTCATATATGGCATGGGGGACAGGGTTAAGGAACAAATGGAAAGACCGTTCCCAAGAGACAGAATGGCAGGACCTTTTTGCTGTTCCAAAATGTGCATGAGATAGCAATGAGATCAAATCTATCCAAAATATTAACAGGGGCTTCTTTTCTAACAGAACTGGGCAAACATTTTTAACAACCCTAACTAAAATTTGATTCCCTAACTTGAGGAAGTTCCCCTTGGGCTGCCTGTCAGCAAACATTGCATTAAATGACAGGGAGTGCCCCAGAACAGGAAGACACTAATAAGTAACACAGTGCTTTTGCGTATAGGCAGAGCAGTTTTCCTTCCCAGAGACAAACTTGCCCCCACTCTTGTGGGTTGTGGGGACCAGGGCAAACCCAAGGCCCCCCATCACCTAAGGCAGCCTTACAAATGCAGCTCACCTGATCTGGTCATGCTCTGGCTGCTGTCACCACTGCTACTCTGCTGCCTCTTGCTCCCTGATTTGAACATTTAAAGGGGAGTGGAGTGGGGGACAACGAGGAGTGTTGACCCTCTCTTTCTCCCCTGCACCTTCTCCTCCTCTGTTTTTGCTTTTCAAATCCACAGAGGAGGAGGGGGAGGGAGGTGGGTGGGCAACCAGCCACTCAGCCTCATGGACAGACCAGCTCTGCAAGGGACTAGGCAAAATGTTCAGGCTCATGGTAGAAAAACACCTGACAAGTCCCAACATAGCCTTGCAAGCTACTCAGGATGTCAAGGTCCAAAACACAGAGGTGGAGAATGCAGGGTTTGGGAATCCTTTGGAAGCTGCTGGGAGCTCTTATCCTGAGCACAATGAATACTGCATTTCTGCAGGCACGCTGCTGGGAACCCTGGCTTCTGTGATGCTCTACGAAGAAAGATCGGGGAGTCAGATCTAATTAGAATCAACACTTTCCACCTCTCTTAATCTCAAACCCTACCAACACAATATGATTAACAGGAGCTGTCATCAAACGAAAAAATGAGCAGGCTGATGTCAAAACCGAAACAGACCTTGTCCTCTCCTCTGGCCAAGCCAATCTACCTACGTGATCTCCCTGTGCATTTAATCCCATTTAATTATTCCTCCCAATCAAACAAGAATAATTGTGGATATTCACCATCTCTTTGGTTGCAGCGATTTTGCAGCTGGCAAGAGTGTTAGATGACCTGATAGGGGTTCTGGAAATAAATACATGGTGTAACACATTCCAGGACTTCCAAAAAGATATCACTAATTTTAATGCAACTTTTCTAGCTTCCCTCCAAGTTCCTCACATCTTTCACCCACTACACAGTTCCCACATTTGCTTTAAATTTCATCTTAGGCATAGAAGGAGAATCCAATGATCCTCTTTCAGCAGCACATTGTCCAGATCTGTGGACTTCATATTCATCTGTGGCACAAGATTGGCTCTCTGGTGTCACATGATTCCTTGATTCAGGAAGATTCTGGGCTGTTATGAATGTGTCCCACCAGTTCACTTCATCAATCAGCACCCCCTTGGAGTGCAAGACGCAGCAAACCAGCAACTTGCTCTGCAAGGTTCCTGGTTCAAGCACTAGGGTGCCCAACATCTGTAAGCAATTTGATGTATTTACTCCTGCCAGGCCTCATAAGATGGTGCCTTCAGCAAATATGGGACTCTTTCAGATGGGATTGGTTTCCAGAGTCAACATAATCTAAAAGGGTGAACAGGAATGTATTAAGATTCAGATCTGACCGGCTTCCAGTTTAACTGGAGCATTGCCCAGGGATATGACCTGATCTCCTGTGAAGATCCATAGCAGATTGGGTTTACCATGTACATTTCTAATAAAATGTGTAGCATTGCTAATACAGAAGGCTTGTTGTGGAATTATCATGCAATCATCTGCCTTCTTTCCTATCCATCAAACTAAACCAGGGATACCCACAAAAGCAACATTACACTGTGAATGGGGGAAAAACAAACCACAAAAGAACAAGGGAATTTGTGGTTCCAGTTTATGCACCGTGAAACAGACTTTCCAATATCTGTGAAGGCAGATCTCTTAAGAAACACAGAGTAGGTGAGATAATACCTTTTATTGGTGGTATGAGGGCTTTGTTGGCTGCATTCTTCATGAGACATGTGTTTAGAGCAAAAATGTAAAAACAAAATAAAAAATGTGCCTGCAGGTGGAAAGCAGCTTGGCATGCCATACCCATGGTTCCAGGGATCTTGTACTGAGTCAGTCCGCTGGGCCACTTCGCCCAGTCCAGTTTTGACTACTATAATTGGCAACAACTGCTTCTATTGTTGGTGTGTTATTTGGCATGTTTTAATTGCTACTGGAATGTCTTTTTATGGTTCAAATGTAACTTAGAATACGTTGAAAGAACAACAACTCATAAATGCTTGCAACAAACACCCACAATCATGGGGGAAAGGTGGGCTATACATTAACTGACTAACAGCCCCATGCTATGGATTCCCCAGCCATGGCACATTGCCATGCCAAAATGGGCTGCATTGCATCCTATGGTGGGGTATGTGTGGATTGGGAGTCTCAGGAGAGTTAAGGGAAAATAGGTGTCTTTATCCCCTGTAAGCCTTCCGATGACCAATGGGTCTCCTTGGACTTGCACCAGCTGTTTAGCTGGCACAAGTCTGAGCAGAGAAAAGGGCATCTCAGGAGGCCAGGAAGGGGATAAGTATCCAATGCAAGTCATCCGTACTGGGTGCCACCCGCTTCCACCTCTGACATGCCTCACGATCCCCCATCCCACCACATCACTGATTATCACCATCATCAGTGGACCCTCATCTGCTCCCTCCCACACGCGGGGCCTCCGCAGCCTTCCCAGCGGTGGTCTGAAAGTGTTTGACCACACACTCTTACTTCCAGGTTGCCTTTTACGACAGCCAGAAAGCACGTTCCTCCATTGGAATGCTAGCTCCAGCAGCAAAGCCCATCAATAGGATTGGGCTGCTGATGAATAAAAATTAAATATGTGATGCAGATTACAAATACAACTAACCAAAAGTGAGGTGTGGATCACATGAGTTGATAAGAGGCGGTGGGTCCAGAGATGATGGTGGGAGGCTGCCCTTCAGGACACAGGGGAACTTGGGCTTGCTCTGTGACCTGCATCAACATGAAAGGATGGAGGGCACCAGTGCAGAAACAAGGACACCTTAAAGATGAACTAGGCATGCTGTTTCTTGTTAAACCCAACGTATTTCTAGTGGATGCTTTTCTTCATGGGCAGTAGAAAAGCAAAACAATGCAGCCTCAAAGTAACTAAGGAAAAAAAAAAACCCTTTCTTATGCACCTTCTGTGTTTCCCTTCCTGCTGTTTCAGCATCAAACATGATCCTTCTATGTGTGGCATGGCAGCTTTGACAATTCTGTCCCCTGGAAGCTTGTTGTCACCTTGTCCATGCAGGCAAGGGAGGCAGGCTAATAATTGTTACACAGGAAAAGCTCAAGGAGGAAGTGGAGGGCGAAAACCACCAAAGTGAAAGAGAAGAAGGTGTGAGTGCTCTGAAAGGCAGCAAATTCTCACTGCCATGCTTTATGTTACAAACCCCTTGATTAAAGGTTCCATTTCCAAAGGTTTTCCTCTGCTGAAAAGGAAGAGAAATGATAACCTTTCATTAGGAGTTAAGACCTTGTTCTCTGAATGTACAATGGAAATCCCATATTCGATTATGCATTAAAAATGGATTAAAACCCATGTGGCATTGGAAGTTTGAAGACCTGGAGAAAAAAATGTGGGAGACTATAACCTGGAAATGTTTTAATTCACCTTCCTATGGATTTGCCCCAGTGGGCTAGCCTAACTCTCATTTTGATGTCGCTAGAACTTGGATCTTCAGTTCTCTGAGGGCTTGGGTGCGCATGGCCCAGTGTTCTTTCCACTGAACAAACAAAACCGAACAAAATACGCCAAATCATTGGTCACCTACGTTACCTATTGGTCATTGGTCACCTATGGTTTGCATTGACTGACAGCAGTTCTTCAAGAAAAAAAGGGGGTTTCCTCAGCCCTACCTAGAGATACCAGGGACTGAACCAGGAAATTTCTGCTTGCAAAGCCTGTGCTCTACTTCTGAGCTAAGACCCCATATCCACTGAACAAAGCAAGGTTTTCTTCTGAGTAAATCTGCAAGAAACTGTGTGGTTAGTTTCCATAGGAGATGAAAACTAAAGAGTAAGGAGTGTTGCAGAAAAGTTGGGTTCTATAGAGAAATGTTGTTTGAGGAAAGAGGCTTAGGCCGCAATCCTATACACACTTTCCTGGGAGTAAGCCCAATGGGACTTACTTTTGAGTAGACTTGCCTAGGATTGTGCTGTATGCGACACCATGTCAAACTCGGAACTTTGGCCAGATTCAGCACAAACACTCTCAAGTTCTTATTTTTTGTTATGTTACGCTGTTATAACCTAGGATTGAAACAATCAGAGACATGACGTAGAGCTGCCAGTCTCAGCATTCTATACACACACAATGCCCCCACATACAGCTCATCTTGTTGCTTTATAGATGATCTGTTGACGGCAGGGTCTTGCTCTTGCAATTGCCTTACAAGGAGCTGCACACACATAAATAATCAGAATGCACACTGAATGGTTCTTCCCAGTGATCTTAGGCCAATGCCTGGCTTGTTAAGGAAACCACATGAGGTTCTACCATTCCAAGTTTCTCCTTGTCAGACGTAATATTTGGCTGGTGTTACTGATCTCTGCTGGCCAAAGCTTCAGAGATTGCATCAAGAGAAAAGAAATTGGCCCAGATCTTCCTGAAATCAAGCTTCTACTCTTGGCACCACTGGACAGATTATCTTGCAATTATGATGCATGTCATCATTTTAATGGGATATATAAAGGTCTTGCATTCATCTTTGCGAATTGTGCCCATTTTACAGCCTGGAGGGACAAAAGTTGAGAACCTATTCTAGGGTTTACACCCTCAGCCTCTAAGCTCCCCCTTTAAAGGAAATGTAGAGGTGGGAAGCAGGAGATGAGGATAAGTTTATCTGTTTTATAAACACAACACCCCCCCCCCAACACACACACACACCTCTCACCAAGTTACTTCAGGAGTGCTGGGAGTTTCATGCCAATCTTTTCATCTCAGCTTCATTTCCTTTCTTTCTCCCATTACCATGAAGCACTCGCTAGTAAAGGGTGTTGTCCCAGATCTTGCCATCAGGCAGTGATGTCATGCAGGGGGTACGCGGGGGTACGCGAGTACCGGTTTCTAGGATTACAGCTGGCCCCGCCCATTCGCACACCCACTCGTCGACTCCGCCCTCTGCAACGTTTGAATTGCCTGCATGTTTGACTTGCCTGCATGTTCTCAGAGCCAGGCAGGCAGGCAGGCAGCGAGCGGAGCCTTTCCTTTCCTTGCCACTGAAAAATGAGTTGCTCTGGGGTTTTAACATGATGCCAGGCCTCCTTAACATGTTCTGGGAGTGCTGTGGAATACTGTTGCAACTGTTGGGTCAGTTTAAAATCATCTGAGGCCTCAAAAAGGGGCTTTTTTCATGTCACTTCCTGCCACAACATCACTTCTGGCTTATGATGTCACTTCCGGTGGGCGGGTCCCGACACGTGCCAATCAAAAGTGAGTACCTGTTATTAAATCATTTAGATGACACCACTGCCATCAGGGTTTTCAGGTCTGCTAATAGTGCTCTGGTGAAGCTCAGCTTGCTGGCCATACTACTCCCATTAATGTAACAGGGCCCATCAATGTGACCTGCCAGCCACTTCCACATTCCCTTTTAATTCTTTGCTCACTTTCCCTGGTTTTCCTCATGCCAAATTCTCTTCTGCACATTCTGGCAGTGCAAGGCCCATATAGGATTGGCTCATAAGAGATATAACACAGTTGGGGCTATTCAGAAAAGGGTTGCCAACTGTGACTTGGCTAATGCTGAGCTTCCCCTCCCCCAATATGTGTCATTAAGCCAAAAAGACCCTGTTAAAATCTCCAGGATTGTTCTCAGTAGTCCTCTGGAGGCTATTTATTCCTGGAGCTCCCAGACTAATCCTGGGAGGTTGGCTGCCCTAATGCAGATGAAGGGATGGGCGGCCTATGCGGATATGGTTTCATTCTCAACGGCTGGAGTTAACTAGGAGGGAGTAAAGTTGACCCCTACCAAAATGATGCACAAAACTAGACCCCTTTATGTTCTCCCATAAAAGTAAACTTCTGCCTTTGCTTCTATGGGGAAGGCAAAATCTGTAATACTAGGTAGCCTGGCTTTAATTGACAAGGATCCCTTGAGTAGATGCAGTGTGGCACTATGCACAAACTGAATGCACACACAAGCCCTTGCAAATATAACATTACATAGGATGTTTCCTAATACTGACTCCATCTAGCCCATTGAGTTTTTGACTGTGTCAACTGACAGTGGCTCTCTAAGGGCTCAAGCAAACAGGAGTCGTTCCCAGTCCTGCTACTTGACATCCCTTAGACTTGGAGCTTTGTGCATACAAGAATGTACTCTACCACTCATCATTGTTTCTGAATGAACATAAGAACCTGCCTTAAATTGGCCCAGATCACTGGCCTACTACGGTCTACCCCAACAATTTTGAGCCAGTGCCGCAGCACATTGGTGTGCCACAAATGGTCTGCAGGTGTACCACGGGAGGGTCATTTATTAGGAGGGCCATTGGGAGATACGAGCACTGTCTCCTGCTGACAGTGTGGTGTGCCGTGTCAATTGTTAAAAAAAACTGATGGTATGCCCTGGCAATTTTAGAGCCTTGTCAGTGTGCCCTTGATATGAAAAAGGTTGACAATCACTGCTCTACTCTGCCTGGATGCAACTCTGAGAGCGCAATCCTGGGTTGGGCTGGAATGGCAAGGCTGGCGGGCCGGCACCATATCCAGCGCACCTTAGGCACTCCGGGGAGCCTCCCTGTTTGTGCTCTTGCCCCAGGGGAGGCTTCAGCCTCCCCATAAGGTTCCTTGGATATGCGCTTGCTGTATAGCAGGTGCAGATCCAAAGAAGCCGCGCAGCCTACTGGCCACATCCTGGCCCCGCCCCTTCCCCAGGCCAGCACGCCCACCGGCTCCCCCAGAACTGCCCTCCCTCCCTTCTCCCAAAACTGCCCTTGTGCCAGCCAGGTCTGGCTGGCACAAAGGCAGCTAGGCTCCAGCATTCTTGGGCAGACGCTACCGCTAGCATCGGCACAAGAGCTCTAGTGCTGATGTGGGGCTGCTGATCGGCGCCCCCGCGTTGGCACTAGTGATGTTGCACCAATGCTACCACGTAGTGTCGGCGCAACGTTATTTCCTGGATTGTGCCCCTCAATCAGACCTCAACAGTTTTTCACTGTCCTGAGATCCTTGAACCGGAAATGCAGAACACTGAACATGGGAAGCTGCCTTACACACCAAATCAGAACATTGGTCCACCAAGCTCAATATTATCAATGCAGACTGGCTTCTGTGCTTCAGGTTGCAATCTTCCTTTGCGCTACCCAGAGATGCTGCCAGTCTCCCAGGGACTGAGCTGAGGACCTTCTGTGTACCAAGCATATGCCCTATCAGTGAGCAATGGCCTCCTGCTCCTTTCCTCTCCTCTTAACATGAAGATAGGTCCATCTACTTTCAACCACTGAGCTCTGGCTCAAGCTAGCCCCATGCTCCCACCCTCCCTCTACACACCTTCACCCAAATAAATGAAAAGTTCCTCATTACTGCGAGGAATGGAAAATTGGGTCAGGTCTCCCTGCATTGTTTCTTAGATCAGCACCTATGCCAAGTGCCTGAATGAAGCCATTGTCCATAACAACCAACCCCCTTGATACCATCCAGGTAATTACAGGTTTGGGTGAAGGATTTCAGGGTATCTTAATTACACATCTCTGCAGCCAACCAGGACCCCTCGGGCAGCGGCTCTTGCGGGCACAGCCACCACGCCAGGCCTCCTCAGGCCCTCTCAGTGCCAGTAATAGGAAACCAGTGGTCACTCAGGCCTGTCAGCTGTTGCTGGCCGCGATAAGGGTCGCCCGGGAATTCCCCTGCGCTGGCAGCTCCCATCTGCTGGCTGCATTCACACATCTTCACTACCTGAGTAGCTGTGCTCTGCAACTCCCAGGCAGTACAGCATTGGGGAATAAATATTTGATGACACCCAAGAGAAAGGGGGCTTGGAAGCTTTATGCGCTGATGCAGGCAAGCGGTGTTTATGACACTGAGAGACAGCGATAGGTTGGGGAAGCAGCAAGAGCCTCCAGGGTGGCCCAGAGGGCTGTGGGCTGTTGGACTCCACTAGTCATTTCTTGGCTGGACTTTGTGCCTTTCAGGAGCCCGGCTGAACCCATGTCTTTGGAGGAGCCACAGGGCTTGCTGGGTCCAAGCAGCTTCATACCTCTGTTCTTTGCTGTGCCCTCCCTCATGCAACTGGTTCTTGCCCTTTCCTGTCCCTCTATATCTTCTGCTTCCTGTCTTCCATCTTTGGCCTAGCCTACAACACAGAGATAAGAAAATACCAAATGGCACAATCCATACGCCAGCAAAGCAGGCAGTCTACCGGCGTGAGCTGTCACAAATGTGCACATTGTGACAGCCCAGTTTCTGGGCCTGCCGGCAGGAAGGCTCAAACCTTCCCATGCATGGAAACACAGAGGACCCCTGTCAGATCAGGTGAGTCCAGCACCAAGTAGCACAGAGGCAGGAAGGGGGAGGGGGCAAATTGGGCCAGGGAGGGGGAGTAGGTGGGCAGATCAGGCCCATGAGGTGGGTAGGGATTGGCGGCACTGACACATGCTGTATCCTATCCCCCTTCCTGGGCCTGACCTGCTGACATGGATCAACTCAGACCTGGACCAGCAATTTCACTGACATGTGTCCGAGTTGGCCTGTTGCACTGGCTAGGACTTTCCCTGGGGCAAGGGGAAAAATATCCCCTTACCTCAAGGATACCTCAAGCATGCAAAATTCCCTCGCAGGATGCACCACAAGCTGCATTGGCACAGTTATATCGGCCCAGGGAAGACTGCACTGGATTAGGCTAAAAGTCACACATTGTCTCAATAGGAAAATTCCTGGCTTACACTGGAAACCATTTTTCATTTCCATCCAGAAGGAAGTGAAAGCTGCTCATAGACATCTAGGGAAAAAAGACAGGATTTGAATATATTGTGACAGGACAGTGGCATGCCACCCCAAAGCCAAAGACCGTAGCAAAGACAGTTCATACTCTTTGCAACTTGGATCTTCCTTTGGGTGGAGGGAAAAGGGTTTCATTAGGTGCTCAGGCAGATTACGGTGAGGGCAACATGCAGTTTAACTTGAAGCTTAGACTGCTCATTCTTTTTGTATATCTTGGTGTAACACATGTAGCAGAATAAGGTGGTAGAGTCCTAAGATAGCCAAATGGACCACTGTAAACTGCAACAGTGGAGGTAATCACATTTTTGAATTTTCTTTTATGGAAAACTCTCTCTACAGGTAGAAAACTAGTAGCGCCAGTAACAGGCTGGGCTAGGAACCTTTCTCCATGATGTGCTACATTTTTCATTGCAGGGAGGTTTTCTTTACATGGGGAACTATCCAAAAATGGCATATCCCCCACCTGGAAGCCCCAGAACATTCTGGCTGAACGTTTCTCTTGGAGACCTTTTGGCAAGCCCCAATAGTAACTCTGGACCACCTTACAGGGTTGTTGTAAATGTTTACCAAGAGTATGTGTGATGTTCTCTGAAAACTAAAACATTACTTCAGTTTTGGAAAGCTCTAGAATTCCTTGGAAACTTATCAAGATTTCTACTATGAGAAGATTCATCAGAGTGAAGGAGCTTTTCTGAAAGACAGCTCGCCTACCACGGCCAATATTTTTCTACCATGAACAGCCAGGGGGTGGGGTTCTAGGTTTTTTAAGGGCACACTGTCTGCTCACCACGTTGGCTGGATACTTCTGTGGGCTGGATCTGGCCTGCGAGCCTTAATTTTAACACTCCTGATCAAATCCTGAGATTACCCTGAATTTTTTGTTCTGTGGCAGCTGCATAGGGTTTCCCCAACAGACAAGTCAGTGTGGCATTGGCCCTGGAACTGGCTGCTTTAAATCGCTGTATGAAAGCCTGATGATGATGATGAGTAACAATGATTAACAACAACAAGTAGACAGTACATTCATCCTACTACACTGATTCTTCAATCTCTTCCTATTCATGCCTAGCAGTAGCTAGGTGATTTTGTCTTAAATCTCACATTTTGCAGTGCAGTATTTTATCTTTCTCAGCCTGGAACAGCATCTGGAATTTCCATGGCTCTCGCTCCTTGGGGGATATTCTTCCCCTGATGCTCTCAAACTGTGTGTTGTTTGTGGAGACGGCACACAGCGCCTTTTAGTCTTTTCAATCCATTTTGCAATTACAGTGACACTTTTTTCTGAAAGGCCACCATCCCTCACTGATTTATAATAAAAAAATAAATAATAAAAATGCTTCTTTTAAGGATAAACGTCCTGTGTAATCTTTGCCAGCATTTCAATTATAGGAACAGGTTGTTTCGTGAGAAATCCAGGCTCCATTACCACATTATGTAGCAGAATGTTATTTATGCATCTGACGCGCCCAGATACATTAGAACACTTTGGTTCCCCCAGTCCCAATTTCTTTCTTTGTGATCGCCTCCAAAGGCCATTTCCCTCCTCCCTAGAAGGTGGTGTTTCCTTAACAAGATTTTACTAGTGTACATTTCTGATGCTATCATTTCTGTCACTTATCCAGGGCCATAACAGCATTTCAAGCACAGGCAGGGGTGCAGCCGTGGCGCCAAAGTGCTGACTCTCAGTTCTCTGGGCCACAAATTGAGCCCTGCCTCATGACCCTCTCAAGTTCAAGCTAGTTTTCTGTTTCGCAGCCACTTGTACTTTTTAAGAGGACACAATCTGAATGGAACCTTCTTTCCCCTACTCATCCACTGGCCGTCCCTCTATTCTCAGGGCTGGAAAGAGTAGAGAATCTATATAGATATTGTGATATTGTACAACTGTGACTTCAAAACTGCGCTGGAGAGTGATACTTTGAGGTTCCTGGAAAACTGATCTTAGAACTTGACCTCACAGAAAAAACTGAAGAAAGCCAGTGTGATGCAGTGTGTATGTGGTGGTATTCACCAGGACAAGGGCAATCCGGGGGGGGAGGCACCCAGGGGCGAACCTCCAGGGGTGCACCCCCCACCTGCAGGTGCCACCTCCCCTCCCCCGCGGCCTTGGAGGGCGGATGAGAAGCGGCAGAGCTAAGGCAAGGCCGGCCACCCCACCTGCCTGCCTCTCTTGTCTCCTCTGCCACTGTGGAGCCTGCGATTGCGCCCGGTGCAGAGGGCGGACAAGGAGTTGGGCGCCAGCAACAGAGCGGAGGTGAGGCCGCCCACCTGCCTCTCCTGCTGCCTCTGCCATTGGAGGCATCATGCATTGCCGTGCCTTTTCCAGGGACACGAGCATGACCATTGTGTAGGGTGGACGAGGGGCTAGGCGCCGGCGGCAGAGCAAAGGGGAGGCTGGTCGCCCTGCCCGCCTGCCTCTCCTGCCTCCACCACCATCGAGGAGCCTGCGATTGCACCCAATGCAGAGTAAAGGCGAGGCCACCAGCCAGCCCACCCACCTACCCTGTGTCCTGCTGCCTTTGCCACCGGGGAGCCTGATTTGTGCCCTGGAAAAGAAACAGCCCTGAAGGTAGGGGGGCTTTGCTGTTTGCAAGTGGGAGGCCTCTTTGTTGCATTGGCTGGTGCAGATGAGGTGGATGAGGAGCCACCAGGCAGCCAGTGGGGGGGCTGGCAGCAATTTTTCCACGCCCAGCCCAGTGCCCGGGGCATCTGTCCCTCTTGCCCCCTCAGGAATGCCTATGCAGAAGGATATGGGAGACCTATGTTTGAATCCCCACTTCAGCCATGGAGCGCAACGAAGTGAGTTTGGGCCAATCACTCTCCCACAGCCTAATCTAATTGAGCTGTTGTTAGGATAAAAACTTGTAACGCCTGTTTGCTGCCTTGATCTCCCAAGAGACCAGGGCATATCTAGGGTGTGGCAAGACAGCGCACATGCCCTGGGCACTACTTGAAGGGGGTGCAAATTGCCTCAGCTACTGCTGAGAACGCGCATGTGTGCCAGTTGCTGCCTGAGTTGGGAACGTACCCCTGGGAATAGACTAAGGGTGCAATCCCAACCTGGCGTTAGGCCAGCAAAGTTTGGCTGGCACAAGGGTCACCATAAAGCATGTCTCAGAGTCAGGGAAGATGGTGCACATCTGCGTGCTGGCCTCTCTGACTCCGAGAATGGTCCAAACATGCTTTACTTTGCTGGCCTAACTGTGCCAGCCTAACGCTAGGTTAGGATTGTGCTCTAAAACATTATTACTACTATGAATAAGTTTCTCTTAAAGACAACTTATTCACTATTCCCAATGTCCTCCTGCAATTTGCAACCAGGATAGGATTGTTGGACAGGACTGACCCTGGATGAACCATCAATGGGTAGACTGACTGACAAATTTTAGAGAGAAGAGCCTTTCCACCTTTTTCCTAGAAAGAAGAGACTGCATTTTAGCTGACCAGATTCCTTACATGATACATCTAAGACTAAGCTGTACAGCTGACAAAGGTTTACAAAAAATGAGTCAAATTCAGAATTTTGGGCTCAAAATGGAGGCAGGGCAGAATGTGCCCATTTTTCTCCATTCCCCTGCATGCAGCGACAGCACCCCTCCCACCGGATTGGGGTGGTGGTGTAATTTTTCTATCCAGGAATCCACTTGGAACAACGTTACATGATGAAGTAGGACTGTCCCGGTGGGACAACATGATTGAGTAAGTTCAGGCAGCTTTCATTCACCTACCCCTGCAAAAATGGTGAAATCTTGGCCCACCCGCAAACCCAGGAACGGAAAAGTGAAACATCTTATCTGTAGAAAAATGCCAGGCTGAACTTCTCACTGTGTTTTGTTTTCTAACATGCAGGAAATTTCTTTTGTGAGGAGAACATTTTCACACAGAACCCCCACCATCTGCTAAATGGATCAACTGGCCCTTATCCTGCAGCACATGTTCTACTGAATACCATGCAAACCTTTCGAACCTCCCCTCTTGAAATAGTCGAGCTTCCCCAGAGGCCCTTAAGCCATTTTCTCATTCTAAACACAGACCAAACCAACCAGCTGACAGTCACAAGCTGAAATTTTTATGTGTGACATTTTTTAGCAGTAATGCAAATATTATTGTAATACAATACGGCAATGCCCGCCGGTTCCCCTATGTCATGTCTGAAATTCTGCCTGTAAGGTTAGGCCTTTAAATAGTGGGATACCACATGCAGAGGCGCTTTGAGGGTTGTCGCCAGTCAATCAGTTGAGTGCTTTTACTGGCATGGTATTTATTTATATAGTCTTGACAGATAGAACCGTTTGCATAGCTAGCTTTCACAATGCAGCCAACAAGCTGACATGTAGCACGCCCCTTTGAGGATGTATGCCAGAGTATGTGTGTGCGTGCGGAGAGAGAGACACACACACACTGCCTACATGACCTACCTTGTGTATCATCTGACCAGAGGCCTAGGAAAACTTGAGCATTAAACAAGATCCATCTTCGGCATGAAAGCTCTTGGGTGGGGGGAGGGAACCACACACCACCTCACCTGTTTGATGGAGACATTTCTTTCAGCAATAGGAGCAGCAGGTGCTTCTCAAGAGGGAGCATACCTGCCGCTGAGTACTTCTGTTATCTTTCCATAATTCCTCTTGGAATGGCACTTGGAATTCTGAGGGGAAAGGTGGTGGAGGTCGAAAGACAGAGCCACCAGCCCTCAGGAGGAGCATCATGAATGGCAGCAACTTCACCTTTCACCATGCCCAAAATAACTGAATTTGCTGTGCGTGCAAATGGCACAGGATTTCTACTCAGGCCGAATTAGCCACAATACTACATAGTCTACAGCAACAATAGGCAAATAGCCCAGGGGCCCAGCTATTTCTGGACATGCAACCACCCTACACTGTGCCAGACATTGGCCCATCGATCCCAGGGTTGTCTCCTCTAAACAGTCAGTGGCTCGCCAAGGCCCCTAGCAGAGAAAGGGCCACCCCAGCCCTGCTGCCTGAAATCCTCATGGCATACTTTTCAAGTGTGTCCTAAGAGCATGAAGAAAATTATGGAGGAATCACAGCAGATCAGGAGCAACACTTCTCCAGGCTAAGTGTTGCCAGCAATGGAGAACTGAATTTCAGCAAGCTCTGCCCCTTAGAGAAGGATGTTCTAAGCCACATGCCAGGAAGGAACTAGCAGTGCGACATGAGAAGTGAATTGCGCGAATAATAAAACGTTTCTGTCACCTAGAGAGGAGGCTACTTATGGCATCCCTGTATAATTCACTGCCCTGATTTTGCCTCCTCCTACTCAAACTCTGTTGGGTGCAGGGGCTGCCACTTCTTTGTGATTACGTAAGTCAATATCTCTTAATACCAAATCACAGTTTAACTTCATGCCTTCAGAGGAGACTTCATGCCATGATGCTGTATGATACTCTGCTCTGGGCCGACTAAATTTCCCATCAGGAGGCATGCCCAGTCTAGTGACCTCCACGTGGAATGGGTTCCTCTGTGGACAAGTTGAAGATAAATGTTTATTTTAAAATGTTGTATCCTGCTTTTCCTGCCGACTGCAGTCCAAAGTGGCTTACAATAAAATAGAAACAATTATAAGAACAACAGTGCAATGTGAAAACGTAAAGCACACCATATTTTGAACATAAGAGACAAAGCAACGGGGCAGAAGCCTCCTCACATTCAGCAGCACAACCAGCCAGTGGAATACGTGAAGATGCAAGATACTTAGGTAGATCACTGGCCCATCCACTTTGTAGTCTCTAGCCTGACTGGCAGCAGCTCTCCAGAGGTTTCAGACTAAGGGTCCTTCATAGCCCTGCCCAGAAATGTCAGGGATTGATCCTGGGGCTTTCTTCATGCAAAGGATATACTCAGTAACAGCCTACCCCTTTTCCAAATGCCCTACTAAAAGACCAGTGGTGTCAGAAAAAGCAAATGGTAGGGGTCATTTTACTCTCCACCAGAAGGATTTAAAGGCCATCACTGAAAAGACCTGTTGCTCCTAGTAGACATCCCCGCCCCCAGACCTTGGAAGGTAAAGGTACCTGTTTCTTCCACATTTTAAAATCAAACCATTCAGGTGAAAGGCTGAAGTGCTTCTTTAATTTGCCTACCAGAAGTTTACTGAACACTTCTATCAACAAACATTAAAATGTATACTTATGTTTGGAAGCCTAACTTTGGGCACTGCAAAACACATTCTAAGGCTGAGGATTTAACAGTCCACTTCATGGATCTCAGTAGAAGGCATTGCCAACTGAGACGGATATGGGCTTGTTTGTGCTTCAGTTAATTGCTCCTCCACGTTCCGGCTTAGGAGCTGTTATCATAAAAAAACAAAAAACCCAGTGAAAACCAAAAACCACAACGAAACTATCCTGTTTGAATCAGTTATGCGGCCATCAGTTATGCTGCATCAAACATAAAGGAAGAGCTGCCCTTCATACGGTGGGGGAGAGCGGACAGCTATAAAATGTGCTAGAAGATCAATTAAAGATGAAAAATGTACTTGCAACCTTCTGATGGAAAGACCAAGAGATGGGGCTTGATAAGAGAAGGCGCCACTCCAGCCATATCTCTGAGCAAGAGGCAATCAAAGGGCTAGATAAGCATCTTCAGAGGAGCACAAGAGACTTGGAACATGGGGTCACTACAAGAAGAAATTACTTCCTGGTTCAGGGTGGGTAGTAAAAATTTATAACCTATTAACCCTCCACAAACCTTAAAAAGAAGGAGAGGGGAAGAGTTTCCAATAAACTGGACATCATGAAGCACATAAAGCCATTTTGGACATGGGTTTGGCAACTTCAGCAGGAAGCTGGAATATTTACTGTAGAACAGCGCGTAACACGGCAGAAGAATGTGATCGGGAAAGAGGAGATTTCCACTCAAACCTCTGATTAACCATTTGCTACCTTTTATTCAACATAAAAGGTGAGGAAGTCACCTTTTATAGCAGAACTGAGGAAGTCAAGGGAAGAGAGGCAGAGGGAGACTGGGCTAAGGATGCAGCGCCCTCAGTTGCACCTCGGTTAATTACACCAACATATCGTCCGACTTTCTGCCGCAAAGGACGCTCAAGGCAGTTTATGTTAATGAGAAACAGTCAATACAAAAGAACACGGCAAAATGAAATAAAAGGAACCACAGAGCAGCATATTAAAAAATAGAGAAGAACTGAGAAAACATAAATATTCATAAAACCAAATAAAAACCATACATGCAACAATTAAAAAAACCCATCACATAGGAATCAGGTGAAGCTGCCTTATCCTACGTGAGTCCCTTTGTTCATCCATCTCAGTATGATCTGCACTGAGTGGCACCACTGACTGGCACCACTTCTGCCCCAGCCCTGCCTGGGGATGCCAGGGTTTGAACCTGGAAACTTCTGGTTACAAAACACAAATTTCTCCACTGAGCTACACCTCCAAGGGGCTTAAGTCAAAGACCAAGTAGACTCAATGGCCACCTAAACAAAACAGTCTGCAGTAGGCAGCAATCAAGAGACGCACCTCTGTGAGCACAACATACCACCATCCGGGCACTGCTCCTGAGAAGGCCCTTGCCCTTGTTCCATCTGCCAGCTTGTTCTTCAGCAGATAATCCGTGACAATCACACGGCACCTGCTTCACACATACTATCTTCATGCATTCCTTATACCAGCCCTGAAAGGCAAGTATTACTGGCCTCATTGGCTGCTGTCAGATACAGGAAGCTGGTCTAAATGGGCCTTTGGCCTGATCCAGTGGAGCTCTTCTCATGGTCTCATATTCCAGATGGGGAAGACTGAACTGAGTGGCAGACATAGCAGAAGATTTAAATGTGTCTCTGAGAAAAAAAAGGGAATTTCTGACAAAGATAAATCACTTAATATGTAAAGGTGAGTATGCTTTATGTATTTCCTAGAAGCTTACTTAATCCTAATAAAAATTGATTTTATTCACCTCTGTTATTCCATTATATTTATAATTACTTAACTCTAATACGGGGGCTGCGTAAACATATAGATTCATTTTGGAGAGGCTGCGGTAATATTTGTGAACCTGTACCATAGGCTGATAAAGGACTGATATGAGCACTAAATTACTCAAGAAGTAGGATGGACTTCACTACTTCAGATTGTAGCTGAACCATTTTTAAATCCTTCCTCATGTAAAACAAAAACAAAATTCCTGCCAGAGGAAAACTAGGAGAAAGGCTCCATGCCACCTTCTCTGGCTGCTTTACTAATTTTCTATTTGCAAGGAGTTGGCTTAATGTGGAGATAATTCTAAAGCAGTGGTCCTCAAACATTTTGGACCGGGACCCATTTTTTAGAATGGAACTCATATCAGAAAGTGATGTCATTAACCTAGAGGTGATGTCATGGCAGTGACATCATCAAGCAGGAAGGGCTGTCACTGTAACATAATAAAATACACTCTTTAAATTCAAATTGGCATTCTTGGACTGTAGCAATTATACAACTATGAAACATCCCTGACAGAAAGCAGGATTAGGACAAAATATGATGTAAAAGAACTGAATTTTTTTTTAAAAAAAACATACTTGAAAATTCAAACTGTTAACATTCACAAAAGAAACATAGCAAGAGTAAGGGTTGCAGCTTCCAAGATGGCTGCTCCCAGCTCTCCGTGACCCACCTGACATCATGTCGCAACCTACTAAGTGGGTCCCAACCCACAGTTTGAATGACACTGTTCTAAAGTATTATTCCCTGACTTGACAAGCTATGCAGTCTTAGACTGATATGAGAAAAAAACACCATCCTGTACACTGGGGTACACGTGTGGAATTCAGACATTTTGAAATGAGGTATACACATTTTCAATAACATCAGGAATGAAATCGGAATTCTAGGAAGAACCGCAACACAAGTTGCAGGGCACAGGAAAAGATCACTTTGCTACAACCACCTTGAAAGTTACACAAGTTCTGTGCATAAAATGTTGGAATAACCAGCGTGTGTGTGTGAGAGAGAAGAGAACATTTGTTATTCAAAGCATTACAGTCTTTATTATATTGTGGACCCAATCCTATCCAATTTTCCAGCACTGATGCAGCTGTGCCAATGGGACATGCGCTGCTTCTTGCAAAGGGGGAGGGCAGTCTGAGAGGCCTCAGAAGGGAATATTTGTTCCCTTACATTGGGGCTCATTGGGGCTGCACCAACGCTGGAAAGTTGGTTAGAATTGGGCCCTAAGTGTATTCCTAAGTGCTTTTGGAACCAATGCTGTTATCTCTTGCAACTTCAGCGTTAAAAAAAAAAATGGACCATCAGCAAAGCATAGTGGGCAAAACAGAGTTCCCTTCTCAAAACTCCACTCAAAGCCCCAACTTGCTAGATGGCTGAGCTCAGTGAAATATGACTAGCCAAAGGTCAAATGAGATTTTCCATATTGTCTTCAGAAAACTTACGAGGTGTAACAGCAAAACCATATAGCTGCTAAAGCAGAAAAATATTTGCTTGTCAGAACCTCTACTACTACTGATTTTGGCAATCTTACTATAGGAACACACGTTAAAAGCATTATGGGAGCAATTCCATCACACTCGCAGAAGTGGATGATCTAGCTGAAACTGGCTTATTGGGCTGATGACACAGATGGGCCTTGGACTTTAGAACCAAATCAGATGGCAAAATAAGCAAGCATTTAAAGGGCCAACTCATGCAAGATGTTGATGCAAACCCAGGTTGGCTAATAAGAGGACACTGAATTAAAAGAGACAGCTAATAATTGCTCCTTGATAAATGCACTGGTATGACACATACGTTAGGAATCACAACCTTGTTCATTCAAACATTACCTTATCAGGTGCATACTTAACATCTTATATGTACACCTATGGCAACCTTGGTGTTGCTTCTGAACACTGCTTTGAAAAGCCCACTTAACAACAATAGTCAAGCAGCTAGTAGTAGCAATGCTTCCTATCACATGATCATAAAAGATCAGACAAAAGGTCCACCTATTTCCATCATTCTGTTTCAAACAGATGCCACCAGAAGTGAAGAGGATATCATCGCCCAATTGTCTATCCCCACATCTGGAACAAAGGTAGACTGCCTTTCTCCCTGGAAGTTCCATTCAGCTATTATGGCTGATAGATAGGTTCATGGAGAATTGTCATAATTCATGTTTTTAAAAGCCAAGATACATATTTTGTAGGATGCTGCTTAGGGTACTCTGTCCAAATTCTTCCCCTCCCAAAATCTTTGACTGCCGTAACTGTGTTATCCATGTCTCTGAGATACTCTAGTCCAGCGGTCTCCAAACTCCAGCCTGCGGGCCAGATCCAAAGACCGCTTTTTCCATCTGCCGGATGACCAGCACTTACCGTTCTGCTAGGGAGCATTGAGACAGCCACAACTACAGTCCTCCAGTGTCACCCCAGCAGGCTGTGCTCGTGGAGTTTTGGGCAGGCCATGGTGATACGAGAGGACTGTAGTTGTGGCTGTCCCAATGTTCCCCAGAGGAACGATAAGCCCCAGTTGCGCCAGGGAGCCTTTTAGGTGCTGCTTTAGTCTACAATTCTCTTCTCCTCCACACTTCTGGTTTTAATCTACTATCCTCCTCCTTTAAAAATCCATGGAGCAAGACGAGGAAGCAGGCAGGCAGAGGAAGGCACCCCCTATCAATCCACTGCCTGAGGTGACTATCTCAATTGGCTTCACGGATGGGCTGGCCTTGGTGAGCTCTTACGTGAGACAAGATTTTCAGCCAAAGATATTCCAGCTTGCTGCTCAAACTCTTAGCCACCATGGCCACCCCAACCCACAATGCAACACTCACTTGAACCTATGAACAGCTGTTTGTAATGCTAGGCCATCCATTATTCAATAGTAGACTAAAAAGCAATTATTACATTTCAATAAATAACTTGGCAGCTTGTGCAGTGCCTAGATTAAAACTTAGAGAGAGAGAGAGAGAGAGAGAGAGAGAGAGAGAGAGAGAGAGAGCTTCCCCTTTAAACAACTTTCACAAATCAATTTTCTCGATGTGTTTCAGTTTCCTTTGACAGTTTAAACCTCAATCCAATCAGCAGTCTCTAGGGATTTCCGAATCACTAAAGATTAAAATCCCCCTCAAGCCCCAAGTGTTTTTGTTAATGCTGTGTGTTTAATAACTCCACTTGTGAGAGATTTTGTTGGAGAAAATCTGGCAGTGCTGAAACTCTGAAAGCTATACAGCTGAATTAAAATGTAAGATTGGGCTGTCCTAGTCATTGGAGAAATACAGTAAGGGTGCTGCCACAAATCATAAAGTTGCCCCAGAGCTGTTCTATCAGGAGACTTCTATCTAGATCTGGGCATATTGTGGCTATCTGCTGAAATTAAGGTAGCGTGCATTTTTCGTTAAGGCATATTTTTCTATGTTTAGGGGAAGGGAGGAATTTCAGACGTTTTTCTACTATAATAAAATTCGAAGGTTGAGGATTTAATTATTACAAGTCTAGTGACTGAGCATCGTAAGAATTACTTAAATCCCATTAAGAAATCACAATAATAAACCTGGCCCTGCAGGATAGAACGCAACATTTACTCTGTGAGGAGGCCAACAGTTGAGTTTAAAGATATAGTAAACAGCCTACAGATTGCAAAGTCACTCTAACAATATTGGCACTCTGGCAGAGACCCAGCTTCAGCCTCCCTAGAATACCATGCACCTTCACCTGCAAAATGCACAAAAACAAAACAGGAAGCTTCTTTTCCATCACATCGCATTCATGCAGCAACAATCTAGATTCATTCTATGTTCACAAGAGTTTATTGACAGGAGGTCAACGCAGCTGAGAAACAACACTTTGGAGAAGGCCAGAAATATCAGTGCAGTTATTTTCCTACCTGAGGTAGCATCAGCAACTGTCGAAATCCCTCGCCGGTCAGATATTGGGCGTGATGCCCCTGGCATGGTAACAGGTTCGGAACGAACAGGCTGGATCCTACAATGGAAACCAGAAAAGGTGACTGATTCTGAAGGCCTGCATGTTAAGAAATGTACTGCAATGGCATGGTTCGCAAAGGGACAGGCACCAGGATTCAGGCCTGTCTCGAACTTACACTCATTGGTTTTACCGCTAGCAACAGCCACTAGAAAGACTGCACAGGGGTGAAGAGGGACAGTTACTCTCCCCCTGATAAATATAAGAGGAACACCACTGAAAAAGTGCCTCTTGTCCAGTTAGCAGGGGATATGACCGGAGCATAGCCTCTGCCATGGGTTCAGAACCTGTAGTTAAAACCGTGGGTCCCGAATCGCATATAAACAGTATGGACCTGTATGCTACAACTGGCAGTAGTGATGTCACACACACACACACCTCATGCATGTCACCTGGTGCTGCCTGAACCCTCCGCATCCCCTAGCAATGCCACTGTGCAGAAGTGCTTCCTGGAAGAATATGTGCAGCTGAGATCTGTCTGCCTGTATCCCACTTTGCTGCCTGTAATGCCCACAACAGATCCATCTCCTGATTTTCCAGGTGTCGTTTTTGGGGTGGACCTGGTGATGAAGCACTCCTGGATTACTCAGGGACATGGGTTCATAATCAGAGCACATCTAATCTGCCAAACAACTGCAGAGGCAATTTCCTTACGTCAACATTGGTTTAAAGGTGCAGCAAGCAGAGAATCTATGCTAACCATGGGAGCTGCAGAAGGCACAGGGAATATGCCGGTGCTTTTGGCCAATTCAGCTCCCTCCCATGTTGGCTGATTTTAGGAAAGAGTCTGAGGTGCCTTGCTCAGTCTGGTTTTGATACCAGTGTCATCCACTTCCTTATCCAGCCAAGCCAGTTCCTTTCACCAGAAACACTCTGGCTTCTGACGAATTTCTTTCACCACTTTCCACTTGCAGCTCCACACATTGGGCCATCTAGAATTGGCCACCTCCAGCTTACAATGAGCTCTTGCAAAGTGCAGCACGCAGCCAACAGACTTTTGCAATGTTCTTGCATGGTCCCAAGATTCTGCAGTTGAGCCCTGGACTTTCTTTTCAGACCTGATGAGCAAGTAAGGACAGCATAATGGCGTATTCCCCCACAAGCCGGGCTTCGTTACCAGTGTGAATCCGGCATTGAAGCTTATCTGACACACATGCAGACACAGTTGGGCATTGGATTAGCTCTCAGTCTTGCCTCTCCTACTGTATATCTGCCTCTAAGGGTGCAATCCTACCCAACTTTCCAGCACTGACATAGCCATGCCGCTGGGACATGTTCTGCTTCTTGCAGTGGGGTAGTCGTCACAGAGGCCTCCTCAAGGTCTGGGAATGTTTTTTTCCCTTTCCTTGGCCTTACCCTGGTTCTGGAAAGTTGGTTAGGATTGGCCCTAAACCTTTAAAAATCTATATATATATAAAAGCGAACATATGTGTGTATGTATGTTCCAGCATAACTCTGGAATGCCTGGAGCGATTGACACCAAACTTGGTACACATATGCCTTACGACCTGGAAAGAAATACTGCGGGGGTAAGACCCAGGAGTGGGGGTGCAAAGGGGGTGACCGGTAAAAATGATTGAAAACGGCCGACGTTAGTGTCGAATCCATAGTTTTCAGGGTCACTGAGATGAACGGTGACACTCCCGATGCTGTTTAAGTCTGAGTTCAGCCCCCCTCAGAATGGGGGGTGAGAAGGAGTGCAAGATACAGCGCTTGGAAATAAAATATCCTCAGCACGCTGATGGTGGCGTAGAGGACCCCACTTGATTTCAGATTTCACAACTCATCCCACTTCTAGAAATACTGTGGGGGTAAGACACCCCTCGCACCGGGGGTGGGAAGGGGGTGACATGTAAAAATAATCGAAGACAGCTGATATTAGTGTCAAATCCATAGTTTTCTGGGTCGCTGAGATGAATAGTGACACTCCCAATGCCGTTTAAGTCCATATTTAGTCCCCATCAGCATGGGAGGTGAGAAGGGGTGAAAAATAAAATGTCCAAAATGACTGACATTAGTGTCAAATCCATAGTTTTTGGGGTCGCTAAGCTGATGGGTTACTGTCCTGATGACATTTAAGCCCAAGTGTAGTCGAGTAGAACTCTGTAGAACCTCCTGGAAATTTTTAGAAATTATTATGCCCCAGTCTTGGACTCCAATCAAATACTTGCCATGTTACCAGGCGTAGTCATTGAATACAAGTCTATCGATATTGTCGTAGATGCCTATGAGGTTGTCAATTTCCCATCAGACTTCCTAAACTCACTTGATCCAGCTGCATTGCCACCACATCGTCTTTTACTTACAGTGGGATCTCCAATTATTTTACTACGGAACCTCGACCTGCCAAAACCTTGCAATGGCACAAGGCTGCGTGTCAAGAAGATGCTGGGTACTGTAATTGAAGCGACTATCTTAACAAGAAAGGGAGAGGGTGAAACAGTTTTTATCCCACTGATAACACTCATTCTGACGGATCTCCCTTTTAATTTTAAGAGATTGCAATTTCAGTGAGACTTGCATTCTTGATCATGATCAACAAGTCACAGGGGCAGTCTGTTAAGTACTGCGGAGTGGATTTGAGATCGCCATGTTTCTCCCATGGACAACTTTATGTTACTTGCTCAAGGGTGGGTTCACCCAAGAATTTATGTATTCTTGCTCCTGGAGGTGAAACTAAAAATGTTGCTTATTATCAAGTTCTGAGTTAAATTAATATTATAGTGAATTTGTAAAAGATTTTACTTTATAATTTTTATACTGTACTTATACTTTTAATTACCTGTACATAAAATTACTTCAATTTTACACTATAGATAGAATTCATTCCTTTTCCTGTCTAATAGAAGCTTGGGATAGAAGCTTCTATTAGAAGAATACCCGGGCAACGCCGCGTAAGGACAAGCTAGTATTTTATATTTTAAGCAGATATGTATTCACTTTACCTCCCCAGACCCTCAAACACGAAACAAAACTCTGCTCAGAGGCTAGGGATAGGGAGATGTTTGTTGGTGATATCCTAGGCAATAAGTCCCAAGCAGGTTTTTCCCTGGTTCAGGCATGCTGGAAATCTGCCACTAGCTTGTTCAGAATATTAGAGAAGAAAAAGCCAACAGTAGCAACGGACGGATAGCACAGATTTTTGCTCTGCCATTAGAATTCCTTTCATTATTTTTAACAGGAAGATACTAAGAAAATCAGAAAAGACAAGTAATGTTAAACAAGAGATGTTCTTCTCTACTCGGGTTCTGAGTCACTCTAAGAAGGAACAGAAGTCATGAACTAGCATTCACTTCTGCTTTGTTATCCTGGGATGTTATTGCTGCTGGCAAAAGAGCAGCTAAAAACATATTTCCACCATATGATTTAGTTTTGTCCAGTAATAACAACAATGAAAAAATAAATAAAATTATACACAAGGGAGAAGGTTATTCAAGGCCTTGCTAAGTTCAATTTGAGTACCAAAATTTTTGACAATCCCCTAAAAGGGAAAACAAATTCAGAAAAGGGAGAGGAGAGGCACAGCATATTGGAGCACTCGCTGCCTGAGCCAGGGTGTTTCTAAAGCAGCTTTCAGGTCATCATGGGATGGGAGAAGAGGATGAATGAACTGGAGGCCTTTGGACCATGAACTGGAGGCCTTTGGCCCCAATCCACTATGGTGCACCTCAGCCCAGACGTGTACCGGGGTGAAATCGCGCCCAGGGCACGCAACATCATGACGTCACGATGTCGTGACATCATGACATTGCAGGGTATGGCTTCTGTCCACCATGTCAGCTAACACAGCAGGCAGAAGATAAGCCCCGCCTCCTTGTTTTGCCGGTCGGGCACTTTAAAGTGCTCCGCAGCGGCCAGGAGGGGCGACGCCGGCGCGCCTCCCAGCTTGGGGGGCGCAGCAGCAGCTTCCCCACCCTGGCTGCCGCTGGCACTTTAAGGCCGGCGGCAGCCGGGAAAAGCTGGCAAGGGGCGCGCGTAGTTCCTCCCGGCGGGCGGGGAATCAGAGGCAGGGGAAAGGCGCAGCTTTCCCTCACCTCTGATTCCCTGCCCTCCGGGAGAAATCGCGTGCCCCCAGCCCGGGAGCTCCCCTCCCAGGCTGCCGCTTGGGCACTTTAAGTACTCGAGCAGCGGCCAGGAAGGGAGACTCCAGCGCGCCTCCCGGCTCGGGGCGTAGCGGGGGGGGGCGAAAATTTGCGGGCGGGGCGTCATGCCAACGGCGCCCCCCACCCTATGGCACCCCAGGGCTCGTGCTCCGTGGCGCCATACCCTCCCTCCGCCCCTGCCTCAGCCACTTTCTCCCAAACCGAGATACATACAAAGGGCTTTTTGATCCTCTCGCCTCCAGCGCAAAGAACTAAAGAGGTTTTTGCGGAGTCCTTTGCTCTTATTGCTAGAGGCCTTCAAGCATAGACTTAACAAGTACCTTTAGGGAATGCCCAAGAGAAGGTTTTCCTGCTTTAAGCAGGGAGTTGGACCAAATGGCTTTGAAGTCTCCTTTCAACTCTGTGAATCTATTATTATGCAACCCAGGTATTCATATCCACTCAGGTGATTCACTCTGTGAATCTATGGTTATGTACCCCTGTGTATGAACCTGTGCACCATGTGATGGGAAAACAGGATGAATGAACTGAGGCCTTTGGACAAATCCAGGCCCCAAAGATTTCCTATCTAGCTCCTTAAAGAGCCCATTGCCTGTGTCATATTGAATGGGAATGAGTCAGTAGCCATATTCAAATGTTATTTCCAATCAGTGAATTTAAGAACAAGAGAAGAGCCGCACTGGATCAGGTCAAGGCCCATCTAGTCCAGCTTCCTGTATTTTTCAGTGGCCTACCAGATGCCTCAAGGAGCACACAACAAGATACTTGTATCTTGTTGCCACTCCTCTGCATCTGGCATTCTGAGGTAGCCTACTTCTACAATGAGGTTGCACCATCCATCATGGCCTGAAGCCTGCGATGGACTTTTCCACCAGAAACCTGTCCCATCCCCTTTTAAAGGCAGCTAGGCCAGATGCCATCAGCACCTCCTGTGGAAAGGAGTTCCACAGATTAGTTACCCAGGGTTCTTGTACACTGGATTCTTGATTTGCACATATAATGGTTATTTTGAATGTGCATGCAGCAGTATATGTGAGCTATATCCCACATAGGGGTGGGTGTATTTCAGTCTCGAGTTCAGCTTTAAATGAACTCATGCAATCATTCACCCCAAAATATGTGCATGTGGACAGGCACCTTTATGTGCACACCAAATGGAGGGGTAAATAGCCCTAGTGAGTGCAGTCAGTACTGCTGGCCCTTCAGCCACTGCTCAGTTTTAAATATATGCCCTGTTAGAAACGAACCACTGCTCAGGTCCTCAGCAGACTTGGCCTGATGAAATTTATTCCACATTTGTGTGTGAGAGGCAGGATAGATGGGTCAGTGTGACTCTTGTCTGCCTGTGGTGGGAGTGGGGAGAGAGAATTAGGAAGTGTCCATTGCCCCCAAAATGTCCTTTTTTACCTTAAACTGTTCAAATCCAGATCGTCTGTATCAAAATCCAGGAGAGGCTGAGGAGTATCATTGGGACCATGTGACTGGAGCACTGAGGAACTGGATGAAATGACTGTTGTTTGGCCCGAGGGGTGAATGGTTTTGAACTGGAACTGTGGGCCCATCCACAGGCGTCTGTGAGGTCCGGTATGAGTCACAATTTCCACCTAGAACAACAGCAACAAATGAAGTTAGGGCAGAGCCAAACAAGCCATTATATCTAAGTGCTCGTGGCTATTATCAGGGCAAGGCTCTGTGCATTCACTTCCATAACCATCAGTTTTATTGAAGGCCTCCAGGTACCGACGCACTATGCTAAATGCCCCTTACCCCAGCATACTAACCATTTAGCACTCTAGCCCACCACTCTTCTCCTCCACATTTCTCTTCCACACCATTCTTTCTCTCCTTTCAAATCCAGGGAGTGGAAGGAGGAGGGAGAGCAGAACTGAATGAGCAGATGGAACAGACGCGCACTGCCAATCAGCGACATGACGCAGCCTCATGGATGGGCTGGCCATGGCAACTGTCCTGAGAAAATGCAGAATTTTGGATCAAGAGTCCAGGATATGGGCACAGAATTATTTGTTTTGTTCAACAACAGAACCAAGAACAACCCCCTCCTGTTGCCCTTCCAATGGGACCTGAAGATTTTTTAAATCTTGCCAAACTTTCTCCCGCCAGGTATGTTTTGCGCTCTCCTCTTTGAATTTTTTTTTTAATGATTTATATCCTGTCTTTTCCTCCAAATATAAGAGTTCTTCAGGAGGTGTACGGTATAGACAAAAAAATAGTAAAGGGCAAAAATAAGAATGAAATATGAAGCGCAATAACAGTTAAGAATAGCACAATAAGAAAACATTAAATTAAAACAAAATACAAACGCACAATCCAACAGAAACTAACAGCCTGATTCAACTTGGCATGTGTGCTGCATTCTGCAGGGGGGTTTGGAATCCCAGAGGACTCCTTGAGATACAGGAATATTCGGTCTCTTGCCCTGGGGCAAGATTTCTGGAGGAAACATCCATTGTGGGTTATGGGCCATGATAGGTTGTGCAACCTCCTTACATTAGTAGTAGGCTACAGACTGCCAGGTGCAGGGGAGTGGCAACAGGATGCAGGCATCTTGTTGTCTCGTGTGCTTCCTGAGGCATCTGGTGGGCCACTGTGAGATACAGGAAGCTGGACTAGATGGGCCTTTGCCTGATCCAGCAGGACTCTTCTCACGTTCTCTGCTATCTGATTGGTCTACTTAGATCTGTGCCAGCTAGAACAAGTGTACTTAGGTAGGTGGCCTGAGGCCAGGAAAAGAGGATATCGGCAGAGCCAGTGTTGCTGATGATGCCGCCCCCTTCCTGCCCTCGACATACCTCCCTCCCCCTGGTGTCTCCACCTACCCACCTCCGGCACTGGGGCTTCTCTGGTGGTTGCTGGCATGCAGCCATGGCAGCTCACTACTTGGTGACAGCTTAGCTGTGCGGAATGGCAGGTCGTGCTCTGCAATCACCATAAAACACACTGCACTGTTGGAACAAGCACTCCGACAGTGCAGAGGCCCAAGAAAGAAAGGGACTGGTTTATTTGTTATGAATGTCATGTTTTGAATGTTTTTTAAGAATGGCCTTTTGACAGTAAGAGTTTACTGTTGTTTTTATTGTGTGGATTTTGTGTGTGCGCACGCGGGTTTCAATTGTCAGGCACCTAAGGCATCTTTTTTTTTTAAGAGAAGAGAGGTGTACATTTTTTAATGTCAATTAAATAAATAAAACATGGAGCTGCTGTAAGGCTCTGAGGGGGATTTCACAGTGTGGCTCTTGGCAGTCTCAATCTAGCACTGCTAATGCTTTTGCCTTCTCTCCAAAACCTGGCACACTAAGCACTGCAGAGCAAGAGTGCCACCTGGCCTGCAGGAATGGTCAGCTGACTCCCACAAGCCAATCGCTGATCACCTGGGCCCAAAGCTCAAAGCTTGATAATCAGCCTAAGGAACTTGTTACGAAGTGCAGTAGCAGCTGACAACTCTTGATACCTGTGGCCTCACTGTCCCAGTCAGCCTCACTGACTGAGTACTTTCTCAGTCTTGACATTGTCTGTTTCAGGCGCCAAGACAGCCCCTGTTGATTCTGAAGGACACCAGCGCTAAAGTGTCACTGCATCACCGTATCACCCCTGGCCACTATAAGAATGGCGCCGCAGTGCAGCAGAGATCGGCCTGATAAATCCTTCAGTCCATTCTTGGATTGAAATCAATGCAATCTTACTGTTCTGAAGTGACACAGAAGCAATGAAAAAGCAGATAACCAGAGGCCTCAGCTTCAGTGCTTTAAATATAAGAGTGAAGATGTTTTAAGAATCTGGCACTTGCATATAGGAAGGAAGGATGCATTCTTGTAATGTGACGCTAGCAAAGGCTACAAGTTCAACCATCAGGGAAGCCCAAACATACATACGCCACGATCCTGGGCAAAACAATGAGAGCCCCAAATCTAAATCGACACTGAATATGGCCTTCCAAAGACATTTGCATTCTTCTGGAGGCTGGCTGTATATCTGCAAGTTTCTTGGGTTAGCGATTGTGTCTAGTGATGCTCAAACTTCAGTGCTTTAGGTGACTTCTGATTGTTATAACAAGTCACAGCCTCTCTCTTCCCTGGGTGACTCTTTCTAAGCCCGGAAGGACGAGTACACAGGCCACTCTGCCTGGCATTCATGTTTCTCTTCTCTTGGGGGTAACCCAGCCTGTCTGCCTGATGCAAGCAGCTCTCTGTGCAGCTATGTAAATTAGGCCACAGCTAAAGCATGCTGTATATTTTAAGCTTGAAACCATCAGCGCTGCAGAGCCGAGAGGTAAACAGATGCCTTTGCAATTTCGCTGAGGGTACAGCCAGATGTTCCTATTCACTCCCCCATCGTGTGCAGGACAAACATATTGTATCTACTTCCCAATGACAGCATGCATTACCCACTCTTCTAATTGAGAAGTGGAAGCGAAGGGCAGTGTTTCTTCGCCGCATGCTGTTGCCGTTGATAACAACACTTTCGTTTGGAAATATGCACACACCATGAGCCATAATCTAAAGTCACTGGCTGAGGGAATGCAAGCATCTTACATGTTCCGTGGAGATACAACAGCTTTCAACATTCAGCAAAAAGCATTCCTGAATATTCACTGAGCAACCCTGGGGATTTTTTTGAAAATATGCATTCATGTTCCAATGAATATCCAAAATGTGATGACACTTAAGTATTGACAATTCTAGAAGGATCCTATTAATGTCCAAAACTTCAGAGTGAAGGTTGACTGAAATGCAGTTGATGGAATTCATTGGTGTATGTCAGGGATCAGCCTTGCCATTTGAATGTTCACTTGGGAGTTTTCAACACAAGTGAAAATCTGTGTGAAATCTTAGCTGATCATCAAGCAGGGACAGTCACTGCAGTTTGTAAACCATAGAGTGCAATTTGTGATTATGTGGCAAAATAGCAGCAAAATGATAGCTAGTAGCAGCTGTTCCACTTCTCAAGACTTATTTGATATGAATCTGATCTATAGCACCAGAATTGGACTTTGGTTCAATCTCAGTTGAATTTTAGCCATGCAAAACTCCCTCTAATAGCATTGCCCCAATATCAGTATCTAAAATCCATACCTGAGATAGCCATTCCTCATCTTCCTGCCCACTGTGGTCAGATGCTAAGCTGTCATAGGATTCATGCCGAGTAATGGGTCCAGGACTTCCTGGTGGTACCACTGTGCAATAGAGGGAAGGAAAAAAACCAGACACAGCAAAGAGAATTGTCAGAAGGCACATGACATGGTTCTGTCGCTAAACAGCCTAGATGGGAAGTCGCTTTGGAACTGCATATAAGAATGTAAGCACATGCCTGCTGGATCAGAACAAAGGTCCATCTAGGCCAGCACTTTGTCTCCAACAGTGAAGCAGAAGACATTTCTGAGGAACCCACATGAAGGGCAGGAAGACCTGTTTGCTCATCAGCATAATGTCTCTGAACAAGGGGGTTCTATTTATAGCTTCTACAACCAAGCTTCTACTGGGCATAAACACTTGGGTAGGGGCTCCAGTTGACCCCAGGGAGCAGGTGGTCCTTCAGGTACCTCAGTCAAGGGCGCAATCCTATACTGTACTGGAATGGCAATGGTGGCGGGCCTGCACCATATCCAGCGAAGCATATGGGAGGCTCCGGCCTCCCCTTAGGACACTTTGGCTCTACACCTGCTAAACAGCAGGGGTAGATCTGAGGAGACTGTGCAGTCCAAATCAGGTCCGTGTGGCCTGGGGAACGGGCCTAGGATTCTGCCTTACGGATGAATCCTGGGCCTGCCCCCTTCCCAGGCCGAAAAGCCTGCCTGCCCACCCACTCCCCGACCAGAAACACCCTCCCCCTGCCCACTCCCTCCCTCCTTCCCACTTTGGCACTCCTCTGCGCTGGCTGGCTTCGGCCAACGCAGAGGAAGCACAGCGCGGGCGCACCGAGGCCAGCACTGCAGGCAGAGCACAGTCCTAACTTGTGCTGGAACAGCAAGGCTGGTGGGCCTGCACTGTATCCAGCTCAAGTTGGGAGTGCTCAGGAGCCTCCCTGGGGCAAGGACATATTCACACCCTTGCCCCAGGGTAGGCTCCAGCCAACCCTATGCGTTCTTCAGCTCTGCGCCTGCTATTTAGCAGGCGCAGACCTGAGGATGCTGCGCAGCCCAAATTGGGGCCGTAACCCAGTTCCACCCCCATCCCGGGGCTGGCATGCCTCCTGACCTGCCCACCCCCACCCAGTTCCTCCCTCCCTCTGCCCAGAATTGCTCTTGCGCCAGCCGAGCTCCATGGGCCGGAGCCCTTTGGCCGATGCTGCCACTAGTGTCAGCCCAACGGCAAGGGTGCCAGTCAGCGTCCTCGTGTCAGCACCTGTTGGGCTGCCGTAAGCAGCTGGCATTGGCCCAACGGCACTTTCAGGATTGCGCCCTCAGAGCTCTGTTGCACCTGACTTGCTCAACCAGGACTGCTTCCTTCCTTGAGACTCTACTGTTGACATGGCCACGGCCATCTTTGCTGCTGTTTATGCCATGTTGTACTGTATTATTATTATTATTATTATTATTATTATTATTATTATTATTATTATTTATTGTCATTGTATTACACAACGAGATTCACTGACACCCGGAGACCAGACCAACACACACACTAAATTCCCAACAATCCCCCCAAATCCCCTACCCCCCCTTGGAATTCCTCTTCTAAAACACAAACATCCACACAATAGACAATAGTACAGTCCGACTGCCCCTATCTACTGGTACTTAAGTTCGTTGTTCAATGCTGTTATGGCTCTAGAATAAAAACTGTTTATGAAACGTGTCGTCCGAGTTTTAATAGTCCTATATCTCCTGCCAGAAGGTAACAGTTCAAAAAGGTTGTAAGCAGGATGGGAAGAGTCTCTAAGGATGTTATGTGATTTCTTTAAACAGCGGGTGGCGAAAATATCATCAAGGGTGGGTAGCTGGAGCCCGATGGTGTGCTGGGCCACTTTAATAATTCTCTGTAGTGCCTTCTTATCCCCTACAGAGCTGCTCCCATACCATACTAAAATGTTGTATGTCAGGACACTCTCGATGGTGCTACGGTAGTAGGCCAGAAGTAGACGCTGAGAAAGATTCATCCTCCCAAGCACCCTGTAGAGGTTTATATTTGATAAAAAAATTTTAAGAGGTGGGATTAAGCTTGTACATGCTGTGCAAATCTCTTTGGAAGAATGGTGGGTTACAAATGAAATAATAAAATAAATATTTTTAAACATTTTCATATCATATAAAGCCAGACACATTAAAATAGATAAATAATTGTAATTGTATAGCACGCAAAAACAGTGACAATGAGACCATACAGGTAGGAAGGACTGAATTCCAAATCATACTGAAGCCCAGCACCTCTAACTTCAGGAATGACACACCGCTCAGAATGTGCTTGCTATATGGACGCCAAGCCAAGCTGGCTCTTCCCAGCTTTCGCCCAGCGGCACCAAAGGAACATGCAAAACAGCTTCAAAAACGCTGACAACTCTGGAGGCAACTTACCCTTGACAAGAGCCACTGTCAACGCGACAGTGCATGCCGCAAAGTTTTCAAAAACTGTCCGCTTTCGGAGACGCAAGAACCAAGCTAAACTGCAGTGACAAAACTTCTCCTCAGGCAGGCTGCCCTTGAACACACAGCAATTCTCCCCTGGCCTGGGGAGCCGCAACCATCAAGTCGCCTTGACATTAATGCAACTTATTTGAAGCTGCCTCGACAATTAAGTTGGCCGAGATCTTTTTGGCAGGTGGGAGCAGATGATTTACATCTCAGCAGCAGCTGTTTTGCCAAACAGCCATATTTTATCACCGTTAAGTGAAATGTATAACTGAAAAACACAATGGCGCAGAACTTTCCCCCCTCACTCTGCACTCACTTCTAATCAGGACACCTCGGGGGACAGAGAATTTGTTTGCAGTCCAGGGACATCCAGAATTAAGGACGACATAATGTGTGTGGGAATATGGAGGGACATGAAAGGGTTGCCAGAATGTGGAAAGCTCTGGATTAGAGAATGACAGGATTGTGGAAAAAAGGCAGAAGTTTAACAGGGGCTCATGGCCGCTTTTTGTGGGTCATTAAAATGAGTGTCAAACAGGCTTACAGGGCGTTCAGCTCCTGCCTGATGAGGGGAAGAACTGAGACTTCATAATATGCTTTTTGAAGGGTGGGGGACAGGCTATAAAGTTTGAGTTGCTGTTTTAATGGACACAGATTTTATGGATATTCAGAGGCCTGCCCAGGCTGCTTCTAGTGCTCTGGCTGGACTACTGCCTTGCACTCTGCATAAGCCTGCCCTTGAAGATAGTTTAGCAACTGGACTTGATGCAGAGTGATGGACCATGGGAAACCTATTACACTCCTGTGTTGGCAGACTGACAGAGGTGACACACATCAAAGGATCATATCTTCTTCCCCCTTTGTCCCTCCCCCCCCATCTCCACTGTGGGCTTCCTGGTATCTCTTTTTATTTTGGATTGTGAGCCCTTTAGACACAGGGGTGTGCATTCCAGCCATTCACTATCTGATTTCTTTTAATTTTCCAGTAGAGTGCCTAACATTTAAGAGCCTTCAACAAATAATAAACACTATTAACTCAGTAAAAAATTTTTTAGAGTGCTTCTTGTTACAACTTAATATCCACACACTCTCTTTTCAGTACAGATAATTCACTTTGTGGCCAAAGCAGTGGTGGACCAGAACAAAATACAAGAAGCAAAATATTTCTGGTGGTGGATGGGTGGCCCATATGTTCAGTTTCTTGAAGATAAACAAGTATTTCACAATAACACTGCCGTCCTAAAATACAAATGAAAATGAATCCATGGGAAACTGCTCTTTATATTTTTATATAAAGAAAGCGAGAGAGTAAGTGAGCCAGCCAGCTAAATGTTCTTTATATCTATTTAGTGTTAATAAAGAAAAATGTCCTTCCTTCAAGGAATCAGCAATCCATGGTGGAGGCAGCACAAGGAATTTGCCTCCTCTACCCTCACCTGGTGCCACCTATGAATCTGTGCTTGGCTGCCCCAGGAAGCTGACTGCATCAACTGAGGCAGCAAAGCACAGATCCAAAGGTCCCAGGTGGTCCTGGTGGGGGGCAATCAGCCACTTAAGGTTGTAGGGCAGAAGGTGCCCTGGGTTATGATGGGTGCTCAGGCTCCAAACTGGCTTAATCAATCAATCAATCAATCAATCAATCCATAAGTATTTATATATAATACCACTTTTCAACATGAAGTTCCCAAAGCGGTTTACAGGCAAATAATAAAGTTAAATGGCTTAACCTATCCAGGCAGCGTATTGGTTCCCTCTTGACCTGGTAGCCTTATAAAAGCTACCAGAGAAGCTTACAACTTTACCTACACAATGAGCAATGGTGACCAGGACTGAGCTGGGAGTTCTCACATGAGAGGTGCTGGCTCAGTTTGAAGGAAGCATAAAGGTGGGTGAAAAGGGGTGATCCCCACAATCTGCTTGCCTTTTTTTGCACTGTCCTTGTCTACTTCATAGAGCTGCCACCCCCACCCCCATGCCTAGAAGAACACTTCTTGATAACCTTGTGTCCCTCCAAAGGATGGCCTCCCTGACAAGAGGCATTGTTCTGAGCTTGGTGAGAAAAATGATGGCTGCTGGGAGAAGTGCTGCTGTTCTGCCTTCTCCCAAACCCACTGAATGCTCCTCAATACGGCCGCTTGTATTGGGAGGTGTGAGTGTTGTGGCCGTGTCCATTTGGCTCCTAGCCATCCATGGAACTGGTTTGCTGTCTGTCCAGGATTCAGTATCTCCATACCTGGCACATTTCCTGTCCTGCCTGTGTGGGGTCTGAGAGCATCATTCCGCCACCGCCACACAAAAGCTACGAGCACACAGGTGGTCTCAGGGATCAGCTGTGGGTCCTCTGAAGCCCCTACGTAGCTGCCAAACAATACTGACTCCTTGCCCAGGTTTGTGTTTCCCTTTGGACTTTGGTCTTCACACTCTGCCTCCTAGTCTATGCTGATCTAGGTCCAGCAGTCAGCACTTCGTCAGTCTCCAAACCGTGTTTGCATTCTCTTACCACAGTTCAATGTTAATTAAAATAAAAATTACAGAACTTATAAATGAAGCAGCTTCAAACAGCGCATGGCAGGGGGAAGCAGGGGAGAAATGGAGGGGAAAATTGCTCCAGCGCACTGGTGACATGTGAAATTTCTGCACATTACAACTTTTTATAACTGTGCTGTAAACCTGTTAACAATGGGAAAGAGACATATATAACCATAAACAGGTATTGGTGCCTCTATAATATGAACAGTTTAAAAAAATAAATACATCCATATACTAGTGTTGTGTTTTGTTTGTAATCATTTGCAAATCTTAACAGATCTCATCAACGAATCCCCCATATAATCACTGATAAAAGACATACCAAGAATACATGTTTACTCTGAACAAATTCCCATTGGTTTCAATACTTCTAAGTAAGCATGCTCAAGAGTACAACCAAAACAGCTTTTCTGTCAAAAGAAAGTTATAGTGGCAAGTCTGCATTGTCTTTTCTTTTTCCCAACTTTAAAGGTAAGTAAATCAAACAACCAACAAATAAAACATTTTAATGTCACAATGTTATTCTTTGTTAGGTATTCTGGAATAGGTACCAATTGCTTCATCATGTCATCTCCAATTCTCAGAAACAGAGCATCACCTGGCCCATTAGAATGCAGCCTAGTTAGTAAAACTGGAACACAGGTGGAGAACTATGTGACTGAAGGCCCAATCCTATCCAACTTTCTAGTGCCAATGTAGCCCCCAAGGTCAGGGAATAAATGTCCCCTTACCTTGAAGAAGCCTCCATGACTGCCTTGCCACCACAGGATGCAGCACATGCCCCACTGGCACAGCTGCATCAGCACTAGAAGGTTGGATAGAATTGGGCCCTTAATGAGATAAACAGCAGAACAATAATGACTTCCACAGGTCATTCTTCTCTTGCACTCATGTATTGTTATACATAATACGTACAATAACAGGGTGCACTCGGGCAAATATTCAGCACTTTTACAGTAAGTGTCATCCACCTGGAAGGAATGTGAGAGTAGTGGGAGAGCATGTGCCTCAAACTTTGCCACTAAAATTAAGGGAACTTTGAAGTGCCCCAATTGTGGGTTGTGACTCAAGCATTCAAAGCACAGTCACATGTATTTGGTGGTGCTAAATAAATCATTTTCAAACTGTGCCAACCAGGAATCATTAAGTGCTCTGGAAGCTTTCCTGTCCTTTGTTAAAGACAAGCACTAAAGACACAGTAGTGATGGACAAGCTCCCCTCAACAACAGGGTCCATCACTATTGAGCATCTCTTGCACTGCACAGCAGGACAGCACAAGGTGTTATCTAAGCACACTCCCCATTTGTGCAAGTGGCCAGTGAGGCCTAGCAAGTCCTGTGGGAACTAGGTGTGCCCCCTAGAATCTCCTGACAAAAGTGGGACTTCTTTGGCAAACTAGATAACGCGGCAAGGGTTCTCTGCCTGGGAAAATTGTGAAAACTGTTGTGCTAAATACATGACAAATAAAATGATCAAAGAAAAGATTTTCCACCCCAGAACTTGGGGATTTTTTTCTGTTGAAACAACCAAGCTGGATTTATCGCATTGCCAGCATTATAAACAGCTAATGCAATGCTAAACAAATCACATTTGATTTCTGCAGGGCCATAACTGTAGCACTGCAGCAATTAATTTTTTTTTTAAGCAGCAAATTTTGCTTATGTTATCTGTCAGTGCTCTTCCTTGCCCTCCGACACAAGGGTACAATAGATGTTCAATTATTAATCTTTAAGGTTTTCTATCAGCAGTTCAATGCAAAGATCTGGTTTCCTTTTCCTCTCATTACATTCCTCCCAGGAGAACAGTCACAGACAGGGTATAATTACGAAACAGACATCTCTTGTGTGCTGCAAAGAGATCTTTGACATCTTGGGTTCTTGGCAACCGCAGGTGTGTTGCTTCCCCCACAGAACAAGTTCGACACTGCGGAACCATGTTGAACTCTTATGTGCCTTACACGTTAGCATTCAAACAGGGTCACCAACTTGCATCCACCACAGTCCAGGGTATATGTGTGCATACAGATAATGAAACTAGTGCTAGATACTTAGGTAACACTGAAATATAAGGTTGCTTCACACATTTAGCCTGCAACAATCCCGGGTTTCCCACCGAGTACCATCCACACAGAGCCAAGCTCAGCTCTCTGCCAAATGCACCTGAATAATTCACCCGTCTTTGAACAGCTGTTTGTCATATTCATGCTTTTCATTTTCAGGTATGCTCTTTAAAAGATAGCTCATAATAATATGCAATGTACAAAGAAGCCCAGATGATGCCAAAAGCATTGCTCAGTATGAATGTCACAGGGTCAGGGGACATGGACCCCTTACAGCCTTTTTGATAACTTTGTTACAGGAAAAGGAAAGAAAAAAGGATGCTTGCCTTCCACTGGCAGCCCAATCCTAATCTGTGTTGGAGCAGGCAGGCCGTCTGGCCTACAACGTATCCTACACAGGCTGGGAGGCAGCTGGCTCACCTTTGGATGAAGGGGGCATTTTCCCCTTACCCTGGGGCAAGCCCCAGACAGCTGCTTGGCTCTGCACCAGTGAAATCGATTGCGCAAATGCAAGCAGCCGCTTCTGCGCTCCACCCCCTCTCCGAGCTGGCTTATCCATGGGCCTGCCTGCTCTCCCCCTTCCCATTCCCTTCCTTTCCCATTCCACTGTCCCCCACCCTCCCCAAGACAGCTAGCACAGGAGTGGCTGACCTGGCATCATCTGCAGTGTCCATGGGTGGGCGCAACACCCTGAGCCAGCACAGCGCCCTCCTAACTGGCGCAGATGTATCTTACAGCATGTTTGCAACAGCACTGAGCTGACACAAGTGACATGCGCCAGCCCACCCAACCAGGTAGGATTGAGCCCTAATTCACACCTGCATGCATGCCCTTACTCTCATTAACTGACTAGTCCACATTTTATGGCTCTTGGATACCTGTAAACTATCTTCACTGCAGTCCTCTGTGCTCGAGTGATAAGAAGGCTTCTGTCTGTAGCATTTGATCTATGATGGTTCATTCTTTCCTTCCAGTCATCCTGACATTACAGTCAACAAATGATGAATATGCATGAATGAGATGGCCCTGGTAAGCAACACAAGTAATGCATAATACACAGCAGGTGGGTCACAGGGTCTGCTGTGTTTGCAAGTCATTTTTTAACCACATTTTCAAGTTCAAAAACAGTTAGGGAGGGGCTGCAGGCAGTGTGCCCTCTAAGGGGTCCATGCCTCTGTGCAGACCCCTTCCCTAGCTGCATGGTGGCATGACTGTGTCTCTGGGCATTCAGCAGTGAGACATGTCATTGCAAGACTTCTAGGAAAATCAGATTTCAAGCTGTGTACTGCCTACCAGGGACACCAGCAGTACATTCAGTGGTAGGGCACCTGCTTTGCATGCAGAAGGACCCAGGTACAATTCCTGGCAGCATCTCCAGGTAGGACTAAAAGATGCCTGCCTGGAACCCTGGAGAGCCAGTGCCAGTAAATATAAGCAATACTGGGCTAGATGGACCAAGAGTCCAACTCTCTATGGAACAGCTTCCTATGTTCATAATAAGGCATACTGTATATGGTGTCACTTGAGAACAGCAATCCTGTAAGATCCAAGTGCCACATGACCAGCTGCACTGATTTTAAATATGGCAAACCTGCTGCCAATGATTCAAACACTGGCAACAAATACATTCTTCTCCAGGCGAGGGCCTACTGTGAAATTGGCCTGATGGAGCCATCTTTAAAGAGTTACGGAAGAGGTAACTCTTTCTATAATTCACTGACTTCAAAAGTATGTTTGACATTATTGTCGGGAAAATTATGTTAACCATGGATTACAGTTACAATCAAAGTATGTAGTGAGAAGTCAAGAGGCTTAGTAGTAAATTTTCAAAGCAGAGCGCGGGGATTTAGCCGTTTGACTCCCATTAGCGTCAGGAGGGCTCGCACAGCTAAATCCTCACACGCCGCTTTGAAAACTGACCCCTTCGCGTTGATGGAATCCCCCCTCCCCAAACTCTCCCCAAGCACCACCGACTTTTAAGAAGTTCCAGATGACCAAGCAAGACAGGCAAAAGAACTGTTTCAGCATAGTATTGTTGTTTGGTAGGCATCTGAAAGTTATTTTAATTCTTCTACCCTCAGAACTACTTCCAGCATTTTGTGTCTGAAAGGTGCATTAGGAAAGGCTAGCGTTTATGGCTATGACACAGTTGGTGTGGGCACACACAGAGCCACAAAGGCGCTCTCTCTCTCTCTCTATGTATAAAAACTGCGAGAAATTGAAATGCCTCACATCTACATAAACAGCCTCTAGTCCAACTGCTACGCCTCGGTCTGTTCACATGTATTAAACTGCAGCATAATGGGATTCAACAGGGGACTCTCTCGAGCCCTAAGGAGACACCACCTGTCCAAGACAGTTCCATTCTAAGGAGGAATGGAAGCCAGCCCTGTTTCTACTCATTTTGGGCTGTCGTACGCTCAGCAAAGAAATTATTTGTACTTCCTTTCACCACTTAACCCCTCTGTCTTCAGGAAAATTGCAACACCGTCAGGTCTTAAGGAAAAAAAAATACAATATTTCCCCCCATGGAACTTGGATACTGACATTTCCACTTACAAATGCTGCTCAGCTGAAAGCATGGTAATACAGGCTGGCTTGGAAAAGGTTGTGTGAAGACATGAAAGTGCTTATCACAGTGACCTTACAGTTAATATACAGAGTCTTGGGCAGTGACGTGGGCTCAGATTTCCTCTCCATGAAATCACCATATGTTTCGTTCCAAAGAAGGGGGTGGGTGGGAGAGAGAAGAATGATTGAGACAAGAGCTTTTGATGTCCCAAACATGCTTTAAAAATGTTTAAAACTGACTTTCCAATATATCCTTTGCCAGATAAAGAGGTCTAGCTAGGGCTAAGGTGCTTTGTGATTGCTTTCCTTAGTATCAAAAAGTGGCTGGCAACTTTTGAGAGAATAATCCAAACTTACGCTTTCATAGCAAGGCCGGCGGGCCTGTGCTGTATCCAGCGCAAGTTGGGAGAGCTCAAGAGCCTGCCCAGGGCAAGGGCACATTCGCTAGCAAGCAGCTAGTATCGGCCCAACAGCACTTATAGAATAGTGCCATGAGTCTCACTGCAAACACACATGCATCGTTTCAGTTCTGTTCTTACTTATCCATGCTGCCATTTAATCCTGTTGCTTCTGGTGACCTGTGCTATTTTGTCAATTATGGCACTAACAGCCCAATTCAAACCCTATCTTGTGCTGGCCAAGGCCCCCTGCACCGGCTCCTGAGTGTCGTAAACATGCCCTAAAACTACTTAGGTGCTGGCCATGTTATCAGGAGGACGTACACCTGCCTACTGCTGCCAGATCTGTCCCTGGGCCAGCCGAGGAAGGAAGGTTTGTGCTGGGCAGCACAGGAGGTGGAAAGGAGTGGTGAGAGGGTATTCTAGGGGTTGGGGTGTTTCTGGGTGGAGGAGGACAGAACGGGGAAGGATCAGGCCCAGGTCAGGGATGGGATCGGTGGTGGCAGTGCATGCCATAACCCCCCTCCTGGCCAGCCTGGTGTTATACAGGGCTGCTTGCTGGGGTGTTCCATTGGGTAAGGTGAGAAAAAACCTGAGGTGACCTCCTGAGGTGACCTCCAGCTTGTACCTAACCTGCATTGGATACAGTGCGGGTTAGGACTGTGCCCTAAATCAGTGGTTCTCAAAACGTTTTAGCACCAGGATTCACCTTTTAGAATGGCAATCTGTCTGGGACCCACCAGAAATCATGTCATGGCCAGAAGTGCTATCACTGTGAAACCAGAGTAACCAGAGATACCTGGTAACAACTTTGCAGGCTTTTAGTCTTTCCTAGATGCCAGGGATTTAGCCCAGGATCCTCTGCAGGCAAATCAGGTACTCTGCTATTGAGCTATGACATCATTGGGATCTTCACAGTTTGCAGTCCTTACAGCACCCAACGATCAGATTTTGCCCTTTGAAAGACTTTTTTCTGTTCCATGAAAATTCTTGAAACTTAGTTGCGATTTATGTAGAATTGACACATTTCCAACAAGTGTGGCAAACATAATTAAAATTAAAATTGATAAAATTGCCTGAGTTCATGTGTTTGATCCTGCAATTTTGTAGGGATTCTAAGGTCTTCACATCTATTTACTAGATTCTCTGGGATGAGGAAAGGGGGGGGGCATTCTGACCAATGGGAATGCCCCTCTCATAGAAGGCAGGGTCGGATCACCGGATCTGTAACTTCCGCGGTGAGAGGGCTTCCTAGTCCCAGTCCGGCCCTGCCTTCTAGAGGACAAGGTCGAGGTCTTACTGAGCTCCGTAGGCTCAGTGTATTTCGGATCTAAACATTTCTTCAAAAATTATTCTCTGGTCCTCCCCAGCTGTCTTTGTCTCCCGTGTGACCCACCGTTGTGTTGTTTCTTGTCTTCAGTACCTTCCCTCGTGTTTCTCTGTCAGTGTTGGGGTGCTGTGAGGAGATCGCCTCAGCCCGATTTACAGCGTGCACGGCCGTTTTATTTGAAGTGCGAGCGGCTTGCCGCTGCAGTTAAAAACAGCACACTTCAGGCTGGGGCGGGGAGGACCGTGGCAGGCTCGCAGCGAGTTGTGGAAGCTGCAGGGCAGCGGGAGGAGCAATCGGGCTTCACCCGGACTGTCTAGTCTGACCGCTGAGCGCCGCGGAAGAGCGGACCCTCTGGGCCGTCGCCGCGCGCGTCGGCCATTTTGGGGCTTCTGAGGTGAATCTCGGCGCGAAGGGAGGAGCGGAGCCGAGGCCCGTCGCCCTGCGCAACCGCCCGTTTTGAAGTGCTGTTAGCGGGCTGGGGCCTGGAGCAACTTACCAGCGGCCACCAGTGTGAGAAGGGGTCGCTTGTGTAGCCCAGCTGTTTTCCGTCCGGCGCTTGTTCGGGGAGGCTTGAAGCAGGTCCCGACGCAGCGCGCAAGCCAACGTACCTCCGTCTAGGCAGATCGCTGCTTGGTTGGTCTCAGGTTAGAAAAAAATTTAAATTCAAGGGACCGGAGTTTCTCTGTATTTTAAAGCACCATGGCGGAAAAGGCTGGGGAAGGTGGATCGGGTACCCCTCAGGTGGAGAAAGGGGAAGGATCTACTGGTGTAAGCAAGCAGGTGGCATTGTCTCAGTATCAGATCACAGAGATGGTCAGACGGGCTATGATGGAGATCACTAAAGAGGACAAAAAGCAGAGGCATTCGGGCGCCAAGAAGCGCAGAAGGTCTCACGCAGATTCAGGAAGTGCAGGCCTTTCGGTTACAGGCTGCGGTTCGGAGTCAGAGGATGAGGGCAAGGTCCCTCATAAAAAGCATAAGAGCAGACACAGCTCTAAGAGGAAGTCAAGCAGAAAGCATAAGTCAAAGTCACACCATAAGAGGAGGCACAGGGAGCGGTTGTCTTCTTCTGAGGTGGACTCTATGAGTGTTGACAGCTCGTCTGATTCGGGCAAGGAGTCTGGTGAGCTGTCAGGGGAAGGGGAGGCAGAGGAACAAGGGCATAGGGTAGACCGTCTGTTCCCTGCTGATCTTTTTACCACAATGCTGTCTAAGGTAGCTAGAGCAGTTAACCTTGAGACTCCACAAGAGAAAGACCCTTCTGTAGTAAATACACTCTTCCCTCAAGGTCCAGTAAGGTCGGTCACAGTGCCCTTCCCGGTTCAATTTCAAAGGGCTATGGAAGCCGAATGGAAGTCGCCAACGTTAGCTAAGCATTCCTCAAAGTTAGTAAATAAGTTTTATTCGCTCCCGGAGGCAACGATGTCTACGTTAGAAGTGCCGGCGGTAGACCCACCGGTGGTGGCTCTTTCATCAGCGGCAGTAATTCCATCGGAGGGAGAAGGGGGGCCAAAGGACCCATGCGATAGACGTATAGAAATGGCCTTGCGCAGGGATTTTTTGGCAACTTCTCAAGCACTTAGGGCGTCAGCAACTAACTCTATTATGGCGCGAGCGGCATATCAGTGGGCTCTAGAGCTTCCTAAAGCAGAACCAGGTCTGTCGGGAAGGGTGAAGAGTACCATCAAGAAAATAGCCATGGCAGCGGCTTTTTCGGCGGATGCATCTTTTGATTCGATGCAATTGTGCGCTAGGGCAATGGCTGCTAACGTAGCAGCACGGCGCAACGTTTGGCTTAGATCTTGGGAAGTGGACGCATCTTCCCAGGCTCGCCTTGTGGCAGTGCCTTTTCAAGGGGCCAAGTTGTTTGGGCAGGCCCTGGAGTCGTTACTAGTGGAAGGAAAAGATAAGCGTAAGGTTCTTCCGTCTGGGAAGAAGGAGGCCAACAAGAGCAGGTTTCAAACTTTTCGTCCCTTTCGTTCTGGAGGAAAATTTAGAGACAACCAGAACAAGACCAGAACCAGATGGAATAAACCAAAGTTCTACCCCAAGAGCAGGGCTCAAGGTCATCCTTCCACAGTCACCAAACCTGGGAAGGATCAAAGGGCGTGACTGCGAGTCAAAAAGTTGCTCCGCTTCTATAGGAGGGAGGCTTCTCGAATTCGCGGAGCAATGGAAGTCAGTCACCCAAGACTCATGGGTGATTCAAACGGTATCGCTGGGGTATTCATTAGAGTTTATTCAAAAGCCACGGAGCCGTTTTTGGCCGGTCCCGAGGTCAAGAGTGCAGAGCAAACATCGCGCAAAACTCTTGGCAATTCAACATCTATTGGACATCGCGGCGATCGAGCTGGTGCCACCAAGAGAAAGGGGGAAGGGAGTCTACTCCACCTTTTTCTTGGTGCCAAAGAAGAACGGCGATACTCGAGCGATACTCGATCTAAAATGGCTGAATCGGTTTCTCAAGAAACAACGATTCAAGATGGAAACATGGAGGTCGATAGTACAAGCGTTGGAACAAGGAGACTATATGGCCTCGATAGATTTGTCGGAGGCATACCTGCATGTGCCAATCAGACAGCGCCACCGGAAGTTCCTGAGGTTCACCTACGGGGGGCGCCATTTTCAATATCGGGCAATGCCGTTTGGGCTTACGGCAGCGCCCCGAGTATTTACGAAACTGATTATTGCTCCGGTGGCTTATCTTCGTCTGTCAGGGATATTCATCTATCCGTATCTCGACGACCTTCTAGTGAAAGCAGCGTCAGAAACAAAGGCTCGTCAAGATGTCCAGTCAACCATAGCTTGTCTACAACGGCTTGGGTTCGTGATAAATTTCAACAAGAGTCATCTGGACCCGGGCCAATGTCTGGAGCATCTGGGACTTCAATTAGACACGAAGAAGTTCAGAGTGTCTCTATCCGTGGACAGGCAGTCATCTCTGAAGAGGTTGGCACGACAGGTCCATCAATCAAATCATATGACATTGATGTCACTGGCGTCACTGCAAGGTATGATGGTCTCATGCCAGGATGTGGTCGACTGGGCAAGGGCACACATGAGACCAATACAGGCTTTTTCTAGCTCCTTTCCAGTCAAAGATAGAGAGGAAGGAAGATCTCAAAGTGGCAGTGTCAAAGGAACTCTCTCTCAGCATGCGTTGGTGGATACAGAAAGATCGTCTTTCCAAGGGAGTGACGTTGATGGAGCCACAGAGGACTGTTGTCACCACAGATGCCAGCTTGGGGGGCTGGGGAGCCCACATGCTGGGAGCAGTAACTCAGGGAACTTGGTCAACTCAGGAGGCTCAACACAGTATCAACTTTCTGGAGTTGAGGGCCATTCGACTGGCTTTGATCAATTTCAAGGACAAGCTTCGGGGGAGTCATGTTCTTGTGCGAACGGACAACACGACCGCCAAGGCTTATGTCAACCGCCAGGGCGGGACGAGATCTCGGATGCTCCGGCAGGAAGCAAGTATGCTGATGGACTGGGCGGAACAGTATCTGTCGTCGATTCGGGCAGAACATGTGCGGGGCATTCACAACGAGTCAGCGGACTGGCTCAGCAGGCAGGTGATTCAGGAGTCAGAGTGGCAGCTGAGTCCGGAAGTGTTTGCCCAGATAAGGGTCAGGTTTGGAAATCCAAAGTTGGACCTGTTTGCGTCAAGAAACAACCGTCAAGTTCAGAGGTTCTTCTCGAGGTCCCCAGATCCAGAGGCAGAGGGAGTGGACACTCTGCTGACCCCGTGGCCAGAAGGCCTGCTTTATGCCTTTCCCCCGGTAGCAATCATTTCAAAGGTCCTTCTAAGAATAAAACAACTGAAAGCGGAAGTGATTCTTGTGGCGCCAAGGTGGCCTCGCAGGCCGTGGTTTCCAGAGCTGCTCAGGCTGTCAGTGAGGGACAGTTGGCAGTTACCTCAGTGGACGGATCTACTGCGACAGGGTCCTTTGCTACATCCAAGGCCAGCAATGTTCCACTTAGTGGCCTGGAGGTTGAGCGGCAGGCGCTGAGAAGATGCGGATAAACTCAATGTTCCATAGGGCCCAGGAGTTGGTGCTCCCTTCCTTCTGTACAAAACCAGTTCACCCAAAGGAGAAATTATGGCACACCCTTGATGTGCGTCGGGCTTTACGATTTTATATTGACCGTACGGAGTCATTCAGGAAAACGGATTCACTGTTTGTCAATTTTAGAGGGGCTAATAAAGGTAAAAAGGCCCCGGTATCAGCCTTATCCCGTTGGCTCAGGTTGGCAATTACAGGAGCTTATAGGGCCATGGGCAAGGAACCTCCAGAGGGTATAGTGGCACACTCTGTCAGGGGGGCAGCTGCATCAGCTGCTTTTGAAGGAGTAGGCTCGCTTGGAGATATCTGTAGAGCGGCTACTTGGTCATCAGTGCATACTTTTACGAAGCATTACAAAATCGATACTATGGCCTCAGCTGAGGCTAGCTTCGGAAGAAAAGTTTTGCAGAAGGTGGTTGGGGAGTAGGCGTCTGCCTCGCCTGACCCACCCCTTGAGGGAACTGCTTTGGTATGTCCCATTGGTCAGAATGCGCCCCCTTTCCTCATCCCAGAGAAACGTAGGAATTCCTTACCTGGGAATCTCCTATTCTGGGGTGAGGAAAGGGGGGGCATTCGTCCCGCCACATTTTCAGGCTCGGCGGCTGGCTAATGGGAAACGAAGCAGGGTAGTTTGCGGGGGGGAGTTTTGCCCTGTCTCTTCCCTACTCTGTTCATGTGTTGCCCCTTTGGGCGTGTGTTATGTTTTCTGTGCTTGTAGCATGTGTTCTGAGTTTTTCAGTTCAATTCTGTTCGAGCTACATCGAAAGGTGGCAGCAACTGAGTTCTGAAACGTTGGAGTGCCTGCTGGTGGGAGTTGTTTTCCTTTGCTCTTCAGTCCAGACTGGGACTAGGAAGCCCTCTCACCGCGGAAGTTACAGATCCGGTGATCCGACCCTGCCTTCTATGAGAGGGGCATTCCCATTGGTCAGAATGCCCCCCCTTTCCTCACCCCAGAATAGGAGATTCCCAGGTAAGGAATTCCTACATTTTCTACCCCATTCCATATGAAGGAGAATCAGAATTTAGTCCACAAAGATACAAGCTAGATTTTCAATGAGCTCATCACAACTGTTAAGTTATCTTGACAAGGATGCTGCCTGGCTTAATTACGGTGCCAAAACTAGGCGTAATTCTAAGAAGGGAACACAACACTACCTAGAGGCAACGTTTCACAGCATGCTCAAAGAACGCAACATCAAAAGGGAGAGCTGAGAAAATATGAATATTTAACTTACCAGTTGGACAACACAAGGCAATGTATACATTGCTCCACTGCCTACTACAAGCTATAAAACGTTGGAGTCTTGCTATCATACAACTAGCTTCCCAGTGGCCCAGCAATGTAGGCATGCCTAGCTGAAGCTAGGTAGTGAATGGGTCTGGGTCTTTAAAGAGCTCCATAGAGATTCAGGGCAAAACTAAGTTGCTGCTTTGAGCTTTGAGCTAAAAAAACCACCTTTAAAATAATTAAATAAATAAGCATGACAATCAACACATATTATGCCTGGTATGTCATCACTTCATACATTACCCCCATGCTCCTTCCACATCATTGGCTACCACTGGTGTGGATGGGGTTGCACCTAAGTTTATGGTTAGTGAGCCTATATTTTATGGCAACAATATGCTTGACACTGGGCTGCTGTTTTCAGCAGCTACTGTGAGCCAACTATGACATCCTACACCACCCCCAATTGCACTTCAACACTTGGTCAAAGGCAGGTTATCCACCAAAAGCAGAGGGCTCAAAATGGAGTCGGTGGGGAAGATATTTACATTTCTGCAATGTCTTTTTATGCATTCTCTGCCATCTCAAAATGCTGGTAATTCCTCCTCATCTATTGAGGTCACCTCGAGCTACCCCACCTTGAGCTACCCCACCTTACTTGAGCTACCCCAGCAAGCAGCTGACCAGGAGATAACTAGTTCTATATCTATACAGGAATACGATGTTCTTCAACAAAAAGATTCAGATGGATTCATGAAGATCCCAAGTATTCCTCTTGGATTTGATCCCCATACCCTTTCGCAAGACATGTATCATCCACACGAGCTCTGAAACTGAGCAGCTGGCATTGTTTATATCAGCCAACAAGTGTGTCCTGAAACCCATGAACTCAGGGAGCAAGCAGAGACTCAGCTGCAATGCACCACCACCAAGTTCTGAGCAAAACAGGGAATGACAAGGTCAGCAGCAAGACCAGGCAAGAAGCCCCTTGTATAGTCATAGGCCAGAGCAGGTCATGCAACAAGGCCTGCTTCCTATATAAGTGCCCAGGGAAGATCTGGGCTTCGAAATAAGCAACAAGAAAGCTCTGCTGTAAGGCATGCAAGGATAAGACCCACCTCACTATTTCCATCTCTGCCTTGCCTCACCTTCTGAGGTGAGTGGAGTTAGGTCAGATCAGTTGTGACACAACTGATCTAACCAGATGGACAATAAGTGAAATCATACTAGGCTGGATCCAAAGGTACCCTTCCATGTGAAAAAGGCAGTTTCTTAATTAGCGGGAGTGCTGTGAGAGACAAGTGACCCCAAATCCAAATAAGTTCTTTGGTTTCTGCAAGATGTTTCTCAAGAGTTTTTCATAGCCCACCTTTATGCTATCACCCGCATTTTCCATATTCACTGTTGTGCATACTATGATGCCACCCAATAAGCCATGGTGCTGAACAGTAAAGAGTCTTCTGTTGACTCTTGCACCAGAGTTCCCAGAACAGCATGAATACATTTTCTGTTTCTGCTCACAGTTTTCTGGAGCCAAGTCTTTGTTCTTTCAGTGCTGTTCCCCCACCTCATATAGCTCCAATCCATTCCACAGATTGCTGGTCTCATGCTATAGGAATAGGCATTCTTCTTGTGAAGAAGATGCATTGTGCTTAGAACTCACGGTAGCAACTATCACACCATGAATTATTCTGCTTGCAATCTACCTCCAGGGCAGTCACTGGAGAAGGTAAAAAAAAAAAAAAAGCTTATCCAAGATGGAAATGACTTCCCAGACAACAATACCAAGAGATGGAAAAATTTTCCACAAGATGCCAATCCCTTTGGTGTCTGTAACACTTACATCTGCTGAGTGTGTGGTTTTCAAACTGCAGTCCAGGGAACCTTGAGGTTCCTTGAAAGCAGTAGTGAAGGCAGACAGACAATCTTCCTCGGAAGACAGCCTGCCCAATGTTACAGACATCCTCTTGCACTACACAGCAGTAGGAAAGCACTGGATACATTCTAGGTTGCACTTTCAGCCCACACCGAGCAGTGAAGGCTGTTGTTCAACTGGGATGGCCAGTGGAGGCACCCGCCTCCAGAAATATTTTATAATACATAGGAATGTCATGGAAGAGAAGTCAATATGGAAAGAAATCCCAGATAGTAGAAAGCCTGAAACTATCACCTAGTGGAATATGACATCACATCTTAACACAACAGGAAGGCTTTTGGGATTCTTTCAAAATCAATTGCTCACTCCTGCCTCCAAGACCTCCCAGCAGATTTTTAATAGCAAAGATGGACTGTTCAAGCTTACCAGCAAACACTAAAATAAAGTCAGGGGACCAGGGTTATTTTTTTGCTTCTTTTAACAAAATCTATATTTATATCATTACATTTCCCATAGTTGAGGGCAGCTGTAATTAATGGATTTCTCTCCTTTCCTTAATGCACTCATTTGTCAATTGAAAAACACACAACATCCAATCAATTTTGATGTATTTAGTAAGCAATTTGTCAACGAATGCTGCAGATCAGTTAATATATTAATTCTTGCCATTGGCCTCCTCCTAATTCTGCAGGTCTTTTCCACAAATAAATAAATAAATCTAACCAAGAAGTGCCGGAACCAGAAGGTGCCCCTTCCCTGTGATGCTATTAATCCAGTTGCAAGGCGGGGGAATATATTATTTACCATTTGCTGCATGTTAACATTTATTATTTGACAGGTCTACTTCTACTCCCTTAGGCTGTTGTTCACCTGTTCATGTCGCCAACCATCAGAAGATTTGCTGTCGAGTGGTATTCAGGCTGAGCTGAAATACCCAACCCCTCCCAATTTCACTGCCCTTTTTGACGGTTCATTCTTCTCTTTCCATCAAGCCATTGGAGGGAGTCTGGGGGTAGGAGCAAAACCACCCCCCATCTAGTGTAATGACAGCCAGGATTTTTGACACTGTGCCATTTTGTATCATTGGGTCAAAACCCCTCCGCTGAGCAGTAACTCCGAACTCTATGAGGAGGCAGATACAAAGAACCGGCCCCAGATCTATTTCTAGGCCCCAACACACGGTCTGGAGTTTGGGCCTATCAGCCAGGAGATCCTGTAATCAGCACCAACTTAACTGGAGCCTGAGCCCATCAAGGACCCTTTCCGTTCACTCTGTACACCAGCACCAGCAGTGAGCCAGGAGGGCTCTGGCTAATAAGCTGTCCCTTTAAATCTCTCTGCTCTTCCGGTGAGAGGGTCAAGGTACTCTGGAGGTACTCTGGAGCAGTACTCTTATCTGGAGACAGAGCCCTTTTTCCTGCTCTGGCCCTTTTTGGAGCAAGTGGCTCACTTGGAGCTCTCCAGGGTTCTGCAAGCCTTTCCTTTTCCTGCTCAGAAAGCAGAACAGAACCGGACAGGTCAACCAACACTGGAGGAAGTTAGTCTGGTGCTGTTCTTCCATAATTGCTTGCCAAGATTCTTCTGGCTTTCTGGGTGGTGGTGGTAAGATTTTTCTTTGGAGCATGTGAAGAATCTAGAGCAAACTGCACTGTGCCACTGAGATGGGTAGATGTAAAAACAACTGAAAGTGTAAATCATTGTAACAACCATTGTTTTGCAATGGGCTCCCCCTTCTCCCCAATCTGCCATTTTTTTCAAAATGCTCAGCCTTCCCAAGCCAGCATTTCATAGTAATAGCTCTAAAAGCTCTATTTTAAAAAGAAAAGCAGCACTTGAAGACTAAGGTCTACCCACCTGAGCAGTATACTGCACAGAAGGTAGGGCTGCTGCCTTGGTTTGAGGCCTTTCATGGTTATGTGACAGACATAACTTAGCAGGTGAAGGATTTTGCTGAATGCAAACTGGAGGTCTTGTGAGTGTCATGGGAGACGCAGGGTAATTTTGCATAAGGAAAAATCTACATTGTGTTTCATTTCTTTCTATTTTGATTTTTTTTATTCAACCTGTTTCTTCCCAAATGTCTACTTTAGTTAGTGCACTTTGTGAGTCCCAAGCAATTAGCAGGACCTGGGGGATTTTACGCAGGGATTCGGCCAGAACGCTACTGGCGGACTCTGGCCAAAGAAAGGAACTGCAGCAAACCCAGCCAGAGCAATTAAGAAGGCTCTGAACAACAGTATGCCAGAGGGAGTTGTGCTCTGCAGTGACTTTTCTCCATACAATGTACTGTCCTGAGCAACACAGGGATCCTGCTGTTCCTTCTGAACAAAAATACACCCCCCCCCAAAAAAAGATGTATGCACATGGTGCACACACACACCCTAGATTTCAAGATCAATGAAACTGACTGGCATACAAAGAGAAATAGTTCTTCATGCAATGCATCATTAATTTTTGGAATTGCTGCCACAAGAAGTGGTGATAACCAGTAGAATAGATGGTTTTAAATGGAGATTCGACAAGTACACGGAGGAAGACGTCTGTCAATGGCTATTTGCCTTGATTCCTATTTGGACCTGAAGGTTCAAGAAGCAGCATGTCACTGCATACCAATTGCTGGGTGAGGAAGGAGAAAGCAGTCGGTAAGAACTGTCACCTTCATGCCCTGCTTGTGGGTTTCCCCGAGGCATCTGGTTGGCTGCTGTGGGTAACAGGGTGCTGGGCCAGATGACGCTTGGTTCAGATCCAGTAGGGTTCTTACTACATTCTTTCAACACTGCCTTCCTCCTTCCCACTCAAAAAGAAAAAGAAAAAGAAAAGAAAATACTGAACTTGACAAGAGCAGAATTTAGCACCTTTTTCAGGTGTGAAAACCCCCACAATACTGGAAATGCTCCCCCAAAATAATACCATTTGTCTCGCCCCCCCAAAAAAGAAATGCAAATCCCAGGTAGGTTACAAGGCAAGCATTCTGCCTCCAGGTTTTCTCAGCAGATGTCACAGATGACCCCTCCAGCAAATCACACAGCTGCGTGAGCCCAATTACAACTCCCTGTGGGACAAAGCTCTCAGACACTTGTTCCATCCAGTATTTCCCCTAACAACGAGATCCTTGTTCACACCCTTCAGTGATGCTGATGTGCATTATTATTCTTCCCAAAATTATGGAATAATTTCCTTTTCTAATATTACTTAAAACCGACTGACTAAATTCAGGGAGGCATACAATTATAATGATGGTAATTTTTTTAAAAATCCTCCTCCAGTAGCCAAGATGCTGCTTCATTCCCTCTGAACCCTCCTCTCCTCCCTACCCCACCCCCTAAAAGAAAGATGAAAAGAAAGGAAGAGGAAGCTTTGGCATCAAGCTGTATATTTATAAACCTTTCCAAAGTATATCCTTCGACTGGCCTATCAGACAGTTCATTGTTGCTTCTGTCTGCTGATAGAGGGGTCCCTCCTGTTAGAAAAGCACACAGAATATTCCTTCAGTGACCCTGGGGGGGCCAAAGGTCACTTATTATAAATGGATAATGAGACCTAATGCAGTGTTCCTAGCGTGGACAAAGAGAGGGCTTATCCGTAGCCCCTTGCGGCTTGGACCATTCAGGCTTTTATTCCTCTCCTGCCTCCCCCCGCCACAGCCCCACCACCGCACACTTAATGGAGCCAAACAATCGGCAGAAATGCTATACAGAGGTCTGAAACTGAGAGAAAACGGCTGCATTCTGAACTCTGATAGACAGATACAAATCGCAACCCTGAAATGGCGCCAGAATTCCTTTTACCGCTCACATGGCAGACAGCCGTGGCCATTCACCCCCCAACTTCCCATTTAGCCATTTGCTGGCAATTAAACATACTGACGGAAGCGATAGCGCATCAAACCGCAGGCCGCCACGGCTAATGTGAGGCCATTACATTGCTGCTGCAGGTAAGCAGAGCGTCCTTGTTTTAACAGATCTTTCCCCAAGGGGAAGAGAGAAGACAAAAGCTCAGGTAGGGTTCCTGCCCCCAGCTTCTGCCATCTTCTTGTATTTAATGGGATCTAATTGCCCAGGCATTTTATAATGTGGTATAACTTATTTCGAAGACAGTATATCATGGCTTTTCATGTGTGCGTTTTTCGGGAGCCAAGAAGTGTGTGTTTGTTTTTCTTTAACATTTGAAGCTCCTTCAGAATAATGATACAGTAGTGTAAAATTAAAAAAAAAAACCTGACTATGGAGTGGCAGCCATGATGTTTGTGAATTTGCATCACTTACACAGAGTTAGGGATAAAGTGCAGTCCAAAATTGAGGAGTTCCAACAATATATTTCTGGGGTCCTCTATCCCCCGGGACTATCCTGGACTGGACCCAGACACCCGAGTCCAAGCAGATTGGGTATTTTTTCTGCTCCAATTTCTCTGCAAATACTGTAACTATGCTACTGCTGTGCATGCAAGCTAGAACCCAACAGTTGCCGCAAGCCTTTCCCTTCTCACCTCTGCAAGGGTGGCAGCATAAGTAGAGGGCAGGCAATCTTGCAGCTGAGGAGAGAAAGGGGCACAACATGGGTCTGTTGGCTTTTAGGGATTAAGAAATAGGTTCAACTGACTACTGGCTTCTCTTCAAACATCAACACGACATTCTCCAAATTAATCTGGTTTAATCAGACTCATGCTGAATGCAATGGCAGGGAATCCACCCAACACTACCTAGTTCTAAAATGTTATGCTGGCCTAGATCCAGGAATCAGGATGTACTTCATTGTACACACAGAGGCAGGTGCACAATTTTCAAGGGTGGAGCAGAGGCCAGATTCTTAACAAGGTTTAAGGACCAGATCTTGGAGTCAAGCAAGGTGAAATTGCCATAAAAAGGAGAGTAATTCAAGAGCTTTTGTTGCAGATACTTTTTAATGTATAATAATATCTGCTATAACTGTCACCAACACATGCCAATCCACCACTCTCAAGCAAAAGGATTTGGGCCTTTGTTATGCACAGGTTAATTTTTTTTCTATTTGCAGAGGTCTCCAATTATGGCTCAGGGGCCACATCCGACCACCACAAAATTTTATCCGGCCCACAGCAACTTCTTAGGTTTTTTTTTTTTGTCAGAGCATTTGCTAATATTTTACATCTTTACCTATATATCATTTTTCAGTGTAATCATGGCATTTTTCTTGTAATTCTCACATTTCTCTTTTGTTCTTAATCATATCATGCTGATTACAAAAAAGTCCAAGTAAATCTTATTCATTCACTTAAATTTCATTCATTTATAAAATTGGTTTTTTTTATGATGTGGCCCTTGTACGGACATGTGGAATAAACAAGATGGGAAAAGACAAGGCACTTGAAGCACAATGACCTCTGGTCTAGCACACATTTCATGAACGAAGTAATAGTGGGTGGGAACAACATCTCCAAAGCAAGCTGTGCATGAAACAGCTGGTCTGCATATTCAGATCTAAACTGGATCCCAAAAATGGTCTGAACAAGAGATTGGCTCACTCCCTGTTTGAAAAACATATATAGGCTGCTTGAATATGCTGAATATTCAAAAAGCATGGTGATAAACATGAAGCATCATCATTATTACTACAAGCTGGTCCTAGCCTCATCTCTTTGGCGGACAGTAAAGAAAAAGAGCTAGGCACTAAGAATTATTTGGGTTCAGAAATGGAAAACTTTAGACAAAAAACTGTGGGCACCAGGAGCAATTTAGCTCCTGCTTTGAGATGGTTGAGTTTGGTCACCTTTCTTTGGGAGGTCTTCTTTCCCTTGAAAGACTGTATTCACGGAGGTCCATGTGGGAACACAAATTCTTTTGACAAATGACTAGTATGTGGTGTGCAGTGGGGAAGGGAAAGGAAAATAAACTCCACAGAAAGAAGTGAAGGCGGCACAAAGCTCAGGCGCTTTCCTGGCCTATTTGCCTGGCCACAGCAATTTACATCACATACTGCTGAGCATCTGGACAGAGTCTGGAAAGATGGGAGCATCAACCATGACTACAGGAGGGTTCTAATCCCAGAATTCAAGTTTGTCCTTTGGGACTATTTAAAAAAGAGTGTGTGTGGGCAAGAGAAAGAGGCAAGGGGATGGAGTGCATGGGTAAGCATTCTGCACCAAAGAATAACAGCTGGATCTATTTTGGGCTCCTTGTGTTCTGACTAAGACTTCTGATTGGTAGCTCCCTGTCAGGATTGGCTGGGATTCCAACAACTGGATTAGTCCAAAGATTAATCTATTCCAGCATCCTCCTTCTCGCCAACCTGATGTCAACAGGCAACACTTTGCCCTTCTAGGCACCTGGCTTTTTCTGTTGCGCAAAAACATTTCAGCTTCTTCTGATTGTTTTTCGTCTTCCTTTAACAGCAACATTAATTTACAAGCTTAGTCATCTTCCCCATAGCAACCTGCGCCAGATAGGACCAAAGACGTCTGCAAAGAGAATATACTAGGGGAGTCTGCCATGAACCAAGCCGATTGGATTAAGTGCTTCCACTTTGTTGCCTGGGATCGAGAGATATTAAATTAGAGACTCCACTTTCGGGGGTTTTCACACACAAATTAGCATCTGAGAAAGCAAGATGACATGTACACATCTCAAGCCAAGAATGATTTAAGTAATTTAAATACACACACAGGGCAGGACCAAGACCAACAAACAATAGAGGCAGAATGTCAAATGCCACCTCTATTACCCAGTGTTGTACCAGCTGCTCATGCCATGGTCCTCCTTCCTCTGCTCCCTGGAACTGAAAAGGGAGAGGAACTGTGGAGGAGAGGAGAGTGGTAGGTTAGCTCTCCTGGAAGAACTAGGTTGGCAGATGGAGATGGGCAACACCCTACTAAACCACTCCCAGTGTTCTTGACCTGCCAGTCTCATGGACAGGGTCACCCTCCACACATCATGCACAAATGAAGTGGCAGTCATCTGAAGGGCAACACCATGTTTAAAAGGGATTTCAGTAGGTTATTGGTCACTGGCAAATAATAACACTGACTTCCAACAGAAAGGCACAATAAATGTGTACAAAGCCTGTTCTGAATTTGGTCTCACTGCTGCAAAAAAAAATGTATGCAGGTAGCTTCAAGTACCAAGTAGTATAAATAGCTACTTCAGGGAGAATCTCCCAAATGATTCCCTTCCCCATTCCATTCTGGATGTTTGTGATCACCAGTGGTGCCTGGCTTCAAAACATGTTACTGAATTATCTTACTGTTGGGACTTACTAGTTTGCTTCGTAGAATTTTCTAATCTGTTACCTTTGACATCATGTCACTGAATGGGGCAGCTATCTTTATTTACCCAAAATGCATCCAAGTCTTCTATTTACATTAACATATAGCAGGGATGGCCAAACTGCAGCTTGCAAGCCACATGCAGCTCTCTCACATAATGTGCAGCTCTCGGAAGGATGTTGGCTGAACTCCTTTCTGCATCACAATTAATATACAAGATAAATAAGACATTTTCAAACTTTATGATTATTTACCGGGTGACAACTAAGAGTCGATTGGATTAAAGCATAAGATTAATGTTCATGGTGAGTAAAAATATTTAAGAATTTAAATGCCTCTTAAATATTGAGGCTCTCAAACATTTCTCTCAAGCGTCATCTGAAGCTTATCTTATGTTGTTCTTATGCTGAGCAAGTTTGGCCACCCCTGGACAACACAGTTTTTCACATGACTTTTTTTTCTGAGTACCTGTTTAATATAAGTTTGCAATTATAATTTTGTGTTTTTACTTCAACATTAGCCATTGCATATAAGAACATGTGAAGCTGCCTTCTACTAAATGAGACTATTGGTCCATCTAGCTCAGCACTTTCTATACTGACTCTGCATTCAATCCAAGGGGACGAGGCACTGCCGCCAATTCAAATTAAGGCCAAACAATGACAATAGGAAGCGAGTTAGTCCTTTCCACCTAGGCACAAGGGAATACAACTCCAACACGGTCTTTGTTGTTACTTCCAGAATAAAACTGAACTAGTTTTATTACCAGCACTGTACCAGATGTACAAGGTTTTTATCACAGAAAGGCAAAGGCCTAGAAGTTCACATTTCAGGGCCAGTGACAGCCTGCAGTTTAATGGAAGTTCAGGTTTTGAGTCCTGCATTTTTTTCTATCTATGCTAGAGGCACAGGATATGGCATCCTTTTTCCTGTTTGCTTCCTCCCTGTCTCTCTTTCCTGGAAGGATTGTGGGGTAGCGTTACTCTCAGAAGGAAAACCAAGAAACACAATCAATTACTACATCAGAAGTAGGAAGAGGACAAAGGTGCAGAAAAGAAGCAGGAATAATTGCAGTTGGCATAATCCTCCAATGTAGCTACTTCCAAGGGACAAAGACAAATGTCAACAACTCAAACAATTCTGTTTGGGAAGCTGCATCTATTTATTTTGAAGGGGATTATAAACTGGCACTCCATCATACTCTTTTTCAAGAGTGACAATTTCATCATATGCCACTGTTTAGCATAATTACTGTCCACCAAATGTATCAAATGTACCATTTTATCTTATTGCCTCTGTGTGTGGTTTATGAGCTGTACAGGGGTGGAGAAAAAGGCACTCCAAAGAGTGATAAAGAGGGCACAAAAGGTCATTGGTTGTCCTCTTCCCTCACTGGAGGATTTGTATAATATGGGATGCAGTAGGAATATACAAAAGATCATGAGAGATTCTTCACATCCGGGTTACTCGATGTTTGATATCTTACCGTCGGGAAGAAGATATAGAGTGTTCAAAGCTAGGACAAGAAGATTTAAACATAGTTTTTACCCAAGTGCTGTGATCAGGCTAAATGCAGAGTTTTGAATCTGGTGGTCTTAACAAATGTATACTTCATGTTTGTATGGTATTCATTTATATATTTAGTGTGGTTTTAATTGTCATTTGTATATGTTATTTGGTGTTGTCCAGTTTGTATGATGTGAAGAGCACCTCATTTCATTGTTCTCATACCTTGAGTACAATGACAAATAAATTTCTATCTATCTGTCTGTCTATCTATTCATTGTCTGGTTTACTCCTCATTTGTGGATTGCACATTACATGATCATACAAATCTGAAGCCCTTTTTTAGGAAAGGATACTTCAAGAAGTCTCTTTTTTATATTTTTTCAACCTTGTAAGTAAAAATGTAGTACAGGATCTAAAACATGCAATAGCCAAAGAAGCAATAAGAAGATAGTACAAGGAATTGTCAGATTGGCAGTATAAACTTTAAATTTAACAGTAAAGAAGAGAAGCCAGATCAGCAAGCAAAATTTAGTATTTCTTCCTGAGAGCAAAAGAGGCAAGCCAAGAACACTGCTTCAAGCAGAGAAGCAATGGGCAACCCTCCTGGAGGGATGATAATTTCACTAGCTTTTTGCATCCAGAGTTATTAAATTATTTGATCACACCCAATATTGACACACTGCAGATTTATGACAGCCTAATCCTGCCTGACTGCCCGGGAGCACAGCTGTAGCCAGGTGGCTACCGCTGCATCCCAAGGCAGCCCCAGGAGGCTCAGTGAGGAAAGGGGACGGTAAGGGCGCAGGGTGGGCAATAGGTCTCCTTGCTCCTGCACTGGCTTTTTAGCCGGCACAGAAGTGAGGGCCTCTGAATAAGGCCGTGCGGCCTTATTCAGAGGTCCGAGAGTCACTGCCAGTCCTGCCCCCCGCTCCACCTCTCCCCCCCCCGCCCAGGAACACCCTCCCGTCCTGTCCTGGAAGGCCGCATCATCGGTGAGTGGCGAACTCACTGCTGGCTGGCGACCAGTGCTCCCTCTTGGGCATGCCCAGGTGGCGACCCCATGGCGGTGCACCAGTGCTGGTGGTAAGGGCTTACCGCTGGCGTTGGAGGCGCTTTATGGCACCAAGCATGACAGTTGCCTAGGCAGTATGATTGGGCCCTGTAACGGACTCTGGATTGGGCCCTGAGTCACACACACCCTCAATAGCAAGATCCTCAGAGCTTTCAAACAGACCAACAAAATCATACCTAACCATATGCCATTTTTTTCTTAGCAAAAAAAAGCTCCATAATTAAAATTCAGCAAAAGTCATAAAGCAGCACTAAAACCACCTATAAAACAAACCAGAACTTTTTAAAAAAATAGCTTTGTCTACTATTGAAGAAACATCAAAGTTGGCACCTGGTGAGTGTCTCTGGGGAGGGCATGCTATATCCTAGGCACAATGATCAGCAAATAAAAGCTCTTTTTTCAGTTACTGCCCACCTAACCACAGATGGGGAAAAGACCTGGAGGAAAGTCTCAGATTACAAAATACCCGACCACAGCAAAAACTGACCCCAGAGCAGTAAATCATACAATAACACAACAATCCAACAATCATCCTCCCCTGTGGTAAGATAATTCTGCTATGTCTCTGCATTGGGAAAAACATGCTATTCCTATTGTTTCCAATGCAAAAGCATAGCAGCTGAGGGTGAAGGTGGCCAGGTCAGAGAAGTGAATTGTGCAGAGACACGGCAGGTCACGCCTTGGTTTCCCTTGGTCAGTATTGCCTGAATTGGCTGGTGGCAGCTTTCCAGGGTTTCAGGTGTGGGGTCTTTCACAGCTCTGCCTGGAAATGCCAGAGATTGAAGCCGGAACCTTTTGCACTGAACAATGCACTACTACTGAACAATGACCCCAAATAGGGACTGGAGGTGGTCAGTCTGGTCTCAAAGGAGCTTTTAGTTATTTTATCAATTTATTTCCAGTACACACGCAGTTCTCTCATGGTATATGAACATGCCCTGGTACATGGTTTCGGAATCCGCATTCTAGCCTGTGCCTTATCCTGGATCACAGCCAACATTTCTCACTTGGCACTGGCTTTGCTTTCACCAGTTGCAATTTAGGCTTTGTAAATAAACTTTTGGCCCAGATATCTGCTTCATACCATCCTAACTGCTCGAATCAAGTAATACATACACTATATCTGGAGCAGCAATGAATGGGAAAGGCTTCTTCACCTCTGCATTGTTGCTTTCTAAGCCAAAACATACAGGGACAGCAAAGCGGCTGGACACCTTGAACAGCTTGTAACAGGACACAACATTTTCACTATTGCTCATTATGCTGCAGGCTTGGAAGTGACACCATGTGAGAGGCAGCACCCTACTAATGTACAGTTTAAATTTAAATCTAATCTTAGGATGTTTCCTGCTTATACACATAGACACTGATAGTCATAAATGTGAAAAAAATGGAATAGGTTTGATAATCAAGTTAATGCAAAAACATTACATTGCATGAAACTGTAATGAGGATTCTTGGGTTGTATCCTAAGTAAGGTCACCATGACCAAGCAGAGTCAGAATCAATGAGGGCGCAATCCTAAACTGGAGTTAGGCCAGCACCATTATGCCAGCAAAGTTTAGCTGGCACAGGGGCCACCATAAAGCTGGCCTCTCTGACTCCAAGAGTGGTCCAAACATGCTTCAAACATGTCTCTTGTGCTGGCCAAACTTTGCTGGCCTAACTGTGCCGGCCTAACTCCAGTTTAAGATTGCACTCTGAGACTTGTTAGTTATGCCTTTTCATTTCAATTATACTAGAGAATCCTTGTTGGTATAAAACCTTCTGTTTGTATAACAGGGAAAAAATACTACTGAGATGACACTTGGGCTGTCAAATGATCCCATACTGATGAGGTCTCATAGGGGCAGATATCATAGTTTTGCATTACTATTGCATAACCATTTTCTTTGGTTTAAATCCAATTAGCACCTCCTTATTGTAACTGTGGTTACATAGTCACCACTGTACTGTTAAATTAGAGTTGTTACTGTACATATATAAAACAAGCCCTCTGGGGAGAAACCTCCCAAATGTAGGAAAGTTGCAAACAACAAAAAGGTGAAGAACTGAAACCACAGGGTACCAATTCTTGAGATTTTGTTCTTATATATTTTTTCTTTTAATAGAATGCACGTCACATCTTAAACTTGCAAAAAGGAACACTCCAAGTTACTTACAGCCAACAAGCAAATACTGGTAGCACTGCACAGCATCTGCGGCCAGGAGCAGCGGATGATTTGCGTTAAAGGGCGGCTGCAGTTCATTCCACTGGGGAGTTCTGCGGAAGCAACACAAGAGTATTAATATTTAAGCTGGAAGAAAAATCAGCATCTGTGTCATCGCATCCGATTATTTATGCAAGAGAGTGCAGTGTTTATAATTATTTAAACTCGCTTGCTACAAGCCTGGAATACTCCACAGACAAACGGGAAAAGAGTAACGAGTGGCCCGATTCTAAGGCTTGTTGTGAAGACAAAATGCACACTTCACACATTGCTTTTCAGTCATCAAAATCAATATCCATGTCAGGGAAAATAACACGTGTCTCACGATACACTATGGATGCCACCAATGCAGCTTTCCGCCCAGATACGTGCAGCAAGAGGTGCTGAATGCACTCTTTTGTCCACTATGTGGGATTGAATGGAAAGGCCTGCTGCAGTCAGCGGCATAGCCTAGGGGGGGTGCTGACGAAGCAGCTCCTTCCCATTGGAGCCATTCTGGGCTGTGACAGCAATGCAGAGCGCATGGAGGCACCTGCAATTCTTAGCGTGCACCCTTCCTCTGGCTATGCTATTGGCTGTAGTACAGGAACAGTTCATTAGAGGCAACTCCCCCACCATGTATGGAGATGGCTCCTAGAATACAAAGATCGGACTGAAAACTAAGTTGGAACCATAGGCATTGTCATATATGTATGGCTGCCTCTGAAAAAGGCCCACAGGCTTTTCTTACACATCCCAGTGGCAGCTGCTACTTTGTGATATTAACAGCCTGCATATTTCCCCACCCCTGCTCCACTTCACGGGCTGCCACTGCATGCTGACATCATGGCATGTCACCCTTTTTGTATTGCTAGAGGCAGGCAGGCAGGCAAAGGTATGGGACTGCTATTTTTGGCTGAAGCCCTGTGTCTGTCATCAGTGCCTAAGCTCTGATATTGATTTGGATCAAAGAGGGTCCCTTAAGTGAGGTGAAGTCTCATACAAAGGGACTCCCCTCAATTCCAGCCAATGCCCCTCTCCCAGTGTACTCATGGTGCAGGAGTGGATTAGAGGGGTTCTCAGGAGTGGCTTAGAGTGGCTGGAGGGAGTAGAAAAGTCTGATAAGAATTCTGCTTGCACATCTCTGGATTCAAGTTCTTATCTCTGTAGAGGGATACACTAAGAGATTATCATGTTTTTCATTGCCAAGATCTCAAAATCCTTTAGGAGAGGGCTAGCCTGTCCATGAGGCTGGCAGAAGGAGCTGTCAGGGAGGTGTCTGCCTGCTCACCTCCACTAGGTGTCCCAATAATTGGATTTGAAAAGGAAGAGGAAAAAGAAACAAAAGGGCAAGTATGGTGGAGCGGTTTGCTCCGACATTCTATCCCACCACTTTCTTCTCTACCACACTTGTTCTGCCCCATTCCTTGCCTTCCTTTGTGGACACAGACAGCAGTGAAGAAAGCAGCTGGCGCATCCTTGGGTAAGGAGGGGTGAGAATTTGGCATGCTGCCTAGGGGCAGAGAGATATTAGGTTGTTCCTTCCTCAGAATGAGAGACAAACTGTCAATCACAGGCAAAGATACGGGCATTGCTGAGCCACATTTTCTCAGTAATATGGGGCTGAAAGAAGCATCACGTGAACATATCACAGTAACATACTCCTGCCAGTCCTCCTTTGGCTCCTTTTAGCGGGGGGGGGGGCATAAAAAAGCTAATGCAATGACATGACATCACAAGGTTCTTTTGACACCATGTGTTCAAAGGACTGGGCATCTCTGGTGCCTGTACATCACCTCCTAATCTGTAGTTTAGGCCCACACAGCATAACTCAGGAGACATCTGAAGAGTTCCAAAACTGCAACCACCAAGCTGTGTAAAGTTACACAGTATTGATTGGGTGAGAATTCACAATCCCATTACAACTTGCTTGTTCTTGACAAGAGCAGCCCTGAAGACTGCGTTGTCATTTTAATTAGGGTTGGCCTCTTCTCAATAGCTTGGCAAATCAAGTATTGATTAATCTGGGCCAGGAGTGAGCAAGCGTCAAAGAAGATTGGAGCCTACCAAAAGGGGAAAAATCGATTGAAAAGTATTTTAAAATGTCAAAAGCACTGACAATATTTTCTCAGCAATTTCTCTCTCATTTTATTTTTCGAGTCAGGTCTAATTTCTCTAAATAGCTCTGAGAATGTTCCAGCACAGGAGCCTTGAATAGGGCAATTGGTCTAGCCTCCTGCCATATGCCACTAGGGGATAAGCTGGCGGCCCCTTGGCTGGGGGGGGGGGGGTCCACGGGACTTTCCTATGGGGCCAACCTGCCTGCCTCCTTACCCTCCTTTTTCCCAGCTAGTCTGGAAAAGGAAGCAGAGCATTTCAGTTTCAACTTGGGAGTGGAGGATAAAGGATGGAAATGATGATGATAAGCATTTCTACAGCACTTCCAAATGTTCAAAGTATATCCTGATTCTTGTTGCAATATTTACAACCCTATGAAGAAGGTTAATGTTATAATTCCCACATTGCTGGGGGTGGAGGGAGGCTGAGGCATAGCATGAGAGTAGGTTTGTGGCAGAGACCAGGGTTTCATGGGGATTTCCTGATCTGTAGCTTGCACTTTCAGCCTCTTCACTATATCAATTGTCATTGAATCATGCTCTCAGTTGGTTCCATTCTTGGATGGTCCCCACAGCCAGGTGAGCCATTACAACAGACCATAAGAAGAGCCCTGCGGAATCACACCAAAGATCCATCTAGCCCACTGTTTTCCTCAGTGGCTAGGCAGATGCTCTGGAAAACCAGCACGCAGGGCATGCGGCCACTGGTATCTTGACCCAGCATAAAAAAGGGTATGTGCATTCAATAATTCAATAGTAAGGGTATGGGGCCATGCCTGCTGAACATGCCTTCTGACTGCAAAAGTCAGAAATGGGGTATCTGAATTCAACTTCCAATGGCGGGAGGGGAAAAACCTCAGCATTTCAACACTACCCACAACTATATTATGCAGAATAAATTATGCAAAGTCATTTAAATTTCAGGATGAAAAATAAAAGAAATAGTTGAAAATTGTTCATGTTTTATACTTTATACCACTTGCAGAATTCAGGTGTTTTGCTTTGTTTTTGGTAAAGAACTTGAAATGCCTAACTATCGTTGGTAGTGAAATTTCATAAAAGTGAAATTTGAAAAAAAAATTCATGGTTCCTCTCAAGGAAAAAAATCTGAGCAATTTCAAGGGAAGCCAAACATGTTTCTATTAGACAAGTGAAATTTCTCAGAGAGGTTTAGGCACATGCCTAAAATTTTAATTTTTCTTAGCAAGGATTATAGAACCTTCCCAGAGTACAGACCCAAGGGTCTCGGACACTGTTGGGAACGAGTCTCAAAATTTGAGTCAAGTCAGGAGACTCCGGCCCACCCACCCTTGGCTTGTGAACGAATCATAGCACATGCCCTTGGCAACTCCACTCCTGATTACTCCTGAGTCTGTTTCTGACTCAAGTCTTTTAGAGCCTTTTTAATTGACAGCAAATTCACCAAGGTGGGATTCAAACCTGCAACATTCATGATTTAAGTCCAGCATGCTAACTATACACCATCCTGGCTTTCTAACTTCTGATGCACAGGAACAAATTCTTAAAGTAGAGAATCTACAGGGAAGTGTTGCTTAGCAACAACAACCTTATGCTTAGCATATACCATGGGGATCAAAGCATAACAAAGGATAGGCTATTAGCAGTATCTGTTTATACAACAAAGAGGTGTTAATGAGCTCTGCAAAAGCCTGGGGCAGCTTGCAGAGTGTCTGTTTTCATAACAAAGGAGAGGCTCTGAAAGCAATCCATAGTCAGCAGCTCCAGTCACCCAGTGTCTCTTTACACAAGAAAGAACAGGCTGTTTTCATTACTACCTAACTGCATTAAGATGGGGCTGCTCACCTGTATTTCAAAGTAGGGGGGTTGCTTTGCTAAATAGGAAGAACAATCAAGCCTGTTTTATTATTATTATTATTATTATTATTATTATTATTATTATTATTATTAGTAGTAGTAGTAGTAGTAGTAGTAGTAGTAGTAGTAGTAGTAGTAGTAGTAGTATTATAGCTTACAGAAATTTCTTTGTACCTGAAAATGAAACATGACTGGTCTCCTTGTCCTTTCCATGGGGCAGGAGAAACAGTAGCCAGTAAAAGCCCAGAGGAGCACCAGGCAGAGAGGAGAACGCAGAGCGACTATGGCAAAATTGCTTCTATTTCCCTCCATTTTTTTCTAACAGCTATCCTCCTCCCCAGCTGCTGTGTCAATCTGGGAGGCAGGCTGCTGCTGGGTCTTAAAGTCTGCCACCACAAATAGTACTGTACAACTGCATACAACACTTCTGTGCTTCCTCCCTCCCTCTGGGCTATTCAATTGCACCAAAGGGAGGAATGGAACACAGTATAGCACAAGAACCTTGTAGCTCTCTGCAAAAACTTTGGTGCAGTTCAGATTCTTTACTCCCTTTCAATCAAGTTCCAGAGCAATCAGTTTCCAGGGCAAGCTCCTCCTCACAAGCACCATTCCCCAACCTCATCCCCCCATCTCATCCGAGGGTCATGGAACATTTCATTATTTTTGCCTGAAAACCTGCCCTGTTTGATCTGTGAGATTGCCTTATATTCCGAAGTAGGGAGGTTGCTTTGCTAAATAGAAAGAACCAATCAATTATATCAGCAGTTCTCAAACTCTCACATTTTGAGTTTGAGAACTGGTGTAAGTGCTTGTGCAGGCAGGGAAATTGCAGTGACGTGATCGCTTTGCTGCAAGGCATAGATCAGGGCTAGGGGGACTTACCATGCCTACCCCAGTTGGATTGGGGAGACCTGCGGACCCCTTTGCAGAGCTCCCTCTGCATTAAATAAGTGAAAAAACCATCGTGACCCACTACTTGATTGTGATCACACCCCTTAAACTGACTAGGCAGTGCTTTTCAGGCTAGGGCGTCAAGATGCCCCAGTTTGAAAACCACTGCATCAAGCCTGGTGTGTGTGTGTTGTAGCTTTATTTCCTGCCTCTATACAAAGCTATAGCCCCTCTCTTTGGTCAGGCGTTCATCAGAGCCAGAATAGCTCAATTGGGTAAGCAGGTAAGCTAGCTCCTGCAGCATGAAAAATCTTGTGCTTCTTGGTTCAAATCCCCAATCGGGGTCACACACAAAAATTAAAAATAAATAAGGGGGCAGGTTGCATCAGGCAGGAACCAAACTCGAGTCACAATGCTTTTTTCCCCAACACTGGTCTCAGATGTTCCAAATCAACATGTCTGCTACTGGAAAACACATCCCACCAATTACACAAAACTAAGATTAAGAAAGGGTGGACTACCTAACTAATGTCCAACTGGCCCTTGGACAAGTCACCATTTCCAGCGGAGTGTCATCACTGATCTTTGGGGCAGTGCTGAGCGGCCGCGGCTCCAGGACATGCTCTACCAAGGTACCGTAGCAGCTGATGATGTACAGGGACTCCACAACAAACTGTTTAGACTGATCTGTTTTTTAAAAGAAAAATATTGTAAGACATGTGATTGATTGTGTGACAAACCATCATTTCATTTTGTATCACACTGCAACCCTAAAAGTTATTGAAGTGGTTTACAACAAACAGTAAGTAACTCATTTTTTTGTACTGGACAAGATAAACATCGGTGTTCATTCTTGTGTCTGCCAGGTCTTTTGAATATTATCTCTTGGATATTCTCAGTAGTTTGGTAGCGTAATCCTATACATGTTTACACATAAGTTTCAAAAAGGTATATTGTAAACCCTTCGGGACAGAGGCCTCCCTCTCCCATCTACATTTTTTTTCCTGCAAAAAGTTTGATGGTGCTATATAAACAATCATTACTGAACAGGTAGATGATTTCTTATCCAGACATCCAAAATCCAGACTATTCCAAAATCCAGACATTTTTCCAAGACTTAAAAAAAAATTCTATAATGTGAACACTAGAAGGTCTTTGCTCATTCCCGTGTACAGGTTATAAGTTCTACTTTCTGCTCTGTGGTGCTTGCCATTGTTGAAAAATGCCAAAGAGGCCAGCAGACACTCAAAAGGATTACAGTGAAAAGAGTAAGAGGAAGCATTTCTCATTATATTTAACCAATTATTCTGAAATCCAAAATCAGACAAATCCAAAATCCAGACACTTTCCTGCCCCAAGGAATTCTTTTGTCCCAAGGAATTCGACCTGTATTTAGAGTGATCTAAAATCTCAAACGGGTCTGATTTGCTTGAAATCGGGGAGAGGTATGAAAATCATGTGTCAAAAATGCAACTTCCTTTTTTTATTCTAGACCTGATGTCTCATACAGAGTAAGAGACTGAGGTGTGAATCAAGTCTTCCCTGGTTTAAATCTTGTCTCTGCCATGACCTCAACAGGTCTCTCAGCTCAGTATTATTATAGGGATAATAATACTATATCAAGATGATACACATGAAAAAGTCACTATTATAAATGCTAAGTGATTAATTTTTCCAATGCAGCCAATTTCCAAGTGGCAATGTCCCTTCTACCCGTGGCAGTAGAAGTTGTTTCTCTTGGCAGCTGGCAGAAATCATACTTATTTTCTGTGTCTCCTGGGAACAACACTATTAGGATCAGGTAGCATCATTCCCAGGAGCATTATGAGCACTCCAGAATGGAAGACAATCCCATTACTGGTAAGCCTCTCCTTTCACCTCCTCCTTGTAAGTTACTGAAATGGCCCATTTTTTCCACCTGCTAATGGGTGGCATCTCACCTTAGTTGCCAAAGGTTGCATTCACAGTTTTTTTATTACTGACAATACTAGTCTCCTATACTGTTGACAATACTGTCTCCTATACTCCTATACTATTGAGACATTGCAAGTCTCAGTGTTATGTAGATTGGGTTTTTTTTCCTGACTGCAGTCTGTTTTATATTATGCTCTTTTTGCTATCTCTCAGTTCTTGCCTGCATCCCAATCCAGAATGAACTTTTCCTTTCTCCACAGTCATTGACACCACTTCTCAGGGGTGAGAAAGAATCCATGAATTCGTGTTGGAAAAAGGAAACAGCTGATTGGCCAAGCACCTGCCTTGCATGCTGAAGGTCCAAAGTTCTATCCCCAACACCTCCATTTCAGAGGATCTTGGATAGCAAGGCTGCAAAAGACACCTCCAACTCAGGAGCTGCTGCTGCACAGCAGGAGGCTAAATAGTCTCAGCAGCTTCAGAAGCAATCATGTATATTTTGTCTCCAACACACAAACCTTTTTCTCTTTTAAGACCTGGATTGCTTGCAAACCAAGACCTTGACGACCCAAAGATAGCAGCAACGCAGAATTCTCCTCCCACGGATTTGCTGGGTGAAATTTGTGGAGCTGGTTTGCTTTTGCTTGAGAGAGAGAGAGAGAGAGAGAGAGAGAGAGAGAGAGAGAGAGAGAGAGAGAGATCAAAGTCAGATTATTATTAAGTAGTGAATTTTGCTTGTGGAGCAATATAAGGCTAGGGGACCTGTTTTCTCAGAACTACTGGGAATCAATAAAGTCTGCAGACGGCATAGTGGCTCTTCTACATTTCAGAAATGCAGGCTTAACATGTTCTTTTTGGAAGGAAGAAATAGCTGTTATTTGATTGACCCGCTTCTTCAGTGACTATGCAGCGGCAGCATACTGGTAACTTCTGGACCAATATATAATACAATTTATCTCCTGAATACCACCAGTTGCCAATTCAGAGACAATAAAGGAACAGGGAGGAAAACAGTTGCTTTCATCACGGGACTTGGCATGGGTGAAACCCCACTCCTCAAAGTGGTTCTCCAATAGAAATCAGTTGCTGGCCAGTGGCTGGAGAGTTGGGAATGGATAACAGTCTGGATTCTGAAGGCCACTTCCGCTGGTACGTTTCCATGTCTAAAGGAGTCACACAGGAAGGAAGCACACAGTACTGCAGGTAGATTTGAACACATTATTCTTTCCTCTCCATTAAGCGATGGCTTTTGGAAACCCACAGTATTATCAACCCAGTGGATGTTCCAATGGGTCCCATAAATGCTCAGCGAGATTGACTTCGGAAGCTTATCCCATCACCAACTAACACATTTATCTTGTGCCTGACCTCTTCACACAGTGGATGAACAAATAAAAAGTTCAGGGGTGAGATTACTGATTGCCCAAAACATCCCAAAGGGTTCAATCCTCACTTGCACTGGAATGAGAAGGCCGGTGAGCCTGCACTGTATCCAGCGCAAGTTGGAGCAGGCAGGAGCCTCCCTGGGGCAAGGGTACATTCAGGGTAAGTGCCAACCATGCCTATGGGCTCTTTGGATCTGTGCCTGCTGTTTAGCAGGCACAGAGCCGAGGATGCCATGCGCACCAAATCAGGACTGCGCGGCCTGGGGACGGGTGCTTGGATGCAGCCTAACCTCCCTCCCCGGGCTGGCCTGCCTCCTGGCCTGCCCAGAAACACCCTCCTTCCCACCCTCCCCCCACCCAGAAACGCTCCTGTGCCTGCTGAACTCGACGGGCACAGGAGCGGCGCAGTGCAGCCTCTGGCCAGCATCCTTGGGCTGACGCTGCTGCTAGGGTTGGCCCAATGGCAGCAGCACTGACGCAAAAGTGCCAGTCGACCCAAGGGCACTCGTTGGATTGCGCCCTGAATCGGTTGCCTCAACTTGTTCTTAGTTCCTTGTACTTTTAAAAACAGGTTTAGTAACCCTTGTGGGACTACAGGTCCAAGACCAATAGTATCTACAATTAACTTTGGATGAGCTTCACTAAATACAATCCAAAATGCACTTGCGCTTGATTTTGGACTTACGTCAGAATTAAGCTTAGACTCACAACAAACCCTGTTGTGCTTCCTGATTATGGCAGTGTGCAAAGTGGCTTAGAGGTTTCCAATCTGAGGGTGCAATCCTAATTTGCGCCGGAACAGGCAGGCCTGTGTGCCTGTGTTGTATCCACCACAAGTTAGGAGGTCGCGGAGCCTTCCTGGGGCAAGTGCACGTTCACTTCCCCATGGGGTTCCTCGGAACGGCGCCTGCTGCTCTACATCATAGGAACTACATCTCAATGGATTCCTGAGCAAGGGGCACTGCCATGATAACACTGAAAGTCTGATGCCTCTCTCATTGCAAGATCTCCCACCTGTAACCCAGGTGCTTGGTGTGTAGACTGGAAAAAGGAAGGGACTGGGTGAGTTAGAATGTGCTAGAAGTGGGCTGAATCCATTACAAGCCGGGCCTGAACTTCAGAAGTGCTGATAGTGAACTCAGGGAGGGAACTTCAGATTTGGAAATTCATTTTCATCCCCTTCCAATTTCAAACTTTATTGCTGTCACTACCTGTAGCAATATTTCTTGCAAACACCATTGCCCGGAATACACAGCACTGTATGTCTCAATTTTGTATCCAGTGACAGTATGAGGCAAGATGGGCAACAAACATCAAAAAAAAAAATGAGGAATGGAGGCAACAAATACATCCACAATGGCATGCAAAAGGCAAACATGCATGCCACAGAAGTACCCCTTATCACAGCATCAATGGCCTCGGGGGGGAAAAAATCTAACCAAACATAGGAACTACAATTCTATGAGCAGCTTTCTTATATGGTGATGAATCTGAACCTAATGAACTAATTCTAATAATACAACTAGATCTCATGTAGTGGTTAATTTATGTTTATTTGAGCTGATTTTGTGAGCACCACAATATGTTAACACCCATTTTTTTATCTCACAGGCCAGATTGATCTGCCACCCTTAACAAAATCCAAGATCTTCCACATCATCGCACTTTATGGTATGATTGTCTCTAGAAATTGTCTCTAGAGACTGTCTCTAGAAATATGGAAAACAACTACCTTGTTATTGGCGTGAACAGTGATAGTACAGTCAGCAGTACAGGATTTAAGGGAGAGTAACTCCCTTGTGCAGAGGTAGATGCAAACTCCCCTGTGTGAAGAGGTAGATATCTACAGAGACACTCCAGCTAGCCCATCACTCTCTCCTACTTCATATTTCCTTTTCCTCTTGCTCCTTTTTCTCTTTGAATCCCAGGAGCAGAAGAGGAATGTCAAAAGTGGTTGGTGGGTGGATGGAGGCTTGTGCCCCCCCCCGCCAATCCACTGCCTAAAGGGACTGCTCAGTCATCCTCATGGACAGAAGTGCCCTGCAGTAGGGAGACAAAGAGGAACAGTGGTAGCATCATCACTCCCCTCGGTGTCATGTGAGCAGTAGAGGACTTAAAGAGGAGCAAACCGTCACTGTGTGAAGAGCTAGATGCAAATACAACTCAGTGCCATGTAGATCCAGAATGCACACTAACTTCCATGGGGGTTTCTTTATTGCAGAGTTAAGTGGGAGCCACTGGTAAGCATACAGGTCATTTCTGTAGAGCCCCTTCCCAAGCCCTCAACGCCCCAAAGAATTATGAATTTTCACAAGGCAAGTATAAACAGTTTTAAAGGAAACGGAGTAAAGTATGTTCTATTTACACCACGTCGTTAAAACAAACGTCTTCTCCGGCACGCACTGAAGCCCCAGCCTCCAGTGCCAAAACATTTTCAATTTAAGAATGATGTTTTGAAGACAAAAAGAGGCAGCCTTGTAAAACATAATTACTCTTTTGGTTGGACTTAAGTAGGAAGCGGAGAGAGGGGAAACTGGGTATATTATATTTGTTTTAAACATATTTGGCAAGCATGGGAATATCCTGAACCAATGTCATCAAATCCATATTGGAAAGTTTTATAATGTTTGAATCTTTAATATTACTACCCGCACACACTCCTGCTTTCAACCCCAGTCCAACCAATCTTAATATTACCCTGGAGTATTCATTAATGCATTCCAATCCAAATTATCCTCTTCTTTATATATAAAAAGTCAGATTGTTTGCCAAATTGATGGACGCGGTTACACTTTTGGAGAACTCCAATTTCACATAATTACAATTGCTGAATGCTGACTTAGAAAATATAAATCAAGTCTCCAACAAGTGCAAAGAAGTGAGTGTTGTTTCAAGCTTTATAAATGATTTTAAAAATGTTGGTGAAAGGTGGGTTGCAACTGACTTTCTTTGGTGCCTAAAGCCTACTCGGCGCACATCTGAACATGAGTATGTGTACACACACACACACACACACACACACACACACACACACACACTTCCTTGCTTGTCAGCAGCTTGTAAATTAGGGCAATGAAAAATGCTAAAAAAAAGGATGCCTTTGTTGTCCAAAGATGTAATTAGAACTAAAACATGCCACAATGAAGCCACAAATCTGTTTGGTAAGTTGAGGAAACGTAATAGTCACTAGTCACAACAACGTGTGCTACGGGAACATAAGAACTGCTCTCCTGCTGTTGGAGTGGGATTTTCTTATCTTTAAATATAGTTCCTATCTGAAAGCTGTGCATGTGCAAGGGACCCTGGTGGCAGGGCCCATTCATCTTGCTCTCTGAACCACTGGGGTAGCGTGCTAAAAGAGGGCTCTAGCCTGATCATGACTACTCAGCAGCGCTATTGCTGCTGGTGGCTGGAGGGAGAACTGCAGAATTCATCTGAATAGCCAACAGTGGCTCTGGCATGATCAAATTGCTCACTTTGGTCTGTTTCCTTGGTCTAACCCTGCTTTGCCACCTACTGCGGAAACTGAGACTGAACTGCCTGTTCAACCCAAGGCACTGAACTCTTCGTGTAAACTATGAGGGAATGTAAACTAGGTGATAACAGGTGTCAGTGAGAGAACGCCAGCTGACCAAGAAGAGTAGTGCCAAGTGGTTACTGCATGTGCACTTCTTCCTGCTTCCCAGTTTTACGGCAGCTGAAAAGGAAAAAAAAATCTTGGCAGTTTATATCTGATGCCACCATCCCAGGCTATAGAGACTAAGCAGAGGAGGTTCCTTTGAGGGGGAAACCTCCCAGAAGAGCATCAGGACTTAGGCTGGCTTGACAGGACTCTGAGGAAAAGAAAAACACTTGGGCCCGGGCCCTGTTGGAGTTGTGGAAGATGAAGCTGCCCCAGTCTCTGTGGCGAGATTCAGAGACCTAATTGGTCAATAATTGGGGGGGAAAACTCTACAGGGAACAGCCTCTTGAGGTGATCATCTGCATTAATGGGCACCTCCCCTGATAGCTCACCCTCCCTGCTTGAAGCTGAGGGATCTGAGATACCTGTTTCCAGGAGCCAGTCCCCTTACCAGAGAGAGCCCCCTGTGGAATTTTCGCTTGGGAGCCTTGGATGTTACATGCTGTGAAGGTCTGTGCAAGTGAAGGCTGATTAATTGCCCCGGAGGTGGAAGGCTGCAAAGCCGTTATCATGACAACCACACTCTGCTGAATCAAATTTATAGCAGAGACTAAGTAATCGCACTCATGGCTGGCTGAGGGGCCTGTGAGGGAAACCTGGGGCCAGGGAGGAAGGGAAGGAGCAGTGTCAAATGTTTGTGGCTCCTCACACCTATCTCACAGCTGTCTGTCCCTTCAGCTGGTGATGCCTTTAGGGGTCATGTGCCTTTCTCAGTGCCATCTCTATGCGACGATCCGCTGGTTGCTTGGGCAGACCCTCAGAATCGGTGGGCAAGACCGATGATAGGCACAGGGCAGCTACCGGTGCATCTACGACAGGCAACTTTAAACACTGCATCACAGAGGCGCTGAGAGCATAAAGCCTAGTGGAGGGCTTTTGACTGTCTATTTTTAGCTGGACTGTTCCACTCCTTTTCTATAAGGAGGTGAAAATATTCAGGCAGAGAGAATCCTTTATCTGGTTCACACTGTGTTGCAAAAGCTGATGAATCTGATGAATCTTGACTCCTTTCCAGCTCCAAAACTCTCATAACCTTTTTAAATGTGGGCGGGAATAGCTCTGTATGAAAAAGACGTGGGCCCTTGGCTTCAACAGGGGTTTCTTCCTCAGACAGTTCTTCTTTGTCACAGGAAGAGGATAAGACGCCCTCCTTGCTCTCAAATTCCAGATCATCAGGTCTAGGCTTTTGGGCAGGGGGCAGCATGTGTATGCTATTCTCACTACTAGAGCGATCTCTTTTGCGACGAGCCTTGCTGTGCTCCTGAGACTTAGCAAAAGCTTGTTGCTGGGATGGAGGAGAAACCTGAATGGATGGCTGATTAGACCTGCTACAACCTCCTCTGCTTGTGAACTGACCCCAAGCTGTGGCTGAACAGGTGGCAGACAAGGTGCCAGTTGCATTGACCCCAGTGCTGTGCTCATGGCTGACGTAACCATACGTTGTAGGGTAGCCTCTATTTCCCCCCAAGGTAGCAGAGGGTTAGGGTTAGGGGATGGTGTGGGGTTCTGTGTGTCTTCCACCAAAATAGTTTCTTCTACCCTAGCAGGGCTAGCCATATCTGATAATAAATGTCTGTCATGTTTAATTAGATTGAGACTGTTAAGAGATACCACTCACAACAAGTGAAATAGGGGAGCAGCCGAATTCTAACTGAGTACGCGCCTGCAGCTGTCAGCAGAGAACAATCTGAGGGAAATTTTCTCTCCTCAGAACTGCACGTCTAAGCCCGGCCCTACACTCATGCAGGGTAGATCAGGTGGTTAGAGGGGTGGTTCGTGTTTTCAGGAAACACAAAATGGCTGACGTAAAAGAAGAAACAAAGATGGCCTCCATCTCAGTAAAGTCTATGTGCCCAAATCAAATCAGATCACAGAGGCAGCGCTCTGCATTGCAGAGACCTCCATATTTAAAATAGCTGGTTCACAGATCGTTTCCACTCTAGATCTGGAAAATGAGATAGAAAATAAGACATAAATAATACTCCACACATAGACTAAACAGGTGCCTGAGGCAGAGCAGCGATCCATTTCCAACCACACAGAGATCGGAAGTTGGACGTCAGAAAGAAAATGGACTGTAGATCTGAATCCCTCTCCTCCCCTCTCGGGGACGGAGGTGAGGATCAAGGGAGCGCAACATGTTGTGTCGGAGGTAACTCACCTCCAACCCCTCCACGCCCCATGACAGGAACGGGGGTGAGGACTATGAGTGGGATGACAGCACCTTATGACAACCGCAACCTGTCTCCGACCACAGCTGGGCACGGAGGTCGGGCGCAATAAAGGCAGACAGGCTGCTGATTTCGGTCCCTCTCCGCCCCGTGCTGGGATGGAGGTAAGGACCATGAGAAGGATCATCCGATCGCGAGCTGTCTCCATCCCCAGCGGGGTGCGGAGGTCGGACGCCAAAAGAGACAGACAAATTACTGAACTTGGTCCTTCTCCGCCCCGTGCTGGGATGGACGTAAAGCCCATGAGCATAGCCAACTGTCTCCGTCCCCAGTAGGGTGCGGAGGTCGGTCAAATCCTGGCTACTCCGTTGCCACAGATTGAAATTGTTTCTTCTAGGCGTTGTTATTCTTGAGAGTAAACGTCTGCTTGACGAGAGAACAAATCTTCTGTCGTCGGTTTATTTATTTATTTAATTTGTATAGCTCTGAGGAGCTTAAACTAAAAGACCTGCTCCAGCCAAGAGGCTAGGTCAGACTGGGGTATCCAGGGGCCCCTCCCCCCTCAACAAGTCTTCTGTCATCTGACCTGCCTGCGTGAGGGGGAGGTGCTACCCAGATGTTCCACACTGACACTGCCTGGAACTACTGGAGAATATATACTTTGCATTGATTATGATCAAGTTACCTAACTGGAGAAGTGGATCCTGTGCAGTCACTCCATCCACTCTCCTGATTTAGATGGTCAACTATGGCTCCCCAGTCACTAAGCGCTTGCCAATCTTGAAAGAGGGTAGCCATTCTAAATAGAAAGAGAAGCCAAATCCATGACACTTTGTGGGTAGCGGCACACATGGTGGATTTCCAACGCAGATATTCCTTCCTCATGTGCAATAAATGTCTTTATTTATCTTAGTCATGTGTCATATTAGCACTTGAAATTTCCTGCAGAGAAGTCATATTAGGAGCTGCTCTAGCATATGGGTTATGAGTTCTTTAGCCAGGAAGTCCTTGGTCCAGATTGCACTTCAACCATGAGCTCCCTGGCTGACCACAAACTGGAGCCTTAACTGCTGGAATTTTCTTGAAAACAGCATGCAAGTTACCTTAATTCATGTAGGTTTAAAATATACAGTACACACAGCTAGAGAAATCTAGCTTGTGTGATACCACTAATGTAATTTTCGCAACTGAATGACCTCATAATAAAAGAATGAATTACTTAAATCCCAAACTATCCGTAAGAGCAGCTTGTAGATTTTTTCCTGTCATTTATATTGTGCAATTCAAAGTAACTATTGATTTCAATAATACATTTTTATAAATAGACACTGCTTTTATCAAGGTCTTTTCAGTTTTGCCTGAGATGGTTAATTATTCTTGAACAGAGTATAAAGGGAGACTGCACTGCGTGCCCAGCAATTTATTTCAGTGTGCTGATTATGTCCAAAGATAAAAGCAACTTTGATAGGAAGGGGAAAGCCAAAAGGCAGAACCGTTCTCCAAAGTCAACAGAATGCTTATCCATGAAACTAAATTCAATGGATAGCTTTCACAATCCAGCATAAAAGGCACACACATATATAATACAGGATTCCGTTACCTTCAGTATAGGGAACAAGCTGTTCATTATGCCCAAGTGAGTTGTCCAGGAACTGGAGAAGTGAGGCATCCTCTCACCTCTGACACTGGCCACAGGACTTAGTCCTCTAGGACTCTGCACCCCCTGTCTCCCAGAACGAACACCATGGCAAGGGAGAGATCAGTCTGGCCCCCATCATCAATTAGAGAATGGAGCAGCAGCAGTGAGCTCATCTCCCACTCCCTATCTGAAAGAGAACTCTGCTCCAACCACCAGTTGCTGAAGAACTGGAGAAGCAAGTGGGCGCATTTGCGTAAGCAGTTCCTGGGTTGTTTTCTCTTGCTATTGTAAGCACATACCAGCCCCGTAGATTTTTTCAATAGAAAAAATCTATTTCAATAATCTTATATTATTAATATAATCTTATATTAATCTTATAAGAATAAGATCAAAAATATTTTTCAATAAGGTAGGTGCATATTTATCTATAATACATACATACATACATACAAATGCTACGTTTATTCATATGCCTTTATTTAAAAAATTCACAGGCATTCAAATGCCAATTTAAAGCACTCAACTTTTACTGACCTCAGATGAAATTTGCCTTTATATACAACTAACCCTGAATCTGCCACCAATGCACATTCAACAAGCAGCCGTAGCCAACCTTTGTTCTTTGAGGACATGAGCCTATGTATGATTTCCTGAATGTCCAAAAGATGGTCAGTTGCTTCCTTACATTTTTAGGTGTAAACCTCAGGAAATAAATCTTAGGTATATATCTGAACAACACTGTGTGCAAGGAGATTCCTAACATGCTTAGCTTTAGGAGGGCTGAGTCGTTCGGAAACTATGACAGTCCTCAGGAGCTCACGACAAGGAAAAGACGAACAATGGCAGACAAGCTTCCTGAAAATAAATAGGACCCTCAGATGTGTGGTATACTCAACCAGAGCTAGATGTTTGCTCTGTTCACACACACACACACACACACACACACACACACACACACACACACACCTGTGCCAATGTCATCCAAACTCATCTAATACAACTTTCATCCCCTGACACTGCTGGTTAAAATAATCAGCATTTTAGGAAAGACCCCCTAACCCAAGATCCTGGAGAGCCAGGATCATTCAATGCTGTTGAATGAAACAATGGTCTAATTTTGTACAAAACAGTTTAAAGAACGAAGGAGCCACTGATTTTTTTAGTATGCCATGGGAGAGGCAGCAGCAGGGGACTTAGGCACAGCTGGACACAGCTCATCAGTACCCTCTCTCACATACAAGTCCCATGAAATGAGTGAATTCTGTGCAAGAATTCATTCATTTCAATGGAATTCAAGCAAGAACACTAGTAGGTTACAGCATTTATCTTTTCATTCAAAACATACAATCCTTTGCAAATGTATATTTGGCAAATCATTAATTAGTGTTCCACAAAGTAAGGCACATTCCAAATTCCTCCTCCAGGAGATTTTTTTAAAAGCTAAAATCAACCACTAAAAATAATTACAGGCCTTTTTTTACTCCATGCAGGCGAACTGAGCTGACAAATCTACGCTCAATTTTGCTGACATAATTTTAGGTCTCATTAAGACCTTAATGAAAACAGCATGCAGACCTAAAGAAAAAGTCACCCCCTCGCAAATAGTTCTTTAAAAACAAGCAAAAACAAAAAAATCCTTCCAATTGCTGTATAAGCAAACAAAGGCTTGTTTTCTTGAGGGCGCTATAACCGCAGCATCAAACAGACCACAAGTGCCTCTTGTGAGTGCATATACAATGATTTAAGGTCTATTACATTTCATATACTGTACTCCTCACTTTAATCTAAAGTTTTTAATCTTGACTCAGGCCAAACATCATCTCTGGCTGACAAGGGACTGTGATCAAATGGCCACCTCAAAAGTATACACTTGTTTCTCTCCGTCAGTGATTTATTGGTTTTATTTATTTATATTTTTTATCCTGCCCCTTTATGAAACACAATTGGCAGCTTACAAAATTGTACATCAGCAGTGCAATTCTATGAATCTCTACTCATAAGTAAGTCCCATGGAGTTCAATGGAACTTATTCCCACGGAAATGAGCAGGAGGGAGTCAAAATGTATCACAGTAAAATTAATAACAGCAGCAGCAAGTGCAAGCTACTAAACCAGGCCAATGTCAATCATTTTTAAAATAATCAAAAGCCTGAGAGAACAAGCCTGTTTTTGGAAACAAAAGGAGATGAGTACAGGTGCCAGATATACAGAAATAGGGAGGGTGCTTCATGTCTGGGGTGACACTCAGGAGAAGGTCCTTTATTCCAGTTTTTGGATCTTATTGGGTAGAAAGGCCTCATAAGGATATCTTAAAATATGGAAGGATTCTAATGGGCTGTCTGGGACCCAAAACTGTCTCTTAGGGCACAGCATAGTGCTGGAGTTCGGCCAGCAGAGTTTGGCTGGCACAAGGGGTGCCCTAAAGAGTATTTGGACCACTCTTGGAGACAAGGATTGTAGCGCACGTCTATGTGCTGGCCTCTCTGACTCTGAAGGCGCAATCCTAACCAACTTTCCAGCATCAGGGTAAGAGCAATGCAGCTCTGGAGTGAGGCAACCAACATTCCTTTACCTTGAGGAGGCCTCTGCGACAACTACTCCACTGCAGAATGCAGCACATGTCCCATTGGCACAGCTATGCCAGTGGTGGAATATTGGATAGGATTGCACCCTGAGAGTGGTCCAAACATACTTTATGCTGTCCCTTGTGCCGGCCAAACGTTGCTGGCCCAACTGTGCCAGCCTAACTCCAGGTTAAGATTGTGCTCTCAAGATATCCTGGTCCCAAGTACAGCTCCTTGACCTTCTGCAAAACAGCAAAAACAGCTAAATCAATTATGTGTATTTGACCCTTTACAATCGATTTTCTTATATCCTTATTTCATGATGGAAAAAAAGGCCAGCTGGGATGGGAACATGCCCCTGCTTCTCCTTCCACCACATCACTTTTTGCCCCATGTGAACCCATTCTACATTCTTCCCTAGTCACAATATTTGCAACCCAGTACTTTTGATGTGTGGCATGGTCAATGGATGGGTCCTGTCCACATGATCCTGCCGATAGTTGACACTAATTTTCCCAGGGGTAGAGCAACTCCTCAGGTTGCTCCACACCTGCAAGTCTGAACATGGTGTATAAACGACATTTGTTTCCAACCCCACCCTTGTGCCTTCTCCAGTTCAAAGCTGGTGAACATATCAACACAAATACTGTAGGTCAAGTGAGCAGACTGGATGGACAATAGCTTTTCAAAGATTTCTAAAAACCTTCATGGGCCAGGAAATGAAGGAAATCTTTCACAGGAAATGTTGTGAAGAGAAAGAAGGAGCCTTGCAAGCCAATGTGAAAGAGCAAAAATGTACTCGTAGTTCATTTCTTAATAGAAATTGCATAAAATCAAGTCTTAATGCAAAAGTGCCAAGTGTTTGTCAGTCATCCCAATGTCTTTATGCTCGTTAACTAAAACAATGGAAGACAGCAACAGGGTTTATGTTACTGAACAACTGGGTAGCATATCACTATTTGTGTGTGTGTGTGTGTGTGTGTGTGTGTGTGTGTGTGTGTGCGTGCGCGCGTGCGTGCCCTTTGTTTCCATAAATAACAGGGATGAAGACTTATTTTTTCTTATTAAAAAAATGAAAATGCTGGAAAGGTTTTGCAATGCCTCTGACCACACCAGGCCTCCAGGGCTCCTGTAGCTATGGCCCTGCCAGAGCTCACAATGGGAGAAAAAAGGGAACATAAGTAGTATAGATGATGATAAGGGTTTCATCGTACTAAGGGTGCAGTCCTAACCAACTTTCCAGCACCAGGGTAAGGGCAATGCAGCTCAGAGGTATGGGAACAGACATTCTGTCACTGCCCCCAACTGCAGGATGCAGCACATGCCCCATTGGCACAGCTATGTCAGCACTGGAAAGTTGGTTAGGATTGAGCCCTAAATCATAGAAAAGCTATCTGCACTCAGCCTCAGGCCAGCCATGACCTGCAGAAAATGCCCAGTACAGGCACATCTACAGATGTGCGAAGAACAAAGGTGCAAAGAACAAAGAACATTGGCTTGACAATTACAAAGGTGGAACTAAAAGTGTGGTAAAACAGGGGGTTGCTGCTGAAAATCGCAACTTTGTACTGAGTTCTCTCCCCTCACCTAGTAATGTGAAGTTAAGGAAGCATGTGATATTCAGTGATGGCTGGTGAAGTAATTTGCTAGGCAAAACAAATGCCAAACACTGTTGGGAATCAAATCAGGAATTTGGAGAATTACTGCCCTTACCATTGGCAGAGCAGTGGAGGTAAGAACTCAACCGCCATGGAGCAGATGGGAAGCAGTTTCATCCAAGTGCCTTGCTGGCCGACACTGGTGATGATGATATACATATATCATCATCCTGTTCCTTGGGACAAGCCTGCACTGAATCCCCAGATTCCTACCCATGCCTTAATGGTGACATTCGGTGCTATCTCTGGGACTGAGAGTTCAGAGATCACTGTGGCAGGTGGGTCCACAGATAGGAGTGAGCCTTTGGCTGACTCTGATAACACCTCTGCATTCCTCTTCTTTGTTCTATATTATTGGCTGCCGCACAGGGAGGGACATTGGGTACTATGACAATGTCTCATCCTTTGCTAACATAACTATATGTCTCTTGGAAAAGAAGAGGAAACGAGGTTTAAGTTTGCTCTTTTCAGCAGCAACCCGTGTTCAGCATCACATTAAATTCCATCCTGAATTAAGCATCACTTCTATATTAAAACAAGCACTGCATGCAGCTTTTAAAAAATAATTTAAAAAAGCAATGTATGGAAATTTCCAGTGAGTGCAGAAAATTAATTAGAAGGCATGCTGGGATTGAACTGAACTCACCATGGAGCTTTTATGGAAAAACATCCTGCTCCAAACAGGTAAGGTCTTCGTGGAAAAGGGGGGAAAATGCACAGAAATTAGATGAGGACTCCATTGTCAACAAGCAACAGTGTAAACTCATGCCATTCAAAAAATTAAGCTGGACAGTTAAAAAAAATAGCTAAACCAAAAAGTAAGCAATTTTCTGAAAAGTGCTGCAATGAAAAAAGAAAACTCTGCCCCAAAGAAACAGAGGTTAGGTAGGAAAACAACAACAAAAGACAATCATACTTGATGGAAACTGAAACACAGACGATAGTGGCTATATACACAGACTATATACTGTGTATATACTGTGTATACTATATGCACAGACTGTAGTGGCTAATGTGTTATTCATTGGGACTCCTGCTGTCAGGCCACCCCTTGCATCTCCAGTTTTGCCTTTTAGGGCTTCCAATTTTCAAGAGCATCTCAAAAGCGGACTCAAGTCTACAACTACTATGTTACTAATTTATTCCCCTACCCTTGTGCCTTTGTGGATTGGCCAATGAAACTACTGACAGGAAATACTAAAGTGACAAAAGGTAGTAACTCTGATCATTTGAAATTAACAGCCCAGTCCTATGCTTTTGCCCGCCTTAGCATGTAGCCATGCCAAAATGGGTTGCGCTCCATGCTGGGGGGAGGAAGCTGAACTGGGTGAGGGTGAGGTAAGGAAAAATATTTTCTCTTACCTACCTTTAAGCCTCCCAATCACCAATGGGTCTCCTTGGACCTGAAGTGGTTGAGTGCAGGATTTTAAGGGTGCAATCCTAACCAGAGCCTCAACAGTGAGCTTCCCCCAGGGTAACACCAGCCACCCATAGGGGGCTGCTCAGATCTGCACCTCTTGTATAGCAGGCGCAAGTCCAGGCATTCCACACGGCCCAAATCGGGGCGTGTGGGCTGGAGAAGGGGGACAAACTCGGCTGGTGCAAGCACAGCTTACCGGGGGCATGCTCCAGTGGTGCAGGGCCAATGCAACTGCCTGCATTGGCCCTGCTCCAGAAGCACTGGTGTGGAATGCTGTACGGCCTGTTCATGACAGCACTCGGCTGATACAAATGGCTTGCATCGGCCAAAAGGGAGGATGGGTTGCACCCTACAAACATTTAGTGCTTATTAACATGTAGTCCTGGCTATTTGGATTGAAAATAAAATTTTCAGAATTGGAAGAGTAAAAACTCTTTCAAACCCTGTCTGCCTGGTCTCTGCAGAGATATGGGACTAGGAACCCCTTCCTGAGTCTAGATGTCAGAGGCAAAAAGCAGGGAGTGGGAAGGCCAAATATTTGCAAAAGTTTGACCAAAATATGCTCCAGAATGGGCCAGGCATCAAAACTCATATGTAGGATCATCCCTCTGATGAGAAATTGAGTGTATTTTCCGAGCTGTTTCACACAGCATCGCTCAGTGGGCATTAATAGAAAAGGACAATGTACAAAATTTTACAAGACAACCCATCCTTGAATCGACAGCACCAGATGGCTCTGTTGGGTGACAATAACATAGCAATGTCAAGCCACAGCAACCGGGGGGGGGGGTGTTCAATGCCACTGGCTTCATTGTGCACAGAAAACAGATTATTGCTATTTTTTAACCTTTTTGAAACCTGATTTATGTGCAATTTCTGAAACCATTTGAGGGGGGAAACGAAATAAATAGAAATCTAAGGTATGTAGTTGTAGCATTGCACTCCTTACACAATTAATTAGATCCATCCATTAAAACCTTCACTGGGCAGCTATGATCATGGCTCATTCTCACCCCAGGTAGACTCAAAGGGGTCACCAAGAGACATGGTCAGGAATAAAGCAAGCAGAAAGACTGAGAAGGAGGCACAGTCGACACTTTTTGTTTTGCCCCTCCTGAGTAGGTTGGTACACAAAACAGAAAACAGTGCTACTATCGCCCAGAACGGTTTCTTCATTCTTAATAACATCCAGTAACATTTGCTGCAACCGGTTAATGTAGAGGCTCACTGATCTCCTCTTAGAGTAGTCAATGTGGATGGCAGCAGGCCCAACCTAACTGGCATTGGATAAGGAGAATGGGAGCCACCCAATCAGTGGTGGGGTAGTGGTCTGCTACAGGCTTTCCTCCAAGGCAACCAATTAACTCACCCAACCTGGTGTGAAGAGGTGCTTCTTCTTTGCACCACTTCCTGTTCTCATTCCAGGATTATCATCTCTGGGGAAGTGGGCACCTTGAAGTACCTAAGGATGCATGCAGATTTACTTCCCTAAAGGGGTCAGTGGAGGTTTCATTGCTGTGAAGCAAGCTCCTTTTCTTTGCCTGCGTCCTTCTCCCCCACCACTAGGGGATTCATGATTAAACATACTAGGCTCTGGATCCCATTTTTGCACCTCACTTGTACCCCTTCGGCTTTTAGGAGGTTTAACTGGTTAAACATCTTATTTGGCGCTTGTCTTTTTAAAAATCTGCTTTTTTATCTTGCAACATTGCTCTGGGAGGGGAAAACTTTGGGATTAAAATTAAGAAGTCACTCCTCTGCGCTCTGCCAGTTTCCACCAAAAATAAGAACTGGTTGTTGACAGTGATCCTCTAAGACTTGGGGTCATGACCCCATTGTGGCTGCAAGGCCTCATCTGTGGGGTCGTGGCAACTCACTGATCCCTTTTCCTGTTCTGCGGCCAGGCCACTTCCTCCTTTGGGCAGGTGAGCTAGACGGGACTGGGCAAGTGGCACAGCTGTTGCTCAAGGCAGTGGCGCCTGGGGCAATGACATCACAATGCCATGAAGTAACTTCTGGCTTCCACATTCTAGGAGGTGGCACTGGTGGTGGCAGGTGGCGGTACATATTTCTCATAGAAGACAACTGGTTTGCACAAGGTCCCAGTTTGCCAAGTGACCTGGAATAGCTGAGAAGCGATTACAAGAAAGTTTCCTTTTATTTAACTTTGGCCTCAACCATATATTCATTTTGTTCTACATTGTGATAGTTAAGGAAAGGAACTCTGCATTTCTATGTTTTAATTTAGCTGACACTATTACCCACTAAAACCCTTGGAAATGGCCAAGCTACAAATCCAGATTCATTAATTGTTGCACTAATAAAAACTATGTTCTGAAACATTACTAGAGGGGAAAAAAACTTTCACAGATGTGCTGCCTCCAATTTATTTTGTATGTTTGAAATCAAGGAATTTAATTCAGATTTTTCCTTCCCTCCCCCTTTTGGGGGGGTTGTTTTTGGTTTTTCTTTGTTATTTCCTCCTCAGCTGGCATTGCTCCTCTGTTTTTTTTGGTGTGTGTTTTTTTTGTCTGCACCACTAATAGGTCCTGGAAAGGATTAAGGTCTCTAGAGTTCAAAAGAGATCAAACGGATATCAGTGATTTTCAGAACAAATCATACATGAGATGGGAAACGTTAGCGATGATAACATCACAGCCAGAGCCCACATCAAAAAAATGTGTTCTGCACATTCCTCTTTCTCTAATGCAAAAACAAATGGGACAGAATTCCACCACACTGGAAGAACTTTTCTCTGGCCTTCGTCTTGCACAGCGGAGCAAAGGTTAGATCTGTGTGATGGTAACTCTTCATATCTCAGGATTGGGCGAGAAGAATCAATAGCCCAGTGGGGTTTTTGGACTTTGTGGCAACCTTCCCGCCTCCCCCACTAGTTGGAATGCGGAAAAATCTGAAATGGGAAAAAAATGAATTCAAAAGCTTGTTATATATCCAGGACTGCTATTGGGTAGTCTATTCCTATGCTGCCTGGCCCCAGTAGGAGCAGCAGTACCAAACAGCTACTGTTGCATCTTATGGGCGTCATGGCAACCATAGGAGGCACCTCCTATGTGTCCCTTCCCCTGGGTAAGGGTGTTGGGCTGCCAATGGGCCTCCTCAAGTCTGCATCAGATATTTTGCTGGCACAGACTTAAGGTCCTCTGTGTTGGGGAGCATGGTCCAACATGGAGGATATGATCCAGCAGCAGAGGCAACCACTGATCCCACTCCATGTATCAACTGGGCCTCTGCTGTGGTTGCTTTGTAAGAAAGAAAATTGTTCCAATCACAGAATTTCCAGATCACAGCTAGTTTTGTTATTGGTAAGTCTTCTCTGAAAGGAGACGTTTTCCAATATTGTCCTGCAATCATTTTCAACATCTGCTATTGTCCAGGCAGCAGATTACAGATTGAATGGCAATGACAGCAACAGTACTGACAACAACACACATGCACCTCACCCTTCTTCCAGGAAGCTCAGAACGGAATATTTTGGTATTACTCCATTTCATCCTGTGAAGTAATCCTATGAAGAAGGGTAAGATGGGGGTATGCAACTGGCCCCAGGTCATGCAGACACAATCTCATGCCCATGTCTGAAGGGACTGGAACAGTGGCTTGGTGGTAGAGCACATGCTTTGCATGCAGAAAATCCCAAGTTCTAACCCTTGTACCCCTGGTTGGAGAGCCACTGCCACTCAGTGAGCTAGAGGAACAATCTTTTGACTCAGCAGAAGGCACCTTCCTATGTTTCCCGGCTCAGGTAACTTATATGTAACTGAAAGAGGAGTGGTGGGTTGTTTGTTCCCCGTCCACAATACTGGAAGGAACTCATGGGTCTCCTGCTTCCCCCAATTATCAGGCGCATGATAGCGCATACACACTGCCTGGGGGAGGCAAAGCATGCCTTATTCCAGTCTCTCCATGTGATTGGCTATGCCCACATGAGAATGGATCGTGCATCCAGTGAACTTTGAGGCTGACATGTGTTGTGTATTTGTGTAAATAGCAGCAGAGTTGGGGGCTTGGAGACC
>JAJKFI010000149.1:510706-592248 GCA_029204185.1 Lerista edwardsae | reverse complement strand
ATGCCAGTTTCAACCAGTTCTGGACTGTGAGATGTGAAACTGCAACAACATGGACTTCAAACTCAGGTCTTAGTCCTGCTCTTCTTTGCCTAGCCTGTTGGGTTTGCACAGAAGCAACTGTAAAAACGCAACTGAAATGGTCACCACTGTATCCCATGGGTCAGGAAGACAGCTGGAGGTTTTCTCGGGGCAAGGGGACATTAGTTCTTTTACCCGGTGTCAGGCCCTGGCTGCCCTTATGGGTCTACTTGGATCTTTGCCATCAGTTGCTGGCACAGAACCAAGAAGACCCATGTAGGGCTTTGAGATGCAGGAGGAGGGATAAGATCCGGTGGCAGAACTTACTGCTGCTGGCTCCCAGAAGTTATCTGACCAGTGCAGAGGCCTAGTACTCGCCGGCGCTGGCCTCCCGATTGGCGCACAACTGTCTACCAAGCAGAGAACAGGAAACTGGCACTGGTCTGGGACAGAATTGGGTCATAACGCATCTCTGCAATGAATACTTATTCAATTCACTCCTGGAATTGCTTTTAAAATCCTGATTTTAAAATATGAGATTTTAACAACAGAGGAAGGAACAACCAATTTTTCTTCCCAATGGGTGTCGCACAGGAGATGGTTGTAAATGTAAAATGATTTCAAGCATTTTCTCATTACTAAACCACAGTCGCCAAGGTTAGGCAGCTGCTTAGAGAGAGCGGGGGGAGAGAGAGAAAAGACAAGAGGAGAGGGGCATTTCCTTGGAGCACTGCTTCAAGGTGTTGCCCACGTAGGTGTAAATACATCTGTCTTTTGCCATTTGTGGTAATGTGTGCAGCCTACACTTCTGAAAGCCAGGCAGATGGTCCCTGTCCTGTCTTCCTATTACAGCCTTGCACCACTACACGTTTCCAGAAACAGGAGGGCAGATGTTAAATACGTTAAACACACACTTTGCCCCCTGGAGGTTTAGGTTAAGGCTGCTGTCTCAATTTGGACATTTTAGGCCTCGCCAAGCTTCAGGGAACATCAGCATTCTGCTTCATTCTTTGCTCCACAAAGAACCTATTTTTTTTCTTTTTTAAAAATTTATATTCAGTCAGTGTCTCTAATTCACCAGGGGCTGCACCTCCTACTCCAGTCTTGTGTGAGCTCTTGTGCAGCTTTTCCTCATTTCAACAATATGTGTAATGTCAGCAACGTTCTGGACACACAATAAATAAAATTTATTTGGAATACGAACTGTGATTTTAAATTGTTTCTGTCTGCTGCAGTTCTTTGTATGGATTTAATGCTATTGTTCTGAGTAGGGGGTGAGCTGTTTGGGGAAGGTAGCAAGGCTTTAAATGTTTTCAGTGTGAATTTTTATCATATTTTATCAGCCTAAAATCATGCACTTTTAAGTCCCACTGATTTCAGTGAAAATTTCCCACTGAAATCAGTGCAAATTAAAAATACTTACGTTAGGCTGGATCACAGTCTACATTTGAAAACTGCCTCATCCAACTGGAGAGTGCATATTTTATAAACTTTTAAAATAAGAACATGAAAAAGTGGTGCAGGATGTGTGCAATGAACATGTTGAAAGACTAGTATCCGTTCCTCTAGCCATGTTATGGTTGGGGTCCTGAGCTAATGGCCGGACGAGACTCTCCATGATAGACCTGGGACTTTACTCAACGTTCAACAAGCCATGAGAGAACATCATCTGAGGGGGCAGTTTAACCCTTTCCTTCAGCAGCCACTTATCCCCTGCCCTCCCTTTTTCCAGTCACAGTAACCACATAAGTCAACTGTTCCTATTCACCCCCAAAAAGTGTCATTTCCAGTGGCTACTTGCTGGCATTTCTTCTTCATTTTTGATTGAAAATGATTTGACACCACGTAGGCCCAGAAGCCTTTCTACTTTGTCAAATATGTCTTGCAGATCAAGGATCTCAAGTGAGACATTCTTTAGCTCCCCCTCAATACATGCTGAATTATACACAAGGTCAGCCTCAGTGTTTCGAAACTATGGTGTAGGATTTGGTCTTACTTGGTTCCTAGACAGGAGGTTTGGGCGGGAGGAGAGGTGAAGTTCATCACTTAACTCTTTGCCAGAACTGCCTCACCCTCCACCACATTATCAGGATGCAGTTAGTGCTGAACCTGCGTACCCTGATGATGGCCTTGGCAACTAGGGAAAATGCACAAGGTTCCTTGCCAAGGGAAGAGAAATGCATCCCTATGGTGTGGGGATTATGTCCTGCTCAGCTGCAAACCCTCTGGCACTTAGTATTATGGCTGGTGGCAAACAGATCCACAGCAGGGCAACCTCACTGATTAACTGTAGAACGGAAGACATTGATGTCAAGGCTCTATTCACAGCAACCACTTTGTGATCTATTCTGCTGAGGGCATTTGCTAAGTTGTTAGATACATGGCCAGGTTAATAGCAGATGGGGTGATGTTGAGTCCCAAATTGCGCACGCCAGGGAGAAAGGTGCCATGGGATGGCACACCGTCCCATGCTGTTTGCTTGTGTATTACATGTCCATTAGAATTTGAGCTATTTGATCTTTCAAAGATGGTAGGAATGGTTTTAGTGCTTTAAAGATGGCCAGCAGCTCTAGAAAGTTGATGTGAACTTTCCTCTGTGCATTGTCCCACTGATTTTGAAGGAGCCACAGTAAGATACCAATCCCACATTGACATGTTGGTGGTTACCTCTTCTGACTGGTAAGTCAAGATTGAAATGACTGGTGAGGTAAGCTCACCACATTGTTAAATGTTGAATTTGATCTGGAGTTATTAGCAGTTTCCATTATACTTGAGGTCTGAATACCAGATGGATCCATCTATGTTGGGCCCTTAAGTTCAGATATGTCAATAAGTCAACTGCTGTGGTCACTAAAGGTTACTAGGTCGGATGTGCAGGTTGGGACGATCATCTTAGGAAATCTCAGATAAGAGACATTATGGTCTGACCTCTCAATTCTGGGGGATAGGCACAAAGATGCATAAAATTCAGAGAAATTCCTATGAACGAAATAAACTACGAACAAAATAAGCTGAGGGTTCTTGTGGTTGATGCATAGGCCCAGGGATGTCAATGGGTTAGAATGAAGGCCAGGTGTTTTACAAATTGTTGCTTGCCACTACACGTCAATTGTGAGGTAAGGGAAAACCGATGTGTCTTGATGCTATAGGAGTGCCATGAGCCAATCCTCATAATCCAGCCACATGGACCATGGCGAGAGCCTGAAGATATGGGTAAGGAGAATGTAATAGTGTGAAAACAAATCCCAGTCAGAGTAATGATAGCTCTTGGGCTATAAGGCAATAATCAGCATGAAGATAATAGGCCTGGTGCCAAACTGGACCTGATACCCATAATATTATCCGCTCAGTGTTGATGACTTCAGTTCACAGCCTCTATGAGATTATGAACATGGCAACATTTCAACAATCTTTCCCTCAGAGACAGTGTGGCCCATGACAATGTCTGATTCAGGGGAGGTAAACAGAGGTTTGAACTTGGGTCTCCAGCACCAGCCAATCCATGCAGCCTGGGGAAGTGGCTGCTTTGAGCAACAGGCTGAGGAAAACAGGGCATTGACAATAAGTAACCATATCCCGTGCCTGCCCCTCACTCCCCAGTCTATTGCCTACCCAGTTGCTTTGCCCTATGCTCTGATTCCTGCCTTGCTTGCAGAGAGTGAGCAAGGGGAGAATCAAAGCAGAGGCAACCCATCTCTTCCCCCAGTGCCATTGCCCTAAGCAAGCAATGGCTGTGGAGGGGAAACCATGGGGCTGTTGCCCCATTTCCAATTGCTCCCTTTCCAGGACAGTAATCAGAAAGGAACTGCTTCACTGCACAGACTCTTTCTGGCTCTCCCAGCATCTTCCTCAAAACAGATTGGGCAAGAATGGTTAGAAGTGGAAGGGGGCTTTCTCTTTCATTCCCAGCATGCTCAGCTTGTTTTGAAAACACAAGTGGGGGAGCCAAGAGGAGGGCATGCAGCACAGGTGGATGCAAGAGGGGAGGGCAGGGACTCCCCAGGACTGCCTCAGAAACACAACAGCTCCAATTGCCTGGCTGCTTAAAGTGTAAAGTGATGTAAAGTGTAAAGTGATGTAAAGTGATGCACGTTGGGGCAAAAAACCAAAACTTTACCTATAGGCTAATGGGTTCTGAGCTGTCTGTGACAGCTCAGGAGAGAGATCTTGGGGTGCTGGTGGACAATTCAATGAAGGTATTGACCCAGTGTGCGTCAGCAATTAAGAAGGCCAATTCCATGCTTGGGGTCATTAAAAAAGGGGTTGAGAATAAAACAGCCAATATTATCATGCCATTGTACAAATCAATGGTAAGGCCACACCTGGAATATTGTGTCCAGTTCTGGCCGCCGCATCTCAAAAAGGACATAGTGGAGTTGGAAAAGGTGCAGAAGAGAGCGACAAAAATGATTACGGGGCTGGGGCACCTCCCTTATGAAGAAAGACTGCAGCGTTTGGGGCTCTTCAGTCTAGAAAAAAGGCGCCTGAGGGGGGACATGATTGAGACATACAAAATTATGCATGGAAGGGATAAAGTCGATAGAGGGATGTTCTTTTCCCTCTCTCAAAACACCAGAAACAGGGGGCATCCACTAAAGCTGAGGGTTGGGAGAGTTAAAACAGATAAAAGGAAGTACTTTTTTACCCACCGGGTAGTTAATCTGTGGAACTCCTTGCCACAGGAGGTGGTGATGGCATCTGGTCTTGATGCCTTTAAGAGGGGATTGGACAGATTTCTGGAGGAAAGGTCCATCATGGGCTATAGGCAATGATGGATTGTGCAACCTCCTTACAAAGGTGGTGGGCTACTGGTACCGGGTGCAAGGGAGTGGCAACAGGATGTAAGCATCTTGTTGTTACATGCCTCCCTGGGGCACCTGGTGGGCCGCTGTGAGATACAGGAAGCTGGACTAGATGGGCCTTTGGCCTGATCCAGCAGGGCTCTTCTTATGTTCTTATGTTCTTATGCTTCTCCAAAAGAGGGTGGGAGTGAGCAAGGACTTGCTTCTGCTCTTTGCATGCTCCACTCAGCCTGAATTGAAGAGGCTGGGTGGGCAAAAAGAAAGAGGAAACTGTATGAGAGGGAAGAGGGATACTCATGCAATTGGGATACTGAGCATACTCATGCAATTGAAAGAAAACAGGAGCAGAAAACAGGAGCACTGTGTCAGGAACTGTGACACAGGAACTGTGTCAGAAAACATGAGCACTGTGTCACATCAGCATGGGCCAGAACTGTGGGTCCCTGTCCAGTCATCTGTGCACTATCAGGATACTGGTCCTTGGTACTGAGGTCAGTCACTGGCCCCTGCCCAACTAAAAGCCCACCTGCCGAGCCAATCCCTGATCCCTTTGTACTGGTGGCAACAGTGGTACCTAAAAAGCCATTGGGCAAGGGCCAGGGGCTTGTCAGCACTGATTATACTTGCCCTTGCCCTTTGGCAGAATCAATATGCATTTGCTCATTTGGGTATGAGGCACAGCTCTGCAGAGCTCTAATGCACATCTGAAGTTCCACATAAATAGAAATTTCCTATCAAGGGACTGCAGTGCACAACTGAAGTTCCCCACTGCTGCTGCTGTTAAAGGGCCATAATTCCTGTAATTCATAGGCTCATATACCCTATAACCAGCCCAGGGTCCATATGAGCTGTGAACTTTCAACAGAGTGTGTCCTTAAGTGCTTACAAGCCAAGGCAACAAGGCATACATCCTCTGCTACCAGCCAGGGACCACAGCTAAGAGTTACAGCCTCAAACAGAGGAATGAACAGACTCTTAAATCTTAAAAAGTCCACAGGCTAAACTAGCCCCAACTACAGGGACCTATCCCAAACCTATAAAGCTTAACTTAACTGATAAGCGTGCCAAAGCAGCAAAACTGAATTTAGTCTGGTTCCAAATACAAACAAAGCTTTATATATTAACTATGATTTATTAATAAACAAGCAGTTACAAAACTAGGAAAGCCTTAAAAGAACTAACAGACACTTAACTTTTAAGATATACCTTAAAATAACAAAACAACTAGATTCCTAACACTGACTAGGGCCTAACACCTGCAAGGTAGTTAGCCTTGCAGGATCACCTTCTTCTCAAGTCCAAGAAGGCAGCAGGTCCATGCTGGGCGTCTTGGACAGGCTTGGAGAAGGTGATCTGTAGGTTTGGAGATTTGAAGGTCTCTGAAGGTCTGATGGTGTCTTGATGGTGTCTTGATGATCTGATGGTCTGTACCCCAGAACTGGGTATACCCCTTTAGTCCAATCAATCATCCAGTCAGGATAAAGGTTGGACATCTCCTGACAGGGTGATGGAACGTTCAGAGGTCACAGAATGGTCAGAAAAGGTTACATACACAACCTAAGTGATGGGTCTCAGCTACGAATCTTCCTGATTGTAGTACTAGCTGGATGGAACCTTCTTGATTAGGTTTGTGCTTCCTGCCCCCTGGCTATGACCTCACACCTTACTGGGGGGAAAACACCAGCTATTTTAGCAGCTTCAGCTCTTTCCCGCAAAATGGAGTCATGCTGACAAAGTGGAGTCAAATCATGGCCTAGCCTTTTTTTTTTACTCTTTACAATGCCCAATACAGGGGCTTCCTGCTCTCTTCTGTAAAGACAATACGGAAATCATTTCTATGCACTGCAACCCTGCTTGCACAGAAGAGCTGCTGGATCAGACTCTACTTTGATGTATGCTTGGATAAGGAGAGACTAAAAAGAAACCATCCAGGATGTTTCTTTCTTCTCAAAGAAGTCACTGGATGACAATTCAAGCACTGGAAATACTGAAAGATCTTTAAAAGATTAGTGTAAGCTGCTCAGTATTTAACCAACCTGTCTTAAAAGGCAAGAAGGCTAAATCAACCATGATAAAAATTTGGAGTCACAGCCAGAAGAAACGTAGGTATTCCAGTCCCATTGCTTCCTGAGCAAACACCAGACATTGTCTGATATGCAGCATGGAAAGCCCCCTAATCCACATTTTTTTTCTTCCTGCCTTTGAAGAAACAGTGAAAGCAATGGCATGAAAGGCCAAATGGACGAGATCTCTCTACAGTCCTACCCAAGGAGCTACAGCCATGCCCAGGGAAAACATGGACTCCTCAAGAGGAGGCAGGACTTGCTCTGGAGTATAAACACAATTACAGGCCAAACAAAGCAAGCCTCTAACTCCCTTATCGGGTATATGCTATTTGTTTGTAATACTGGTCTAGTCATGCAGCACAATGAGGTGGTGGAGTAGGTTGAACCACTTCAAACTACTGGTGGGGTCAGGGATCTCATGTTATAATGCTCCCCTCACAGAAACAAAACAAAAACCCTGCAAATACAACTCAAAAGGTCAGCTCTTTGGATCAAACTAAAGAGAAGGTGGGAAATCCACAATTCAACTGCCTATAATTTTTTTCTGCAATAAAAACAACTGCCTCCCCTCCTCCAAATTGGACCACAAATGCAAAGCTGAGTGAAGGGAGGCCAACCTTTTCCTATCACCTTTTTTGGCCCTTACTTCCTATCCCTAAAGATTCAGCAGATGCCTTTGGCACTTCTCAGAGGCCCTTGCAAAGAACATCCCATTTCTTCAAGGACACACAGGAAGCGCTGATGGCAGCAGTGCAGGGCTAGCCTTTACCTGCCAGGGCCTGAGTCAGTGTGTCAAATATTGACCCTTGACCCAGAGCCATGGCAGCTGCGTCCCCTCCCCCTGCTCTCTGATTTTGAAAAGGAAGAAGGGGACAGAAGAGGAAGAGGAAGTGTGGAGGAGAGCAGGGTGGCAAGCTACAGCAAGGCCTGGAGGCCACATCTGATCACCCCCACCCCGATTTTATCTGGCCTGCAGCCAGTGGCAAAGATAGGTCATTTTTCAATCAGGGCAAACAAATTTTTGACAACCACCCCATACAGCTTGCTTGCTAATTAATATAATTAATTATAATTAATTAATTAATTATTAATTACCATTTCATACACCCTTCCTCCAAAGAGGTCAGGGTGGTGCGCATGTTTCCTCCCCTTCTTTTGTTCTCACAACAACCCTGTGAGGTAGGGGAGGCCGAGAGATGGTATTAGCCATGACGTGAAATGAAGAACAATAATGGTCAGAAAATAAATGCAGTGAATATTTCCCCACAAGCAACGGATGAACATCAGCTATTGCTCCCTTGCACATAGTACTCAGTGAAATAGTACTCCACCTCTGCATCTGGAGGATCAATGTAGCCATCATACATAATGTTACAAAAGACTGTTGCTTTGTTCTTTGGGGTTTTTTTTTGGGGGGGGGGAGGCATAAGGTTTGATTGAATTAAGACATTACACTCCAGTTTTTTTTCCACTGAATTCCTTTGGAAATTCCTCTTCAAATGGTATATAATGATGGTATTCTCCCTAAAAAATGCAATTTTAAGAAACCGTTATTTTTACGTAAGAAGTTGTATTTTTGGTTTTTAGTTTTTTGGCCATAACATTTGACAGAATATAGGTATTACACTCTGGTTTTTTTATTGTGAAATTCCTCATCAAATGGTATATAGCATGGTGGTTTTATTCTTAAAAACCGCAATTTAAACAGTTTTGGTCCCTAGTGATAGTGCCCCCCCTGAGGATGGCACCAGGGTGCCCTGCCCCATGCTCCATAGGTAGCTACACTATTGTCCATAGCAATGTAGGAAGTTGTTATTCCTAATACTTTTTGCTAACATTTGACATTTTTAATCATTAGAGATCATTTCTCAGTTTAGTCATGCCATTTTTTCTTTGAAATTGTCACACTTCTCTTTTATTCTGAATCATATCATGCTGATTACAAAAAAAAGAACCAAGTAGAAATTATTCATTCATTTAAATTTCATTCATTCATTCATAAAACTATATTATGTGGCAAGACCCCTGAGACAGAGCAACAAAAATTATCTATCCTCCTCTCTTACTCCGCACTTCCTCTTCTGCTCACGCCCCCTTCTTTTTCAGAAGCAGGTAAGCAGCACACACTTAAAGAAACCATCTCGGGCAGCCTCCAATGACCCTGTGGGAGGGGCCTAATTTGAGCAACAGAATGTGGGCGAAAGGGTGCTGAATTCCCGCAGAAGAAAAGGGGGAACGTGCAGTGGTGTCATCCAAATGATTTAGGAACAGGTTCTCACTTTTGATTGGCACTTGTCGGGGTCCGCCCACCAGAAGTGACGTCATAAGCCGGAAGTGATGTCATGGCAGGAAGTGAGGTCATAGCCGGAAGTGATGTTATAACAGGAAGTGAGGTCATAGCTGGAAGCGATGTCAGGATTGTTGCCATGGATGTGATCATGTTTGTAAGAACTTCAGCTTGTGGTTAGTGTTGATTTAACTTCTATTGCTTTGCTTTCTAGAGATGTGTATATACATAGTTTGCTTCAACTGTTCCCTGGTTAAATAGCAGGCTAGACTGTACTAGATTGTGAGCCCTTTTGGGACAGGGAGCCATTTAACTTTAATGTTAAATGCAAGGAGCCGGCAAGGAGCAGGAGGGGGAACGGGCGCCCACCGGGCCGCGCGACCACGCGGGCGCCCGACTGAGCGCCGGGCCGGCCGGCAAGGAGCAGGAGGGGGAACGGGCAACCAAAAAAAGACCGCGTGGGGGCTGGGGGGAGGCTGCAGGAGGAACCGGGATGCTGGATCTGCGCGGCTGGAGGGAGCAGGAGCCCCAGGCAGCCTACCTTCTCACGCTTGCTGCCTTATTCCCAGGTCTCCTTCGCTGCTGCTGCCGCTGCTGCCGCTGCTGCCGCCACCACCACGCTGTCTGCCTGCCTCCTCACAGAAAGTGCAGGCAACGGCTGCAGGCGTGCAGTACGCATGCGCAGCTGCTGAGCCAACCAGCCGACGGGGTCAGCTTTGAGTGGGTGGGGCCAGCTCAGCTTCTAGGAACCGGTACTCACGTAGTGGTGCATAGTGGGTGCATGACATCACTGGGAACGTGCCATTCAAATAAACATGGCTGCCAACATCACAAATAGTCTGGTCCTCCAAACCTCCTTTTTTATGAAAGGCATTCCCCATTATTTATCTAGTATGAAAACTAGGTCATAGGGTCATAGCTGAAGAAGGGCAGGGGGGGTGCAATCACACTGTGCAATAAGCTTTAGGGGAAAACAAGCTGAGCTCAACATTGGTGGTAAAAAATTGTGAAAATCTTGGTATGTATGAATAATACCATCATGTTACTGTATATACTATTCAATGCAGAATACAAGGAAACAAACCAGAGTGTAATATCATTACTCTATCAAACATTAGTGCCAAAAAACCCAAGCAAATGAAAATACAACAGTCTTGTAAAAAGCGTAGTTTATTAAAATTGTGGTTTTAAGGAACAATATTGTCAACATCGATCGATGAGAAATTTCATGCAGAATGCAATGAAACAAATACCTTCATTATATCAAAAGTTATGACCAAAAACCAAGAAAATTAAAATACAACTGTGATGTCATTTCTTGTTGTGACATCACTTCCAGGACATCATTTTGCCCTCTGCATTGGACTACACTTTCATTAGCTACGCCTGTGGGCTTGAGGCTTATTTTTTTCAGGGTGTTTTTTGTTTTTTGCTCTGCTTGTTGCTCATTTTGGCTCTTAGTCCAATCCACACAAAAATCTGAATGATTATTGGCAAATTAACCAAAAGTTGGCCCTTTAAAACAACAACAACATTGCTTCTTTTGAAGTGGCAGCTGAAAGATCAAGACAACATTTGACAGTCAGTGATCAGTTGCTTTACAGACACCTGATATTTTAAATTCTGTGATGGCTAGTTGTTTTGTTTACATATTTGTATTCAATTACACTGTGCATATCTGTTTTACTATAATGGTACATTTGCTTTGTTAGACAATAAAATGATTAACTGAGCCTCAAGTCTCAGATAGACACATTTTCAGACAGTTTTCTTATCAGCGTAAATGGATACAACAAATGCATGGCTTCTCTACGAGTGAAGACAGAAGCCCCTTTCAGACATTCTAATGACACATGTGTGTGTGCATTTTCTTGTGAAGGTATGAAAAGAGCACCTATGCACACAACTGGGGACCCTGTTTTTCCAGGGAGCCTGATTGCATGGAGAGAATCCTCTGGGTGCATACTGGTTTGCACAGAGCTCCTTCAGTCTAAACTAGAGTGTGTGGGTGAGGAGTGGAGTCTGTCACTACAATCCCTTCTAGTGTGTTCCATTCTGCACAAACAGAATATCTGAATGGGACTGCACTACCTTCCAAACACTCTTTTTCCTCCCAGGGATGAGCTTATAATACTCCCACAAGACTCGGCTTCAATCGCCGAGTGGTTTGGGTGGTTTTATCAATTTGAGTCTGAACTGGGGCCACAGAAACCATATCAGCTGAAGTTATGAAAAGAGCACCTATGCACACAAAATCACAACAATCACATCTCAATCTTTCACTTCAACCATACTTTACAGTTGTGTTCTGTGACACATACCAAGTCCTAGGAACTAGCAGGCTAGTGGCAACGTAATAAAAAAGCAGTTATTATATGTTTTTAAATCTACAGTTTCTCATGGAATGATGCTGTGTCAGTGATGAGATATTTATTTTTTATTTATTGAACTATTTATAAGCTGCCTTTCTTCCCCAATTAAGGGGTCATCAAGACCGCTTACAATTTTAATAAAACCTCATTTAGAAGGAACTTGTGGGAGCAAAAGATGCAGGAGAAGCATCATGGTGACAAAACAAGTAGAAGTTAAACAAAATAAGTGGTGTGGGGGGGGGGAGGCAGGGAGCAATTTCAACTCCCTGTTCTCCCTAAATTTGAGCAGAATGTTCAGCAGCTCAGCAATAAACAAATATGTTAACATTTAAAAAAAACGTGAAAAATGACAAGAACAAATGAAAACATTAAAGCAACCCAACATACACCACATTTTTCTGAAACTACTCAAAAACTTTCTGGCAGCTTAGCGGGATATCCTCTGTTTTAGTTACTAATTCCCTCCGATGTCAAGAGGTAAATCCCTTGGATGGTTTAGAGAAAATTAACCACTGAAATTAAAAATGTAAAGAAAGAGCTTGGAAATTTTGGACAAATATTTACAGACCTGATCTGATATGCTCGGGGTTTTGCAAGCTTCCTACTTTATTCCATGGTCTCTCCATTGTATGTACCAAAGAAATTTAAAGTATATAAAACAGTCATTACTAATAACATGAATTCACTCTGAAAAGACTACACAAAGAAATGCAAAAGGATTAAAACAAAGCAGGGAATCAAACCAAAGTTGAATGCAAACCAAAACAACCAGTCCGAGAGAATTTTTTTTCTTCAATAAACCACAACTGAATTCAAAACTTAAACTTTTTGGTTGCCTTGAATCTGAATGAGAACCAAACTCCTTAGAACAAAAATGGTAACCAGCTAAAAATAAGTGATTCAACAATCAGGAAACTTTTTTGTTCAGTTTTATGCATTCTGTTTGTAAAGACGGGGTGTTTTTATTCCAAGATCAAATAATTTTTAAAAAATATTTTTCCTCCAGTTAAATCACTATCATTGTCTTTCTTTTATAGAATTACATTGCAAACAAAAAGTTTGCTATTATTCTACATGAAACGTATCAGAAGTGTGTCTGAAATGTGTCAGAAGACTTCAGATTGTCTGAACTGGAACTGAACAAGAGAGTTCAGAAATGGTAATAAAACTGAGCAGTAACTGACCCCAAAGGTTAATGGTTTTACTCTCTGAAAAATCAAACACAGAAATCTCAATTCAAAACAATGTCACTTACCCTGTACGTTTGGTGATGGTTCCTAGTGTCATAGGTTGCTTGATTTGAGCTAGAGGTACCACCACAGTCAGGCTTGGAAGAGGAGACAGGCGAGGGTTCCCAGGATTATTGTTGGTGAAATTGTTGTATGTGTCTTGACTATTCAATTTACCTTGGCAGGAGGGAAAAATAGAAATAGTATTTACTATATCAGGATTATCACCATTTGCCTTTCCCCTTGTGCACAATGTAAATACTTTTTCAAATTAGTCCTTGTGGAATAACATACTAGTACTGTCCAAAAAAAAAATCATTTACAGAATACGGACTTTTCTTCTTAAAGAAAAAAAACCTCAAGAGAATAGCATCAAAATACATATTATTTTTAAGGACTTATATTCAGTAAGGATGGTGTGTGTTCATATGTAGCCTTCCTCATGCACAGCCAATGCAGATGCTCATCTGGACCTTACTGAACTGGGTGCATCTCTTATTTCTTTATTTATTTGAAACTATTTAGATCCCACCTCTTGATTGTAAGCGTTCTTGAGGTGGTTGACAATAATGTAAATACTTTCATTACAAAAGTAACTGATAAAAAGGAGTTGGCAAATCCACTTCAGCAGCATGCAGCAAACCCCATTAACAGCTAAAGAAAAAGAAAACCCTGAGGGTTTCCAAAAAGTTATGGAAAACATTATATTTAGTAAAGGTTGCACACCTGGTAAGAAAGAGCAAAAGCAAAGGAATTTCTATGTGAATTGGAACCAATTTATGAAGTAATGAAATAAATGTACTTGTCAGAATGTGGAGCCAAAATGGTCATGTCACCTTTGTTGCACACTTAATGAAATGGATGTAATTAATGAATGCAATTAATGAATAGTAAAGAAAGGTAAAGAAAAATATGTGCATTTTCCATTTTCCTAAAAGTCACCAGAGGGAGAGCCTAGCAGATAGGCAAACGAGTTACAGAGATGAGGTGCCATCACTAAAAAGGCCCCGTCTCTTGTCCCCACTCACTTTGCCTCAGAAGGTTGGGACAATCTGTTATGAACTGGGATGCATGTCCCATCTGAGGTCACAACCTATAGTTTTCGCAGCTGACTCATTTCCCAAGACAAGGGCTAGAGACTCCATAATGTTCACTGATATCCTCCAAGAGGGTGTTAGCAGACCCATGCATTCCAGGAAGCTCCTGGGGACAGCAGACTTCCTCACTCACTGTAGTGTTGAGGACAGCTCTGTATGGAACCCCTCCCCGAACTGTTTTGACTGGGGAAGGATTTGTGCCTGTGAGTATTCCATGTCTGTGGAAAGAGCTTTTGGATCACAACGAAAAGTTATTATCTTCCTGGAGCTTTGGCACTTTCAGCAGAGGCTTCCGACATCGAAACACAACTCCATTGCCCAGATGTGTTGCAGTTCCGGTGGTTGTGTGACCACAAAACCTGAAGGCATCAGTATTGAGGTTGGATTTGTATCTGTCAAATTCCTAATTGGGAGGAGAGGGAGAGAGGGAGCTTACTGAACATTAGGTTGTGCAGAATTAATTGAGCTTATGTCCCATTAAAATCAATGGAATTTAAATATGATGAACTAAGAGCCGAATTATGGTATTTTTGGTTTGGTGCCTGGATTTTTTTGCCCTTTACTTGCAACCATTTCATTGATGCCCTGTTGAAAATAAAGGTATTGTTTGGTTGGGCTAACACAGGCTGGTTTTTTTTTTAATGTATAACCAGCTTTGGAAATAGAACTTTTATGAAAGTAATGTTAAAACTAAAAGAAAAAAGCCTCAACTCCACAATTATTGAAAAGTTAGAAAGAGTGCTTTTTCTTAACTGAAGCTTTGTTCATAAAGAGAACAGGGTCCAGTGCAAAATGCAAAACTGCAAAAAGTTTTAATTTTTAAAATTTGGAAATGGCTAGATAGGTATTTTTTCCTGAACACAAGAGCTTTCTGAAAATTATGATAAAAAGGGGAGAATTCTATTCTGTTAATCTAATTGGACCAAAACTTTGATAATATTTTTTTAAAAAACAAAGACTGAAAGTCAAAAGAAGAAACCTCTTGCAAAGAACAAGTATCAGCATCTTTCTTGTGAAAAGATAAAAACAAGGTTATGTCAGTCACAAGTGCATTGTGATTAAACTAGCAGTGCTATAATCAGTTTTAAGAACATTTATATAACACTTTTCAACCAATAAAGCTCACAAAGTGGTTTGCACATCTCCCCCTGCTAAATATAGCAAGGGCACCAGATGAAAAAAGTGTCTCTTTGTCCAGTAAACAAGGGTTATGAAACCAATACAAGAGATTTGATACTGTGGTGGTTTCAATATTGTGTACAACTGACGGCATGAGTCTTTCGCCCTTTATTTTTTCCAGACATGCAAAACAATACTAAAAATCTCCATCCACAGATTGGTCTCTGACAACCCATCTTTCTCCTCTACCTTGTTTCAGGTCAGTAGACATCTCCACTCTCTGCCTCGACTTTCCTCTTGCTCTTCCTCCTCACCATATCCTTTTCCAGTCATATCTCAAACTATTCCCCCATCCCAAAACCTGCTCTGTTGTACTCCATCGGCCTCTGATTCACCCTTTGCCTCAGTCCTCATCTCTCCACAATCCCATCCATGATTTTATTATTAACTTAAGTGCATTTTCTCGCTCTTGCTCCTTCTTATCTTTCTTCTTTGATTTCATAATATTGTCCTTCTTGCCCTCTCTGCTATTTAGGTTCTTCTTGCTTTCCAAACCACGGATTTCCACTTCTCTGTCTCGCCTTCCTTTTTCCCTAGTCGCTCCTTACATTTAGGATACTTTGCCAGCTGAGATCTAGTCCTTTAATCCCATCCAGTTTTTAAAATCATTTGTTTCAATAAACCATTAGTCCACTGTTACTTTTGGACTCTGTCTAAATGAACCAACGCAGCTACCTTGTGTTTTTTCTTTCAATTAGAGTTAACCTGATTATGTTACAACATTACCTCCCCTATTTTCTATCTTTTTTCTTTCTCTTTCCACCTTTCCTCTTTTTTATCATGGAGCAGGGCTTGTGCAGCACCCAGCTGTTGATGACCCATAAATAAATTTTAATAAAATTATTTATGCCCCTTTCTAACCAACTTATTTTACCCATTGTTCTCCAACACCACATTTCAAAAATGTTCGTAAGTACTCTGTATTGTTATTTAGAATATTTATTTAGAACGTTTTCAAAAGGTTTCCCAAAGTGAATAGCAAGAAATTAAGATATTATTTTTAACATGTTTCTCAGCCCAAAAAAGGTTCACAATTAAAAAGTAGGCAAAACACTCAGGAGAAATCAGCAGACAGCCACTGGGACACTATGTGTGGGTGAAGAGATACAGGCATGCCTCAGTATCCACTGATTAGGTATCCATGGTTTCAGTTATTCATGGATATCATGGATACTGGGATGCCTATTAAAAAGATAGGGGGACATTAAACAAATCTCTTTTTTTTTACCTTGTTGCAGCAAAACCACTCGTGTTCTCCTGTCTTTAAAAAGGCACCCCCAGTATTCAGGTATCCACGGTGGGGTCTATAATGAGACCCCCGCGGATACCAAGGCATGCTGATATAAAAAGCCCTCTTTCTACTAAACAGAAGCGAGCCACCTCTTTAAAAGGTATTTCTTTGCACTGTTGGCAGGGGTAATGGAGGTTAAGGAAGGGAATGTATAAAATTGAAAGCGTTTATAAGACTCCTTCCATCCCAACCTGGGATTCTCTGCCTAACCAGAAACGTCTGGCCTCCTCTAATAATGACTTGGTATGGCAAGGAAAATGTGGAAAATTATTCAGCAAATTTAGATTGCTAATGGAGTTGATAGCTTAATTTTCTCAGAATTTGCTAGACCCTGAAATGCTCCATTTTTCCCCATACATTTGGCCATTTGGCCTTCGTTACGGCTAAAATTATATTAGATGCAATGACCTTCTAGGACTATTATATACATTACTCTTATCTTACATGGGACCAGTGTGGTCTTTATATATTATACTAAAAACCATAATTTAAAAATCCTACTTCCTTTTTTTTACTTTGGAGGACTCCAAGCAGCTTACAAAATCAATAAAAATGCAGTCAATACCACTACCACCAACAACAACAATAAAGCAACAGTAGCCATTAAAACAAAATCAAACTGAGGAATGAGGAAATCCCACAAACTCAGGAAAGGTCTGTGAAAACAGGCAGGTCTTCACTGTCCACTGGGAAAGTCCAAGGAGGGAGACAACAGCACAAAACAGGACATTCCACATTTCAGGGATGCCACTGAGAAGACCCTCTCGCCCACCACTGGCAACCAACTCTCAGAGGGTAGTGGTGGCACAATGTGCAAGACGGATTGCCCAATGCAATCAATGCACCAGATCTTAAATAAATACATAAGGCAGGATCCAGCCAAACCCAAGCACTCCCAATTGATTTCAACGAAAGAGTTAAGTAGGTGCTTAAACCTCTCAAATTGAAGCCAATGATGCTTAAAAATACTTTGCCTGGTCCAAACCCATATTCAACATTTCATGAGAGACAGAGAGAGAGAGAGAGATTCTGCTAAGGTCCTGTGTCAACGGCAGAAAGGAGCAACATCTTGTGTTGGGAGGAACAGGGTAAGAGTAGTACTGTCCATTTTTTACAGCCTGAGCCTATGTATATTTACTTGGAAGCAAATTCCACTGAGTTTGGTGGGACCTACTTGTACATTAAGTGTGTGTTTACCCTGCAGCTTGTAACTATTCCAGCATACTGTGAATGCGTCATGTGAAAACAGATCCTTAAAAAAAATTTAAAAAAAAGATTTAACTGAATTCATTCCCAAATGTTAAACTTAATCAGAATAATACTAATCGCCAGAATAATTAGACACTGTATAATGGCTTAAAAAAATGTAATCCTTAAGGTACACAGGGGAAAAAAATAGACATGTGCCCATCTTGGACATGATTTTCCTCCATTGTGTATCACACTTCAGTCAACAATCTTTCCCTCTTCACTTGGGGAGGAAAAGGAAGCAAACTCCAAATTTTGTGGCCAGCTGAGAAAGAGAGGGGGGGGAAATGTAAAGTGGCAGAAGAAAGAGAGGGCCTCGTCTGTTTACCAGAGACTCAAAAGCACTCCAAAATAGACAAGCTTCCCTGAATTAAAAGGTTTAGATCATTAACTTGTTTTTCTGCGTCCGCCCAACACTGTGAAATGGTGGCTTTCTCTGAAAAAGAGGAAGAAGAAAAAAATAAAAAGGGAGCCATGTTTAAATTAGGTTCCCGAACAATTGCTTGTGCTTTGTATAGATATTATACAAGTTCCAGGGCAGAAGCATACAAAACTCCCAGCTGAAGTGCGGCCCACCCCCCTCTTTTTCCGAGGAAGAATAACAACGAAGGAGAAAAGGGTTCCTCACAGGAAGCCAGCTGAAAAGCTATAATGGTACTTCAGATGGATTGAAGATAGAAAAAGGAAAGCAGTCTACAAGGTGGGGGGAGGTCTTAATAAAGGTCTCATCTTCCTAAAGACACTCAAAGCTTCCTTTAGCCCATCTCTCTCTCTCTCTCTCTCTCTCTCAGTCTCTCTGGTCATTTAATACTGCACATAACCATTACCATGGAATGTTTTGATGTTTGTTTTCCAATGTAATGCCCCAAAATTCCTGTATTGCAGGCCTGTACAGTCAACTAAGGGAGAGTTTTGGTATCTGTAGAACTATTCCCCCATTGGAAATAATGTTTGGGCTCTTGTAGAAATTTAAGCCAGTGAAGGACAAAAAAGGGTTTAAAGCGCTGTTTATAAAATTTAGTGCATTTTTTTAAAAGATTAAAACAACTAAGGAGGGAAACGTATGTTTTTAGAACAAGCGCAACATTCTCCCCACCCCCAGCCCAAAACAACAAGGAGATTTTTAATTAGCTCCTTCAAAGATTTGCACTTGGTTTATATGGAAGAAGGGCTTGATAGAGTTTTTAGCATTGTGTCACTTAATTAGTTACGATGACATTTTGTAGCAATGTGGTATCCTGACCCTTTGTAACAGGGGAGGATCTACTCCACTACCTGTTAAATTACTCAACTGATAAGAAGGTAAGTCACAAAGTTTCTTCTGATTTTTGGTCAAACCAACAAAATATTGACTCTCTCCTAGCCAACTGCAAAATATATAAAACAGAAAGAAATGGTTTCTCATCAGTTTTCTCCCATTTTTTTTAAAAAAATTCAATCTTTACTTATATTTTGATCTGTTTTATTTGTAAAAATAGAATAAGATTTATTTAAGGAAGGAAAAGTAAAATAAAAAAAATACGCTTATCATTTGCTAATTTAACATCCCCGGTGAGGAGAGGTGCAGGAGAGGCATAAAACAGGGAGAGGGAACTCACGCAATACTGCAGCAGCAAATTTTCTGAGCTAAGCAAGTTAAGCGAGAGATACATAAACAGAAATCTCTGTTCTTGGACACTGCTCTCCAATATCATGCTCCTTCTGTAACATTTCACCACTCTGGCAAGTGGATTACTCTGGGTTCAATTAAAGTAGCAAATGTGCAATCCTTGTTCTCCTTCCAACAGATTAAAATGTATTTATTTAATTCAGTTGGATTCAGGGTTGAGAATCTTTCTCTCTCTCTCTCTCTCTCACACACACACACACACACACACACACACACACCTGTATTAATTACCGTAAATCCCATCCAGCCCTATTTCCACCTATACTGGAGCCTATTCCAGCTATTAATGCAGATTTATTCTCATTTTTAAACTTTTATTTTAGCCAATGTAACTTTTCTTAGGCTGGAGTCCTATAAATGCTTTCCTGGGAAGTCCCCCTCATTGAACTCATAAGTTTGCACAGTTTCTAATGTATTTGGATTCACTTCTTCAAAGTGATTTCTAAGATGCTCCTCCTAAATAATGTTCAATGTTTTGTCTACTAGTTTTAAAAAGTGACTGATATATTTTTAGGAAAAAGAAACAGTGGCCAATTTTAAGGCATTAATCTGCTCGCAATTATTGTGAATGATGCCACATATTTTGCAACTGCTCCAAATATTTGGAGATTCCCTTTAAAGCTGACAGGACACTCAGGGAATCAGGAGAATGAGACCAGGAAATATTTGAGTAATAACATAACGTGCTTTGATATATTATACTGTACAAACGTAATAATAAGTGGTGTGCAACAGTCTTTCAGAGGTTCTGGATCCTTAAGAGGATGCTGTCAAGCACTGACATTCTTAAGGAAAGGCATAATTAACACTTCACATTCCATCTATCTACATTTCTAATAAAAATCCTCAGTTTTTTTTTGCATTTAGAAGTTTTTGCTACTCTCACGTAGCTGTTGAGAACATATTGTAAAAAACAAAAAGATTAATAAGCTATTTGAAAGGTTTGAATCAAATCAAAATCAAACAAAAACAAGGCTATTCATTCTTTGTTGCATATAGGTGTCTTTTCTGCTACCCATGGCAATAATTGTGAGTTAATAAAGCACGAAGCCACTTGCCATATTTCCAGAAAGATTGCCATGGTAGTCCATTGTAGCAAAAACAACACAAAGTTGTGTGGCAGCTCAAAAGCCTCATACAGTATAGGTATGCATTTTATAACCAAAGTATGTACAACAGATTAATCTCTAAGGGCCGATCCTATGCTGGCTGGGGCAGCGTCAGTGGCCACTGTGTTACGCCCATCAACTGCAAAAGTGCCATAAGACAATCCTGCGTCGGCAGTGAGGCCACAGACCCAGTGCTGAGGCCAGAGCCAGTCAGCAATGTAATGGGCCTCATTGCCTGGAGATTTTGGCATGGGAGCAAAGGGCAGTAAGGTTTGGTGGGATGGGGGAGGGCAGGCTGGAGGTAGGATCGGGCTGGGGGGGGCAGAGACGGTGGCAGACTGCTGCAGAATCCTATGCCTCCCCCTTGGCTGAAAAGGCCAACATGGGCCTCGTATGTTCTGTGACTGCGAAATAGCAGGCACAGATGTAAGGAGACCCATTAGGGCTGCTGTGGCTTTACCCAGAGTAAGGGGGCAAATGCTCCCTTGCCCCAAGGAGAGTCTGCGGCTGCCCTGGCCCCTTAGAATCAGTGGCGGCCATTTTGGCACCGCTGCTCCTCTGGACGGGCTGCTTAGGATTGGGGTGTTAAAAACACAGGCCTTTGCTTACTCAGAAGCTGGTCCACATCTGTTCGCTGGCACTCCCAGTTCAATGCACAGCTGAGTGCAGCCTTCCTGCAGCCCCAATTACTTAAATTATGGTGGATTAATCAATATCTAATTAATAATATGTAATAATCATAAAACCCACCCATTTTTAGTAGGCTCTATCGTCACTGTGCACACCTTTGTTTTTCTAGTTTAACAACATACCAAACATTATTCAGCCAGTTTATTTATTTTTGGAGCAGTCAGGGATTTCCATCTGGCAGTGACCAATTTTTGATTTTCTTTTGTTTTTGCTGTCAGTTAACACATTCCTATTAGCCTAATCTTTACTCTTGCTCTGCCCAATCATTCCTTGTAAACAACAGTCTCCAAACTGGAGACTGCTGTGCACTAGGAAAGGCTTCCCTAGTACGAACGGAGCATTCCGTTCTGCAGGGGGAGCCTTCTTACTTTGCTGCCATGTGCCTTGAACTGCACTGTGGCCAGGCGCTTCTGTGTTCCAACGCCTCGGCATGCCATGCGCCCGAATTCTGGGCAGACGTGATTGGCTCTGGCGCAGTTTCAGGGCACGCAGCTGCAACATAGGAAGGCTCCTCCGTGGAACGGAATGGTCCGTTCACGTGGGGGAGGGAGTTAGCAGCAGGGCAGTATTATGCTATTAGGCTGAGTAGGCTGAAGCCTAGGGGCTCCAAAGGGACTAGGGCCCATCAAGATGGCATGTCGAGAAATCAGCCTAATGCATGGCTCTCCAGATCTGGCCCCCGGGGACTCCCTATCCAGCCCTCCAGCTGACCTTGAAAAGGTGAGGCTTGTAGAGCTCTCCAAGAACCACATGGGGCAAGCCCTGCCTGCAGGGATTGAGCTGGACTGCGTGTGGAGGCTGTATTGCTGAGGAGCTTCCATGCAAGCCTGGGTCCTTTTGTGAGGGTTTTTCCCCCTTGGGGGCATAACTTAGAACTGCCTGGCTTCTCCATTTCTTGCCCCTCAGATTTCTGCCTGTGTTTCTGCTGTTTCAGGAGTGGGTGTGGAGCTTCCATGCAAGCCTGGAGCTGTATGTGAGGAGAAGTCTACCTGCGGCTGGATTGCCTAAGGTTGGGGGTAGGCTAAAGATGGGCTTGTGTGTGTGTGTGTGTGTGTGTGTGTGTGTGTGTGTGTGTTTTGTAACAAGGCAACAGATAGGGAAAAGTGATGCATTAGCTGAGCTGCAGAGGCCTTATTTGTAGAGGGGGGGAGGAGAACCATGCCTGCCCGCCTGCCTGCCCACCAGCAGCTTCCATTTAGTGTGGCAGAAGAATTTTGGAGGGGGCCCAAAATATTTGAAAGCCTAGGGGCCAGGCTTTGGTTAATACAGCCCTGGTTAGCGGTGTGGTAGATGAAAATGGTGTGGAATGAAAATGTGCTTCAGTTCTCCTCTGCAAACATCTATCGTAATAGTAGCATTGGGTGTTGTTGAATGTATTAACGTTGCTGCAATTCTACAAGTACAACCAGAACCATTGTGAGATTAATATTCTTGAGGGATTTGGTACAAAAGAAAAACCTGTTACAGTCAGTTTACTAACCCAGTAAATATTAACTCCTGAATAAGGGCGCAATCAGCGCCATATCCAACGCTGGGTTGGGGGAGGCTGGAGCCTCCTGCAGCAAGGGAGCATGAGCTCCCTTACCATAGGGGAGATTCCAGCCTCCCCTATGTGCTCCTCGGATCTGCACCCGCTAAAGAGCGGGTGCAGATCCAAGGAGACCGCACAGCCCAAATCGGGGCCTCGTGGCTCGCTGACAGGCTTAGGAGGTTGCCGTACGGCCACCTCCCAAGCCCGCCCCGGTCCCCCCCCAGTCCCCCCCCCCCCCTCCCACCAATCCCTGTCCCGAAACGGGACGAAGAATCCCTTGCGCTAACTGTCTTCAGTCGGCACAAGGGAAGCTTTCCATTGGTGCTCAGAAGCTGATGCTGTGAGCAGCGTCAGCTTCAGAGCTGGAGTGCCAATGGGGGGTGCTGCTTGGCGCCCACGCACCCGCACTCCACCCTTGCGTTGATGCGATGTCGCGTCGACACAAGGGGCACGCTATGATTGCGCTGCCCATTGCCTTTTGCAACCCTACCTCAATTTCCCCCCTCCTCTGTGATCTTCCTTGGGTTAATTTCTAGACTGCAAGTCCCTCGAGACTGGGATGTGTCTTCAGCATCTTATATATGACTAGCATAACAAAAAGAAGTGAACACAAGGTGCAGTGGGTGGAGTACAGCTTTCCACAATGTGGGGAGATGGACATGGGGCGCACACGTGCACTCACTCAGTGAGACAGTAAAAAAAGGATGTTATTACAAGCACACACATGTCCCTGCTTTTCTCCTATAAAATGTTGGAGATCATTCAAACTAGAGATAAGCATGAAATAAAATACAGTTTTGATTAACAGAGCAATCCTAACCTGTGCTGATATAGCCAGGCTGCATGGCCTGCTCTGTATCGAACACAAGGTAGGAGGCTGCCAGAGGTCACCTCGGGATAAGGGGGTATAGAGGAACACTGCTTAGCCATGGAGAGGGGGAGGAGTTTTCATAGAGGAGGTCAGTTCTGTATGAAGCCGAAGCTTCCTGAACGTGCTTGCTTGCTTGCGTAACAGTCGCAGGTCAGCCTAGCTTTGGTGGAAAACCAGTCTCACTGAATGAATGATGTGCTGCGGCCAGGACTATTTTTCTCCCTTCCATTTTTCTGAGTTCAGTTGTGATGTGAATGGCGGGGGAGGGGGGAGGTTTCATCATGACGGCTGGTTGTCCTCCCAGGAATGCTCTCCTGCCTCGCCTAGAACCGGCACAATGTCAGTGGCGGTAGGACTTACCACTCGCCGGCTTGCGTTGCAGTCTTTGGGTGGTGGGGTGCTGGCACTGGCCTGGTGCCTGTGGTAAAGGAGCTTTATGGTGCCTTCACAACAGAAGCACGGCTGTATGATTGTACCACCTGCACCAATAGGATCAGGCCCTTACTCCTTAGTAAATGCTCCTAGTAATTTAATTTCATGGGCCTCCTAACAGAAATACAAATGAATCTATAAGCTTATCTCAGATCATCCAGATTCTTCCAATGTTGGCAGCACTAGTCATTTCCAACACCCAATTTCGCCTCATCGTTTTAAGTGGGCATGGAACATGGTCACCTCTGTAGTGGTAGTGGTAGCCCTTCAATGAACGCCGTCACCCAGACCACCTATGTGCTTCTTTCCACCAGAAGATGAAGGCTCTTCTGTACAACGCTTTTCCTGGCTTTTGATCCACCGAGCCTATAATTTTGAAACGTTGCCTCTCTTCCTCCTTTCATTATTTCATCATTTTAAATTGCAAAATTCATCTCTTCTTCATAAAACGTGTAACATTAGAGCCAAGCTACACAAGATGTGAGAGACTGATGTCCAGATGTACGAAGGCACTTTTCTTAAAACCAGCCTGGGGATGATTTGAATTGGGGCTGTGACATGGAAGGGGAAGGTTTAACTCTTCTATACCCCCATGAACCAATTCCCTAATGCAAATCACCCCTCCAAAGCTGGTTTGGAGAGTTACTAGTGTAGCTAATGAAAGAGTAGCCCAGTGCAGAGGACAAAATGATGCCCGGAAGTTGTATCACAATTGGAAGTAACACCACCATTGCATTTTCATTTTTTTTTTGTTGGCCATAACTTTTGATATAATGAAGATATTACACTTTGTTTCATTGCATTTTGCATGAAATTCTGCATCAAATGGTACATAATGTGATTCATACATATAAAGATTTTCACATTTTGATCACTAGTGTCAAGCTCATTTGTTGCCCCCTTAAAGCTTGTTGCCAGGTGCAATTGTGCCCCCCCTGCACTTCTTTAGCTACATCCCTGCTTGGAGGGGAAAATGTATGTATGTGCCTGATTGTCTTCTCTTTCAGAGCTAATAGCAGGTTGGGGTGGGATGCTTATTGAGGGAGGGAAGAATAAGGTATTAGGAGATCTGATCATAGATCCCCAGTATCGTGGGTAGTTTCACTGTATGTTCCAGTATGCTACACATGAGAGTCCACTGTTCTGGGAGGCAGGTAGTTGAGACCCATTTGTTCATAGGACTGTGTCTGTCAATTTCTTGTTTTTATTTATTGATTGGTTTTTGAAAACAATCACCCATTCACAAATTGTTATCAGGTGCCTACTACACACTACATTAAACATGTCCTTGTGCACTTGTTTTTCTAACAGAAATCACAGACTTTGTGGGAGAAGGCCCATCCCAGATAAGGACAGGTTTTTTTGTTTTTACAAACAAACTTGATGTTTGGCCCTTACTACAGTCATTTTTGATAGGTTGATAATGCAGCACACCCATTGTAAGGCAATCATATACAAAACCAACAAATGACCACAATAAATCAGTCTTAGAATTCATGGCTTCTCAGCAATCTAACTTCAAATGTAATTTTGGGAGCCTTAGCACTAAAAATTTCTCTCCCCCTCCCCAGTAAAAAACTGAAATGGTACCCCTGTATTTGCTCTTGGAACAGACACCGAGGAAAATGGAGTGATTTTCATAGTAGTGAAGAACCCACAACACTTTTGCACAGGATCAGGTCAGATTCTAGAGAAATCCCAGCCTTTTAAAGAAGAAAGGTTATGTTTCTAAGGGCACAATTCTAACCTAATGTCCAGCACTGATACAGCTGTGCTAGTGGGGCATGTGCTGCATTCTGCTGTGGAGTAGTAATCATGATATGAAGGCTTCCTCAAGGTAAGGGAATATTTGTTCCCTTACCACAGAGCTGCATTGCCCTTTCCCTGGGGTTGGAAATTTGGTTAGGATTGTGCCCTAAATCACATAGTGGTGAGAAAAAAAAATTGCTAAAAGAAGAAAAAACAGGGAGACGAGTCAGGGGCCATATTATACTATGGAACTCGGTGAAACCTCCATGTCCAGGGGCAGCTCATGTCTCATGCCTCATGCTGGGGACAATCAGCAGAGGGAAGCTGCCCCCTTTGTGCCCTGCTTGTTTGTTTCCCAGGTAAGGGGCCTCTGTTTGTCTGCAAGAAAGAGAATGCTGGGCTAAAATTGAGCTTCGGGCTCTTCCTGCATTGCTGCTTCTTTGTCTTTGGCAAAATGCCACCAATATTAAATCAGTCAATTGCTAACCGATAAATAGCATCAATTGCATTTTCCAGAATGGATTTTCGCTTTCGCTGTGCTTCTGAGTTGACCATTTGACTTTCCAAACAGTTCAGCAAAGCGCTGCTGAATCCGGTTAGGAGACAGTAACATTATTAGCTTTTCTTTCCTGCATCTTATATTTAGGTATTTTTTAACCGTGGAAGAGAGCAGATGAATGCTTCACAACAGCAACTTGCTCCCCCTCCCCGCTTTGTATGGAAAATGTTGCTGCGATCGGCACCATCAAGATACAGCCTTAACTTCTTAATTGCACGGCCGTGGGGAGCGAGCAAAACCCACTCCGGCAGCTCTTTTATCTTGCATTCAAGAAGAGCCGCATTGTGTACCCACTACTGGGATGAAGTGGCGCTCTGCAGATTATATTTAACAGGTCAATTTTTTAAAAGGGGAGGGAGGGGGAAACTTTATGGCGTGCTATTGTATTTGGCTCTGAGAAAACACTCACTTTAAAAGAAAAAAGCCTATTACACTCCTCCTTCAGGCTCTAATAAGCAAGCAACTCCCATCACAACAAGCGGGACTGTGAGCAGAAACAGCCTTGCCGGCACAGGCCAAAAGTCCACCAGGATGCACTCCAGCCTCAGCAGTCTTTCCCCCATTTCTCTCAAAGGAGAGGGCAACAAATATGCTACAGTCCAGTCCACCAGTGTAACTATCAGTGCACGTGCGTCTTCAGTTTTAAAATACACTGAAGAAATGAGTCAAGTTCATTCTACAGATTGCGAATACCACCATGAAAAAACATGTGTACGCTCATAATATTTGCAACATCTGTGTCACAAATTGCCTTGAAGATCATTTGATCAAAAATGGGACACAAATCCTTAAAAGAAATTTAAAAAAATACAATACTGTGTATGCAATATAATGTGCACATCAATGCACTGAATTTCTAATTTCTCTTCAGAATGCATCAATACTGTATACAAATTCAGTTGAAAATACACAAGCACCAATTACATCAAATAACGTATTACAGTAATAATTTCCATCAGGGCCAGGTCTGGAGGATAGCCAGGTCGGACATTTGCTAGGGCCCCAAGAAACACAAATGGCCCCTCACCCAACCATCTCAATTTGAAGGAATACCTGTAAACTACTAGGGTGCCCAAGTCAAGGGTTTGGGCGGAAGGGTTCAAGTGCCTCATTACCTATGCTGCTAAGGCAGCTCTGGGACAGAGGAAAATACCTGTCTGACCTTGCTGCTCCACAGCACCACCCAAATTAGGAGTTAGACAGCTGTAGTGCTACTCATCAGCCAAGCTGGACCAGGTGATCTGAGGAGCCAATAGGTGAGACTGCCTGAATCACTGCTGCCCTAGACTTAGTTCCCAATTTGCCAGTAAAGTAGCTTGAAGGATTCCTGCGCCTTTCCTCACTTCCTCTAGTCTGCCTTCTTTTAGCATCTAATCATCTGACTGCCTTGTCCATACACCTGCCTTTGGTTCCTCTGATCTTCATTCACTGATCTGGACTTTGATTTCTAACCGACCCGGTATGTACTCACCTCAGTCCCCAACTGATTATTTACAGGTCTGACCATGTGCTGCCTCTGACCTGATGACGGTGTGAGACTTATGTGAGAGAGTTCTCCATGTGCACACACTGCCTGTTCAAGAGACCTGGTGAACCCCCCACCCCACCATAAAATCCTGGAACCGAATCCTATTAAAATTATTAATGTTTTGGGATTGATATTCTCTCCCCCCACCCATACACACAATCTTTAGAGCTCAGGGCAGCTAATGACAGTTTAATAGGATTTATGGGTTCATGTCCCAATAATAATAATAATAAAAAAACCAGACCACCTAAACATAGCCAGGAGTCAGAAGGCAGGAGGACAGGCTAAAGAGAGAATTCTGAACTACTGCCAACCAATCCTGCCACCCCTCCCCCAAACACAGACAAATATATCAGTTGTTATAGGCTACGGCGACTATGTGCAAGCTCATGGTTCAAAGGCAACGCACTTCTGCCTGCTAGGCACTAGGACGCAACACTGTGCAAGGAGTATTTTCTTGTGGGCTTCCCAGAGGCATCTGGTTGGCCACTATGTGAAAACAGCAGACTTGCTGATCCAGCAGGGACCTTCCTATGGACCTGCTGGAGTACAGTGGAGGCTGTTCCCCCCCCCACACACACACACAAGACAATGAATAGGTTCTAAGTCTTCACTAGCCTTTTTAATCTTCTTTTTACACTTATAATCTTTAAAAAAGACATGGCTCAGGGTTGAGTATATAGTGAAACTTACTTCCAGGTCAAGGAAGTACATTCTCAGGACTGCAGGTGTTGCACTGTATTTTGCTTTGATGAGTAAAAATATTTTTTTAATCTTCTAAACAGTTAAAGATGCCTGTTAGGTTAAACACAAATATATTGAAGTGTTTGGAGTGAAGGCTTCTGTTAATTTTATTCTTCTTTGCAAAAAAGTGTTCAAACTTTTCAGGGCAAGAATGCCCATATAAACACACACCCTAGCATGGCTGTGCAATTTGAAATCCATGCCCTTGGCCCTCCCTCTGCTTATTAGGGGGCTAACTCAACAGTGCTACCATCCAGCTCTAGAGCCACATAACAATGGATGGCTCTGAATGAGGAAGCATATCAAAGTGCATACCCACACATTAGACTGCACATTGCATCTGGGTGTCCATGAGGTTACACATATGGAAATATCCTTTTGCGCACAGTTCTCCCTCTGTGCATTTCTAATCCAAAGGGTCTATGTCATTTGAGTGCTAAGCTTTAACCTGAAAATTTAAGGGGGTTAAATTTTTTCATATTTACACCAGTTTCAAAGAGCTCCCTGATTTTGCAGAACATTTGCTGTGGTTTGTATTTTTATTGAACCTTTCAAGGAGGTGTGTATTTATGCCATTCACTCGATACAATTTTTTTTCACCGTCTTCAGGAAAGCAAGAATAAAACAATAATTATAATCACTGTTTTAAACATCCTCTTCTTCCAACATTCATGGAAATTGCCCACCTCTACTATTTAACGAAGAAGGAAAAAGATATATGTTGGCGATCTTAGATTGACAGTAACCTCTTCATGCCCATTCTCCTCCACTCAACTTTCAGCCAAAATTACCAAGAAGATATTGTAGTCAACCAACCACCCCCTTGTTCAGAAAATGAAAATAAATGCTTGTTTAAAAAAAAACATATTCATATGACAAGAAAAATATAAATGTACAATTTGAGCGCATTTTTACAACAAAGGGACTTCATAAGCACTGAAGCTAGAGGCATATATTTCCCCATTGTGGAGTTTTCTAACTTTGGTGCCAGAGTTCAATAACACTCACATGCAAGTCCCATGACACACTTGGTTAACTATTTGTTTGACAGTGACTTGTTCATCCTGGAAATATAGTTTTACTTCTGATGAGTTGTGGCTCCCTGGGGAGCCACGGAAACCAGCGACAGGGTATACAGAATCCTTGTGAAAAACCCACCGGTCTCTACAATGTATAGGAATGTAGCCCTAAAGGGGAGTCAAGGGCCAATGGTCCAGTAGGTCAAGGAGCAATCAGTAGAAAACGTTTGGGAACCACTGCTATACAGGGAGCATCCCTATTCCTTCCCTGCTCTGCCCCGTTTAATCTGAGGGTGGTTTAATGTACACCAGGACCTCTTCATGAACCAGTATTTTCTCTTGGATACTGCTGGACTTGGGACAGTGGTTTAAATCTTCTTCTTAATTTGTTTTGTTACATTTTCAGGGTTCACTACATGTTGAGAGTTTGCACAAAACAAACACAACAGCAAAACTACACTGAATGTTGTAACAAATTAACACACTACTTACATGGCTATCATTATTCACACTCCAAACCCATATAAATGAACCCAGTTTTCTTTAAAGGCACTTATTATTTGCTGGTGTTGTCAGACCTCAGTGAGGACAGGGATGTTTTATGCATTTGTGCAAGTTCTTAGCTCTTCTTTAACCATGTCCCCATGGTCCCAAGGAGGTAGACCCACATCTTATGGCTGTATCATTCCAAAAATAATCCTTAGTAATACAGAAGATGGACACTTGCTTTGTAAATGTGGCCAAACACCACAATTGAACCCTCTCTTTCCTAGACGTAGAGGGAGAGGAAGCAGGCTTTCTGAATCCACACATTCTCCAATTCCAATCCTTGCATCAAGGCACTTCTAATTAGTCTCCCGATGCAATCCTGATGACTTAGGTCCCATGACATTAAGGTTAGTTATGTCTGGAGTGCCAACACCTGCTCCTCCTTGTCAGGGCAAGGGAGCCCAATCCCTTGATTTTAAATCAACCAACACTTCCATCTTTCCTTATGTAAGGAGCTGTGCGGACCTGGCCACAGTGACCCATGCCCTAGTGACATCTAGATTAGATTATTACAATGCGCTCTACGTGGGGCTGCCTCTGAAGACAGTCCGGAAATTACAACTAGTACAGAATGCGGCTGCTCGGGCGGTTGCTGGGGCACATCGGTTCGACTCTGTCGGGCCATTGCTTCGGCGACAACACTGGCTGCCGGTTCCTTTCCCGGCCTGATTCAAAGTGCTCGTTTTGACCTTTAAAGCCCTTTACGGCTCTGGCCCGGGGTATCTGAGGGACTGCCTCCTTCCATATAATCTTACCCGTACTCTGAGGTCATCTGGGGGGGCCCTTTTGACTGTGCTGCCACCAGGAGAGGTGAGAGGGATGGTGGCCAGGAATAGGGCCTTCTCGGCGGTGGCCCCCCAACTTTGGAATACCCTCCCCTTAGAGTTGAGAACTGCTCCCTCTTTGGCGGTTTTTCGGTGGGGGCTGAAGACCTTTTTGTTTCAGCAGGCTTTTAGTTGTTGGCAGGCTGGCTGGTTTTTGCATCCTCTTTTTACACTCTTGTATATTTTAGGATCCACGGGGTTGGCTGTTTTAAATTTTAAGTGTTTTAATATTGTTTTAACTATTGTTTTTAACTATTACACAATGATTTTATTGTATTTTAATTGTTGTAAGCCGCCTTGGGTGCCTTTGGGCAGAAAGGCAGGGGATAAATAAATAAATAAATAAATAAATAAATAAATAAATAAATAAATAAATAAATAAATCTTCTTGTGGTCCTAACACCACCCCTGAACAGGCCCCAGCCAGGTACTGGTACTGGAATTTGATAGCTAGACTGCCCTTCGTTCATGGTCAGGGTCATAACACCCTAGAGCTGTTTCATTAACCCTACCCTGGAACACACTTCTGGGGAACAGCCTTCTTCTCTCCTCCACGCCTCCTTGCTCCTCTTTCTTTAAATCTGGGGAGTGGGAGAAGGAGGAGCAGTGGAGATGGGCACACTTATGCACGATGCAAATCCACTGCCTAAGGCGAGCAACTCAGTTGGCCTCATAGATGGGCTATCCCTGCAGACACAGTGTGAACTGTAGATCCATATGGCCAGAGAACAAAGTATAAATTCTTGAGGGAATAATGGGCTGATCTCTGGCTTTTCAAAGCACATTTAAACAATAATAGACATTTCTTTACAAAACAGAACATTTCCCCAACTAACAAACTTATGAGTGAAACATGGAACACTTAGTCCATAAATTGTGGCTTTCTGCATGCTTAGCATTTCTGGGGGGGGGGAGTTGAAATCATTGTGTCATCCATTCAACATTCTGAATCCCTACTTTTCCAGACATGTTTCTACCACAAACGTACAGAGGAAAAATGTATTAAGTCGATGATAAAAAGCAAGGGGGAGAGAAAATCAACAATTGCCTTTGGGGCTTGTGCAGAGGATAGCTGCCTGTCATGGTAACTTTGTGGAGGAGATATTCCCAAGTTACTCATTTCTTACATGCTTGCTTCCACTCAAAATTGCCGGGGGGGGGGGAGGCCTGAAAATGCCGGACAAAAGAAATCCCAACAGACAAAGCGAAAACAAATTAAAAGTGCCGTTATAAAACACAGATGCTGTAAGGAAAATAAACTTTGTGAGATTTACGGGGCTTTGACAAAGTTGGGCGTTTGTGCAAAAGCCATCAAGAACAACTTCTAGGTAATGCCATTTGCAAAGCATCCGTTCACTCTGTTTTATCTTCCTCTCCTTCCTACACACCCCACCCCTTTTCCCTCTCTCAGGAACATTTTGCTGGCTGAGATGACTGCTTGCAGAATGAAGTGATCTGAAGATAGGCAGGCTAAATTGTCATATTTCAGAAGCCTAGTATGTGCTGCCTCCCTACTTGCCCAGTGCAGGTGCTGCAATTTCACAGAAGTATACAGCATGGTGCTGAACCCCATGGTGCAGGATTCAGCTTTTTGAGAATCTCCAGTTTTAAGGTCATGTTTCTAGCCCTTAAGTTATGACAATGAAACCAGGCTTCATCAGCAACCAAGGAGTGGTCAATTCAGCCCTTCTGGGTACATAGTTTGGATTGTCTGGGCAGAGACATTTATTTGGCACACAGTGTGCACCACCTAAAATCCAAGCATGACTGAAGGTGCTGATTCTGATCACCTTGTCCTTAAAACTAAGAAAAAATTTGTATTTCATATCTGAATACAAGGCAATGCAAGACACCACACCTGAGTTTCACATGCAAGGTCCCAGGTTAAATCCAAGGAATCTCCAGGGAAATGGGTCACTTTGACCAAGACCTTGGAGAGGTGCTGCCTTTCAGAATAGACACCACCAGGCCAGATGGACCAATGACCTGGTTCAGTATGGTAGATTTGCATGTTGATTCAAAGAGTGGAGAGAGGCCACAGCACTTAGCACACCTGGTCTACATGCAGCAGGCCCCAGCCTCAATCCCTGAAATCTCCAAGTAAGACAAGGAAAGGCCCCTGTCAGCTTCGGACTAGGCCAGGATTAGTATCTAATAAAAAAAAAGCACATACATATAGCTCATCAGCAGGACACATGCTTTGCGTGCAGAAGGCTCCAATTTCACCCTGTAGGTAGGGGAGATAAAATCTCCTGCCAGAAACCTTGGGGAGTCTATGTAAATAATACTGTGTGAAATTATTTAAATTTATTATGTATACATTTTTAATGCAAGAGAGAGGGGATATTTCTCCTCAGATAGCCACATCTCTGGAACCCACCCTGTTTCACATATCTCCATAGAACATAAGGAAAGAAGTGCTATCTAATGCAGACCTACTGTCTGAAGATATACATCAAATGGCTACTCTAAAGCATTTAAGAAAGAAAGCAAAGATGAAAACAGCTTGTTATGCTGGGGGGGGGGAATGCACTAAAAAAAACGGAAAAGGGTTAATTTGTTTTAAAGAAACAAGTAAGCAGGTCCATTGCTTATATAACAGTCACAAGGTCAAGACAATGCCTGCCTCAGCTAGCTTAAACGGGTGTTTTGCTAGCAGAGATGTCCCTTTTGGTAAGAAGAGGCAAAGGTCCTTCCGACTATCAAAAGTCCATGCACTATAAAGTTTCCACTGATGTGGCAAAGAGGAATGAGCTCTTTGGAACCTTACCAGAACATAAGAATTGCCCTGCTGGACCAGAACGAGAGCCCATCTCGTCTGGCAGAATGATTCCAAGAGTAGCCAAATACATGTCTCTGACAAGAAAGGACATCCCTCCCATCCTGCTATCTCCCAGCTACTGGTATGCAGAGGTCTGCAACCCCAGTACATTGAAATTCTATTTAGTTCTCACAACTCATGATCAGTTAGGTTATCAGCAGAGGAATTCTCTCTAAACTGCTGTTGGCAGAGTTTTGGCAGGTTTCAACAAGCGAGAGGGCCTTCTCGGTGACAGCCCCGGAAATGCCTCCCCAAGAGATATCAGCATGACTTTCTCTTTGCCAGCTTCTAGAAACTAGATGAAAACATTTCTAGGAAGTTTTTACTCCAATCCTGGCTAAACTTTTATATTACTTCCCTATATGCTATGGTTTTTTTTCTTTTAGAATTTCAATGATTTTTATTGTTTTTACTGTTTGTATTATATTTTATACTAGCTTTTTGTTACCCGGTGTTGCCTGGGTAACAAATGTCATTGGGACTATCACCAATCAGCTTAGCGACTCAGAAAACTGTGGATTTGACACTTATGTCGGTCAGTTCGGACATTTTATTTTGCACCCCTTCTCACCCCCCATGCCGATGGGGGCCGAACATGGACTCTATTCCGAACACGGAAACTATGGATTTGATGCCAATGTCGGCCGTTTTCGATCATTTTTACGTGGCACCCCTGCGCACCCCCACCCCCGGGGGCGCTAGGGGGGTCTGACCCCTGCAGTGTTTGTCACCAGACTGCAAGGCATACGCATACCAAGTTGGGTGTCAATCGCTCCCGGCGTTCCAGCAGGGCATGGTGGACGTTTTATTTCGCACCCCTTCTCACCCCCCCATGCCGAGGGGGGCCAAACCCGGACTCCTACAGCGTCAGGAGCATCGCCGTTCATCTCAGTGACCCCGGAAACTACCAATTCGACGCCGATATTGGCCGTTTTCTATCATTTTTATGTGGCGCCCCGTGCACAACCCCACCCCTGGGGGCACTAGGGGGATCTGACCCCCGCAGTGTTTTTCGCCAGACCGCAAGGCATACGCGTGCCACGTTTGGTGTCAATCGCTCCAGGCGTTCCAGCAGGGCATGGTGGACGTTTTGTTTTGCACCACTTCTTGCCCCCCACGCTGAGGGGGGGCCAAACCCGGACTCCAACGGCGTGGGGAGCGTCGCTGCTCCTCTCAGCGACCCCGGAAACTACGGATTCAACACCGATATCAGCCACTTTCCATCATTTTCACGTGGGGCCCCTTGCACACCCCCACCTCCGGGGGCACTAGGGGGGGCCTGACCCCCACAGTGTTTTTCGCCAGGCTGCAAGGCACATGCGTGCCGAGTTTGGTGTTAATCACTCCAGGCATTGCAGAGCCTATGCAGAACATACGTACACACAAACATACAAACAGACGTTCTCTTTTATATATATAGATTGTGGGCTGTTTTGATTATTCAGGCATTCCTCTGTATCTGTGGGGGGATCTGTTCCAGACAGCCCCCATGAATACGGAAACCACAGCTATGGGGGAACCCCATAGGTGCAATACTCTGCGCACCCCCTACACACACACCCAGTTCATTACCTTCCATTTTCTTCATTAACAAGCAGTCATGTTACTTTTGAATTATGGTGTTGGAGAAGACTCTTGAGAGTCCCCTGGACTGCAAGGAGATCCAATTGGTCAATCCTCCAGGAAGTCAACCCTGATTGCTCCCTGGAAGGACAAATCCTGAAGCTGAAGCTCAAATACTTTGGCCACCTCATGAGAAGAGAGGACTCTTTAGAAAAGACCCTCATGCTGGGAAAGATTGAAGGCAAAAGGAGAAGGGGGCGGCAGAGGATGAGATGGTTAGACAGTGTCACCGAAGCGATGAACATGAAATTGGGCGAACTCCGGAGGCTAGTGGAGGACAGGGAGGCCTGGCGTGCTGTGGTCCATGGGGTTGCAAAGAGTCAGACACGACTTAGCGACTGAACAACATGTTACTTCCTTTTATAGACACTACAAGGGGAATGCAATGTGCAGGCAGGCAACCAACCTACAAACCATGGGGAGGGGGCTATGCTAACATCAACAGGAAGCAGGACAGTGCCACCCAGGCTGCCTGCCTGCTTGTCACATTCCTCTTGTAACGTATGTAAAAGGAAGAAACATGACTGCGTATTACTGAAGAAAACAGAAGGTAATTGGCCCGGGGGTGGGTTGTAGGAGGTGCTACCGAGAACTGCAAATAATTGAAACACAGATACTAGACCAGAGGATACGGGGCGAGGGTTACCCATATTGCTGAAAAGTGGGATATAAATCCGGCAAACAAACAAATAAAAGCTACTGGTAGGCTTAGACCCAGAGATACCTATTTCTTCAAATACTGCTGGAGTGTTTTGTACTTACACGTAATTGGTGCACATAATGACCTGTCAGTGAGGTTGTGAAGGGATGCCTGCTTTTCCACATTCCTTAAGGAGTCTTGGTTAAAGCAGTTGCTATTTTAAAAAAATGAATTTTCTAAATATACGGGCCAGGATGTGGGGGCTGTGGGGGGAAACGCATGTGTTGGTTTATTTTGCTTTCCTCTTTTCATTCAATACAAAAATGTTCTGCAAGATGAGAATGAAAAACTTCCCAGATCACGTTCCAGGACTTTCACCCTCCTCTCTGACCTTTTCTCAGACCTGCTTCAATACAATCAGCAAATCTGTAAGAGTCGGAAGAGGAAACAGTGGCGTCCTGGAGAGAAACAACGGGCTTGGGATCCAAAATGGGGAGCTCTGCGGAAGCAATGCTGGGTCGCCAAAATAGTTTGGCAGAGTGTGGAGCAGACAGTTGACAATCATAATACTTTTAAAAACAAAGAAAACACCATCACTGTTGCCAATTCAATCGTGTTAGATATAGCTTCACATTTCCTTTTATATCGTTTCTCTCATTCTCAGGACTTTGTTGAGTTGCAGTTTGCCAATGGCTTGGCTTGGTTCTGCAGCTATTATCCCACAAATCAGCAGTGCAGGCTGGGACACCGACAGTCTCCAGCTGTGTTTTGAACCAGGGCCTCATAAATCCCCCAGGCATCACAGGAGTGGAACTTGAGCCAAGCGCTAAGGGCAGACCCAGACACTGCCATCCCCCTGACTGGCAGCCTAGTCTGCCAGGGCTGAAGTTGGGTGAAAGGTTCTGAAAAGGCTGGCACCAACACTGGGGTTGGGGGACCGGGGCAGTTGAGGGGACCAGGATATTGGACAGAAAGGTCTGATCAACTGAGCAGGCTAGGAAGCTGGCTGATCCATTTGGGGGAAAGGCCGAGTACAGAAAGTGCATGCTTTTCATATATGAACATATGCTATATACAAATATATGAAACTAGCGTCTACGAAGCAAGACAATCTAAATGGTCTTTATTGTCTACACTGGCTGGCACTTCAGGGTTTCAGACGGATCTCCTTAGCCCTACTTAGAGATACCAGGGATTGAACCTGGGCCCTTCTGCATGGAAAGCAGGTGCTCCATCACTGAGCTGCAGCCACATTACACCCACATGTTCCTACCCCTGGTTGTAAACATGACAAAGTGGTTTAGACATATTAATTTGTGAGAAGGGGGGTTGTGCATCCATCTTTTCACATCATCTATCGGCAAAAACATCTCACTCTCAAAAGAGAACAAGAGGTCAGACTGGAAATGCTGTGAAATCCAGTCTTCAGCAAGACGCTTGGTATTCTGCCAGCCCCACAGGTACATCACAAGGTGAGCTCCAGCATCAGGAACAAATGCAGTTCATACCCGAATACACATAATGAGAACACAGGCCGTGTACCTAATAAAGTAGTTGCATATCTGAGTTATGATGAACTTCACGCACCATTTTCTTACCCGCTCACCCGCTGTTATGAGATTGTCCTGTAGACTCTTTACACAAACACCAGCGCATTTGTGTTTACACTGGTGTTATGTTCCTTGCAACAGTGGGTGGCCTAACAGAATGGTTGCATCACTGAGCCTCTACAGCAGTATGTATGCCCCACCTGACACAAGAAGTTCATGGCAGAACAATTCTTGATGAGCATATGGAACATCCAACACTGATTGCGTAGCATAAAGATGACATACACTTTCCCTAATTTACACCTGCCTCCATCCCGCCTTTGCATTCTCCCTCCAGTCAGTATTCAGCCTGCAAGTCCTCAGGCAGGGACTTATTTTTTTGTTCAATGTTAAACAAACAGATAAATACAGACAAGCAACTGGCAGCTAGGAGAATGCGAGACTGATCCCCTGTGGGCTTCCCACCCAGTCTCAGAGCGCAATCCTATACTGCGCTGGAATGGTGAGGCCGACAGGCGGATAGGCGAGGCTGGAGCCTCCTTGGCGCAAGGGAAGGTTTGTGCCCTTACAGTAGGGGAGGTGCCAGCCTCCCCAATCTGCTCCTTGGCTCTGCACCTGCTAACTAGAAGGCGCAGATCCGAGGAGACCAAACGGCCTGAATTGGGGTTGCAAGGCCTCCCCAACAGGTTTAGGTTTAGGCCATAATGCCAAATCCAAGTCCCGGCCCGGTCCAGCCACAGCCTGCCCAGAACTGCCCTCCCTCCCCCTGCCCACTCCCTGGCATGGTGCCACTCCTGTACCAGCCAGCTTTGGCTGACAGAAGGGTGGTACGGCGTGGGCGCACCGGGACCGGCACTGTCTCGGTGCCTTAGAGCCGATGCGGGGGTGCTGCTTGACGCCACTGCATTGGCACTAAGGCCATAGTGTCAATGCCACAACGTATAGACGCAGCTGCCTAGATTGTCCCTGTGCACTGTGCACCCTGGGGATAATGTGGCAATGTGGTAGGACAATAATTGCCAGTCGGTATGAGGAGGGCTTTTCTGGGGCACAGCAGTATGGAGACCACTGCCTGCAGAGAACTAGTTGTTGACCAGGGATGTTGGGACATGTATGCTAAACTAGATGTGGTGGGAAAGACAATAACTGCAAAATAAATAACTGGCTTCATGAAGAACAACACTGAAAACAGGCACCTATTTTCAGGAGGTCATTTGCCCCAATTTGGAAGGAAACACTTATTTGGACAGTCTTTCTTATTGTCTGTCCAAATGATGAATAGCACATGAACACACATACACCAGATCAGAAATCTAAGGAAGAAGGGAAGGTAGGGTAGGGCACCAACGTGGTAGGGCACAGTGAAGGCTGTTCCACACTTTATGGAAATGGAGGAGACAGAATTTAGGACTCAGGCAACCATACTTTTGAATGTTCCGCTAGTATAAAATTCCTTACATGCAGTTAATTGGCTTGTGAGGATTACACTAAACCTTTTCTCCTGAAGAGTAAGTTTTCTATGTGCAGAGGTTTTTTTTAACCGGGGGTGGAGGGGGGACAACCAGCGCTATATGACCTTTCCACCTGCCATCTGATGTGGTGCCATCCAGAGTGTTACACACTCACAGGCCACCACCTTGTACTGCATAATGTTGTATGTAGGGAGGCTATATTCACCTAATATAGAAACATAAGAAGCTACCTTATACTGAGTCAAACCCTTGTTCTACGTAGTTCAGTACTATCTGTACTGAATGGGAGCAGAGTCTCGACTCTTGAGCAGGGGTCTTTCCCATCCCTATCTGGAGATGCTGCCAGGAACTGAACCTGGTACCTTCTGGGTGCAAAGCAGGTGCTCCATCACTGAGCAAAGGTCCCTTCTCCTAAAAAGAGAGGATCATATCCCAGCAGTGCAGTAAACCAAGAGGCACAGAGGCTATTTTAATCAACGATGCCAGGCTGAATCTGGGATGGTGAAGGGGAGGGGGGGACCTATTTTAATATTTTGCCCTGGGTGCCAAGATGCTTCAGGCTGACCCTTTCCATCCTCTCTCAGCAGCTTCTGCTTTTGCTGTTAAGGATATGTTTTGGCTCCATATCAGAAACCATGACTCAGGTCATGAGAAGTGTCAAAGATGCATTTCCTTCAGATGGGAAAAAGGGCCCTGTTTCAACAGCCCATGAAGACAGCACCAAATAAGAAGATGACAAGAAGAAGAAGAAGAAAAACAACCACACTTACTGTCTGTCAGCATCTCTCAGCACTAGAAGAAAAAGGATGCCTGTTTCTAAGAAGGGTTTATTTTCCTATCACTTAAAGTTCCTTTATTGTAGCATATACATATTTAGGTGCAAGGCAACCTCTGGTTTTTTCATAAACTAAGAAACTAAGATCAATTATATTATGGCAAAGTGGGGAAGAATGCGAGTGTCGTCTGAATGGAGAAATTACTCCTAAAACAAAGGAAATTGATAATGTTTGTAGCCCTTATGGCTCCGGAGAAAAAGCCTCAATGCCCATGGGCAGAGTTCACCGAGGCTGTGGAAGAGAACTGGATGTCTAGCCAAAAGATGGAGCAGGCTTCAAGATTTAGCTCTGCTTCTTGCAAACACACACAGGGCCAAAACCAATATTCTGACAATATACCTGTAAAAGTTGGGATGCCACAGACTTCACAGGGGTGGGGTGGGGGGGGAACAGAATTAAGATCAAACACAGCACAGGCTGGCAGAAATGGGGCTGTCCCTTACCCTCAGCTGAATTTTTGTCCTGCAATTGTTTCACCCCAGCTATCCTGATGGGGTACCAAGACTAGAAGTAAACCCTCGCCACCCAAAAAAAGTGTGTGTGTGGGGGGGGGGGAATGCAGAAAGGCAATTTCAGGGATTAGGGTGGGGAGAGATTTCAGATTTCCCTTCCTAGTTACCTATACTGGGATTTTAAAATCATATCTGACCTGCCCATCCCCTGCTTTATATGAATTCAGTGCAGTCCAAATAGGGTTGTGATGCTGCCTAGTTTGGCCCACAATCTGCTATTGTTGAAGCCTAATTCCCACCCATCACCAGTTTCCAATGCCTTCCTCAACTATTTCCCATTCCCGCAGTGCTTCCCCCTCCCCCCCCCCAAAAAAAAAAAATCTTTGAGGATCTGGCTCTTGAAAGCAGAATAGAAGTACACCCAGTAAAATCCTCTAGGGGCAAATTTGCTCAGCATGCATAAGTCATTCCAATTGCCAAATGGGACTATCTTCAGCAAAAAAAGCCAATCTACACTTTGGATATAAGCCCTGCTTTTCTCTCACATGTCTAATGAAAGAGTGAGAGAGAAGTAGAAACGCACACTCTGGCCATGCCCACCAGATGCCACACACTCCAGGCAGCGTCCGTCCACACATTTAATGAGATTGTGAGAAGGGCTGTGCAGGCATACTAGAACCACTTTTGCATTGACACTAAATGAATGTTGGAAGGCATGGCAAGGGGGTGTGCTAATGTCATACCAAAGTGATTAAGTGACAGGGTTCCATTTCTGAACATGTAAATGGGTACATAAAATTAAAGAACGACATGGTGGAATTGTGGGCTGCAGAAAGAACACCACAAAGATCTCTATGTAAGAAAGACACGATCAGGAAGAGGGCTCTGCCAACGCTCATGCTCTGATGTGCCGGTTTACCACATGCAATGAACATTTTGTCTTCAGGTGAGGGAGAATGAACCAAATACAATCCCCAACCTTTGTAGTCTGAAGTGCTACAGCCCATATTTATACCATCTCATTCTGCACAATGTGAATGCAATTCAACCATGTTGCTGGACAATCAGAGGCATTTTTTATTTTGAAAAAAATGTCATTTGGAATTTGAAAAGCAGAGGTATCTGAGGCAAATTCTTTCCAAGGCTAATGTATAAACAATTGCTCCGAGAACATTTCAAACAAGGAGTCAGTGAGCAACTATGACTGCCTGCCCGTATCACCGAAAGGCAAGATAAAACAATATTGCTACCTCATACATCATAAATCAGCCATCAGCCTAACACACGCATAGTGGGAGAATATACATGCTGGGAGAAAAGGGGGAGGCACTTGTGGCATGGATGACTAAAGTTGAGAAAACACCGACCTCTAGAGGATGTTTGCATAAAAGCTTTGGGTTGAACTGAACATCAACTTGAAGGACAGGTGGCTTACCTGTAACTGTCATTCTTTGAGGAGCCCATTGTCTAGATACAAGTAGTGGAGTTCTGTGCATGCACAGAGACAGCCTCAAAAGCATCCACAGCACTGTAAAATGTTCTACTCTGCTTACCAGTGAAAATCACATGGACATCATGTCTCTCAAGTGTCGGAAATGCCTCACCACTCTAGTCCCGTGAGGACCATCAGCTAACTGCATCACCTGTTGCAACAATTAGAGCTAGACCTGTACAGGAGACAGGGAGGTGCATTAACTGCCTGCACAGATGACCACCTAGTGAACTATACTTATAGGTAAGCAACTAGTCTCTATGCAGTTACACACAGTGGAGGCTAGCTACCTTCTCTCTTCCATGGAGGTGAGGATAGGTAGAACAGGAATGACCGTTCTGTAGAACTGCATGCCCAAACAAGCATCAGGATTCAAACATGTGTCCAAGGTATATAGTGCTTGGTAAAGGTGGATGGAGTTGACTACATTGCAGCACTGCAAGCTCTGGGAGGAGGACTTGGGCGTACAGCAGGTGTCGGAACTGCTCCGGTAGAATGCCTGTTCAAGGAGACTGGTGGCTCCTTCTTAGTTAACTGGTAAGATAGGGAAACAGATATAGGATTCGATCCTATAGAGCCCAGTGTACTCAGGGCCAGCCTTAAGCCAATGTGACCAATCTCATCACATTGAGACCCGCACTTTGGGGGCCCCTGCAACAGCACAGCGAGCAAATCACCTGCAGCAGCAGCTGGGATCTCTATGGGCTGATAAGTCAGTGGGTGAGCAGAGCAGCTTTACCTTAGGCCCTGCCTCTGACCTGCAGGGCCTCCTGGAGGCAGTTGGCGGTAACATCATCATATTTCCAGGAGTTGTGTGTGGCACCACAAGTGCTTTTCTTGGTGAGTGGGGCCCCGCGGGGAGGGTGAGCCCTCCAGTGGGAATGCCCTGCATTGGACCCCACTGCTTCTATGAGCCGGCCCTGCTCATACTGCCGGTTCTGGGCGTTGCAAAAATGCCATAAGGCACTTCAGCACAGGCAAGATTAATTACTGGAGCAGCCTGCAGAGTCAGTTATTGCTGGTCAGTTGTCGATGGTTGGTGATGAGGCTTCCTGGGTCAAGGAGAGGGTAGCATGCGGGGAGGAGATTGGGCCCACAAGGAGTGTAGGGATGACAGCAGAGTCTGTCACTGAATCTTGAACCCCCTCCCGGGCCATGGAGCCCAACACAGGCCTTCTGCACCTACTCAATAGTGGGCACAGATCTGAGTAGACCTATTGGGGCAGCCAGAGCTCTACCTTGTCCAATAACCCCTTACCCCAAGGAGACTTCTGGTTGCTTCCCTGGCCCCACAAGATACAACAGTGGCCATTTCGGTGGTGCTGTAAGCCTAGGTGCCAGAGAAGCAGAGAACTGGGCTGCTAGTCACCCAGTGAGCCAAAGGCTTGATGAAAACCTCCTTGCCCAGTGGTTTCAATGTTGGAGGAACTACCATTAATGTCAGTACTCTAAGCAAGGGAACAGCAACTGATACTTCCTTAACATTAAAGGGAACTGAGAGACACTGGCAGCCCAATCCTATGGTGCATGGCCCCCATAGTCGCAGTGGTAGCCAAATGGCTATTGCTGCATCCTACGGGTGCTGAGGTAGTTGTAGGAGGCTCTTCGGGGGAAGGGAATGTGTCTCCTTTCCCAAGTAAGGGTGCAGGGCTGCCAATGGGCCTCCTCAACTCTGCACTGGCTATTTTGCCCGACACGGAGGTTAGGATCTGGCGGTGGAGGCCACCATTGGTTTCACCCCTGCCCTACCCATCCCCACGCCCAGTTCTGCTCTCCACACACCCCCAATGAGTGCACCACCAGTGGCAGTGTTAATTAGCACCTGGTGGCTCCCTGGCAGATCCTCTGAGTGCTGTGGTCTGGCACTGGGCCAGAGCTGGTGGTAAGCCCTTAGAACTGATGGTAGAAGTGCCTTATGGCATTTTTGCGACACCAGCACCGGCGGTAAGGAGTTACCGCTGGCACAGGGCACTTAGGATTGGGCCCTCAATTGCTGTTGCTATCTCCATAGATGGCACAGATGCTATAGTCAATGATGGTTCTCCTGATTCATATGCTACGAGGTGAGCATGACAACTAGAACTATAGCAACAGTGATCATCCCTGATCCCATACTGAGCCAAGCTGGCACATAGTGAATACCTGATAATGATTATGATGTGGCTAATGATATGGGCAAGGGGAAAGCAGGTACTTCAAATACCTTATAACAAAATCCCAATCAGAGTCTTCCCTAGCCCTGCCTGGAGATGTTGCCACCATCTGGAGCCTTTTTCCTACAAAACAGCTCCTCTACAAAAGAGCTGCCGACCTCCTTGCTGGTCAAATGCAGAGGTGGTAAACTGTGGCAGAGGGGTGTTAGAGGGAACTATACTGCTGAGGTGCAAATAAAAACTATAACATCAGGAGAATGGCTCATTTCATTCCCTGCTCTGTAACTATTCTTCTTGCAGAGTTTCCCCCGCCTTTACACGAGAACTATTCAAAAATGTGATCCTCATCACCTGCCATTTGAAGCAATGCTGTTTAACAGCCTCAAAGCAATTTAACAGCCTCAAGACTAGTTCCTCAGAACCACCACATTCTAGCTGAGTGTGAGGACAAGGCCTGATTTTAAAAGCAAGAGAGAAGTGCAGGGTGCAAACTCTGATGTTGCCCAACACGTTTTGTGTGCATGCCGGGTGCCACTTTGCTTCGGCTGCTAGAAAGGAAGCATCACGGCATTTTAATATTACCATTATTATATACATAGTGATCAAGTTTTGCTACAACAGATTAACGAGGCTACCCCTCTGGATATCATTATATATTCTAATTGTATAATTATTAACAAACGCTGCCATGTGATTAGACAATCGTTATATTTTTAAAGAACCTGCCCAATGCAAATCAAGGCACTACTGAAATTCAACAGGTACATCAAATGTGAGTTTGTGATATAGTAATTGGGGGAATTGCTAATCAAAAGGGGAAATGGCCAGTCAGGAGAGGCAAAATTAAAAAAAAACATTGAATGTTAAAAACCTGCATACACAGCCTCTAGTTAACACTGCAGAAAATAAATGAAAGAAAAAAGGACTCAGGATAGAGATGGGCAGAAGGTTTGGGCATCAGGCTCCCCTGTTTACTGACCAGGATATTAAATGTAATTTGCAAGGGAGCTGCCCTCCATTGCTTCAAGTTATGCTCCAGCTCATTTTCACCAGAACTATTTTTGTCTGCTGCACTCTAAGGAGGTGGTTGCTTAAGTGAGTGTTACTTAAAGGAAGCCAATCTGTTTCTCAAGAAGGGAAGGGGCTGTCACGTCTTTCAAGCCCGCTTTCCCATACGAATCCCACTAAGAGAGGATGGGAAATCAGGCACAGTGACGGAAAAACATTGCAGGAATTCTGAGACTTGCGTATTTATGAACCCTCTGGATTCTGTCCTCATTTTCTCTCTTGCAATGCAGCTTACATACATAACGAGACCAAAGATTGTGGGTGAAGACGTTCCATCTTTTTCTGCCCTTGGAGCAAGGGCTTTGCAATTCAAAATGAGTGATTTTGCAGTCCTTCAGCAGCATGATGAAATCAATGTCTCTCAAATCTTTGAAACCAGAGGCACACTTGTTTTTCTGAATTCAGAAACTCTGGGAGTCCAATCCCTATTTTTCAGTGAGAGTCTCCGTTCTGAACATACATCAAGAGAGAAACTAGGCAAGCTTGGAGCAGTAACTAATATAAAGATATAAAGATGCAACAAGCAGCCTATAATGCAGGTTAGTAATGTAGCTGAACCAGCTGCAGTTGGGCTGGTTTGAGCAAACCAACAGCATCCAATACAAAGGCAGCACAGAACTGCCTACCCCCAAGGCCAGAGCAGCTACACATGCAAGGGAGGGGGGACAGGCAGCATTATGGGCTTGGGTGCTCATAGGAGCCTTTAATGATTTAATTAGTTCCTTTCTCAGGATACAAGGATGAATCCCAGCACATGGTTGGGAACTGTTGGGACAATCAGAAAGGGGTTGCTTTCCCCCTGCAAGCATGCAGATCCACACCAATTCTAAATTAATGCACCATATTACAAAGGAAGCATGAAGTTCAAACCAGAATCACTCCATAAGGGCTGCTGAAAGCTGCTTTATGGATCTCTCTCTCTCTCCTCATTCTGTTCTCATTGTCCTCTTCCTCCTGAGGCCCATTTGGCCTCCTCACTGATGATCTTTCAGTGCATGGTTAAGATACTTGCATTGCATCAGGCATTCAGGGTGGTTTGATGTTTGCTTTGTTTTGCTATTTTCTCACTGAAGAATTAATGGTTCTTTAAAATGTTTCTGATTGTATCCATTTTGGATTTTGTTATATTGACTTTGTTTCTTGTAAGCTGTGTTTGGGTACAACAGAAATTCTTTAATAAACCAAATGAAAACTCAGCTGAGATAGTTTTTTTTTAAAGTGCCAAACTGTTATGCTGAAATTCATGAGTAAGAAGAGGAGAAGCTTTGACACAGAGCCCAAGTGGGAGCTCTCTCTCTCTCTCTTCCTTTCTCTCTCTGAGGGTGTCTGTTGAAGCAGAAAGAAAGAAACAACCTGAGGACTGACCCTACACCTAATATTGGAGTCTACCAAGATACTAATGCTACTGAACACTGAAGGCTTTTTTATTGATGGTTGGCCAAGTACGCTTTCCTATTTGTAATGTTTGAAATGCTCTGGGGCACTGAATCAGCGGGCAGGGGCTGTAGCTCACTAGTAGAGCACGTGTCTTTGCATACAGAAGGTTCCAGGTTCAATCCCTGGCATCTCCAGCCGGGAAATATAACCTTCTTGGCCAGAGACTTTGGAGAACCAGAGTAAACTCTTCTGGGAGAGAAGGACAGAATAAGGCAGCTTCGTGCGTGCATGCGTGCGTGCGTGCAAAAATCAAGACCCACAGAAGCCAAGACAGCAAGCAAGGCTGCAGCTTCTGGAGTCCCATAATCATATACCAGTTCCTTCCTGGAAAACTAGGGTACAGCACAAGAGAAGAGGGCTGAGAAGGGAGAGGGAGGACAAAAACAGCAGGCACAGTGACGGAACAGCAGGTTTCAAAAGGCCTGCTGATGGCTCACAATGAGGTTGACCTCATTGCCCCACATGGAGGAGCTATGATGGGTCACTCCCAATGACAGGGAAGCCCAGGGTCACCAAAGAGGCCAAAGTTATGGAGCAGGAACAGGGTGTAACCTAAAAGCCTCTCCACATCCCCTCTGAAGCCCAGACGGGAACGCTGATCACTGGTCCTGCTTCCCACATTGCAGCAAAATGCAGCTCCATCCTCCCCACAGCATCTTGACCAACCTGCCCCCCCCCCCCAGAATCTCAGCTCATTTCTAATGCTCAATTATCCTCACCTCACAGCTTAAAATACGTTGAAAGCTTCCAACCGGAGCTTCAAGCAATGAGGTTCCAACTCCTTCCCTCCTGCACCACCAGTGCTTCATTCCTCCACTGCAAGTCTGAGAGACCGAGCTCTGGGCTTCAAGGGTGCAACGTAGGCTGCAGTAGCAGCCTGCTGAACAGCCACTGACGGGCTTACCGGAGGGCCAGTTCCTGGCATACCAGGCCCCTCGAAAGCCCTGAAACTGAGAGCCCACTTCTCACTCTGCCACATTGTCTGTCAGGACAATGGCTATATTCCCCCTCCCTTTCCCTGGATCGGTGCCTCAGGTTCTGCCCCTGCTTCAGAGCCAGTCTCATAATGCGGCAAACTGAGGCAGTTGTCTCAGGCAGCAGATTAACAGGAGCAGCATAAGAACTCCCACCTGCCCACAGCTATCAGCGTGCTCAGATTCGAACAAGTGATGGAGTGGAAGAGGAAGTGGTGAAGAGTTTTGGGGAGACACTTTACTCCACCACTCTCCTAGCCTTCACTCCTTCATCTGCTCCGTCCTTTTCCTCTTCTTCAAACATAAACAAGGCAAAGGTTGTGGTGGTGCTGGAGGGCAGTGCTCGCATGCTGCCAAGCCAGATGGCAGCTGGCGGCATTTGGCACCCTGCCTTGGGCCACCCCTGCCCTGCTTGCTTTTGCTTTGCTTCTGGTCCTCTTGACCTGTATCACTTCCTTGGAACTTGGTGTTTCCTATTCAGCTCACACACCTGTTTCTGGTTCACATCAGCCAGTCCTTCACCCCCAGGTCCCAGAATCCACTGGTCTAGAATGTGACCCTCGCCTGTGGTCTGGTGCTGTTAAAAATTGTAAGCCCACAACTAAATTGAGAATAGAACGCAAGAACATCTAAATTTGTTCTTTTCGCCAACGCAACTCAGAGGCTGCGTCACGTCATTTCTGTAACAGCAGCATCCCATAGAAGGACACTGATTCAGTGCTGAGGTCACTGATGAAAAAGGCTGGCACATGATTGGCTGGCAAAACTATAGCAGGATGCAATTATCAGATGAAATAAATTCTAAAGAACAAAAAAGAATCCATGTGGCCTATGAAAGGTGCACAGGAAATATTTCCATATCAACTGTTTGTTAACTATTTCCTTTACTGTCTTCCTGCTAAAACAAAATTAATAGGAAAGCCAAAACATGATTCATTCATAAGGACATGAGCCGCCATCCTGATCAAAGGTTTATGTTGCACAAGAAAACAGGGTCAATATCACCCAGAATAAACAACAAATAGTTTCGCCTCTGTACCTAAGGCAGTAAAAAGATGCGAATTGGAAGGAGAAGGAGACAAAGACACATGGCTTGCACAAACTATTGATGTCCTAGCCGAAGATTCTCAGGAAGGATGCAAGATGCCTGTGAGGGGAACTCTAAGTCCTGACAGTGGATCAGTATGCTAGGAAAATTAGCAATTCCTGCTGTTCCCACGATGATGATCCCTGCCAAATCAGACCAAAGGCCCATTAAGGTCGGCATTCTGTTTCCCACAGTGGCAAGCCAGATGTTCCTGGGAGTTAATCTGATCCTGAAAAGATCCTCACAGTGTTGTGAGCCCTACACAATTTTGCCAGACTCTGATCAAAGATGGCACATTAAAGGACCTCAATTTTTTTTTTTCATCTCACACTGTCAGATCAAGACAGGGTGCTACATCCCAAACATACATGAACACTAGCGTGTGATGTCTCTCTTAAAACTGGAAAACATTTATTCATTTTTCTCTCTAAGAATTGAAGCTATCAGGGGTGGGTCACTCATAAGGATGTGTGTGGTGACTGCTTTGAGCAATGGGCTGGGGAGGCAGCAACCTGGTGGGTGAATGGTGCCCCGCACCCAGTACCTGCCCACCACTTCTGTGGGCCTTCTGGCTGCCTGGCTGCTTTGACCTGTTAGGTTCTTGGATTAAAGCAATCATGGAAGCCTCGACTAGCCAGCTGCCACACATGGACATCCAGCATATGTAAGCATGTGTGTGGTATGGTAGGGAGTGAGGCATGTATGTATTCCTCCCTATGTTTAAATCCTCCAGATTCATCTCCTGGGCAGAGTTACCATCCGGGTGGTGTTTTACTGGTGTAGTAGAACAGGATTCTATTATTTGAATCTGAAAAGCCTGGCTTTACCACCACCTTACAAATTCCCTACCTACCCTGGCTTTACCACCACCTTACAAATTCCCACCAAAGGAGAGTCTTGCCTGAAAGTCAGAGTACATGAATGCATTAAAAAATGAATGGTGAGACTGAAAGTGTGATGGAGGCAATGATATTTTTTTTCCCCTTCAAGTATTCTTCCTGGGATACCCTCCCAAAATCAAGGGGTTTCAGTCTGACTTGCACACTTTAAAACTTCATCTCCTCCTTCCATAACTTGCACTAATTTAAGGGGGGGGGAAGGAGCCAAAACAAAACAAATCAGTCCATTTCTGAAATTTCTGGTACCAGTAATCAAAACCAAATGAAACCTCTGAGACCTGTCTTGAGTATCAAACGCTACAACAATTGGAAAAGAAAAAGCTTCAAACGTGTTTGGAAAACCTATAAAGGCAACAACTTACTGTAGTTTCCCCTTGACAAAAAGCAGACACTCACGGATGAAAGCTGCAGACGTTGATCGCTTCTTCCTGTTCTCTATATGATGTCAGTAGTTAAAAATGATTGGATGTGTTATAATAATGGTTTACAGCAATCTGGTGTCTGTTCCAAGTATATCACACTTGACTGCTGTATCGTAATGCAAGGAGTAAGCTACTTTACATGTTGGGAGAGGGTGGGGAATAGAGATCTTGCTGATCACCTTGCAAAGAGGAGGGTGCTGTTTGCAAAATGGCTAGGCTGGCACAACCAACAACAACACAAAGTTTACTCTTAATATAAACTTTTTAAAAAGCAAGATGTTGGTTATCAAGAGCAATCAGATAAGGGTTGGGCAGATTTTGGGCTGCCAGGTTCCACTTTAGTTTTAACTTGGACCCCAATGTCCAATAAGCAGAGCCAGATACAAAATCAAGGCTTAGGGGCACATACACACACACTGAGAAGTAAAAAACCGGGTGCCTCTGAGCACATTTTCAGCCCAGGAATTTAGTTTTGGTATTGAGTTCACAGTTCACGCATACAAAAATGTCAGGCTTGGTTCTTCCTCCATTTTTCTTCATTTAAGCAGCTTCTTAGTTGCTGCTATCATTAAAAAGGAAAAATCAGAAACCCTGGCAAGTTCATTGCAAATTACCCAGAGATCCACCAGCAGATTCCAATCTACCTTCTTCCTGTTACCAAGGAAGATGGTAGATGTTGGTATTTTTAAAGCTAGATAATTAAATTAAAATATACCTACGCAAAAATATATCAACTAATAGCACGGACATTAGTACACATGAAGAAAAAACCAATTAAGAAGCACACAATGGCATAGGAGGGTGATCTCACAGGAGGGCAAGTGAAGGCTTGTGGGAACACAAACGTCTTAAGCTGATATTAGAAAACAAGCAAAGGAGTCATCATCCACACTATAGAAAAGGGAGTTCAACATATTAGGGGATACCACTGAGAACAATCTCTCATGAATCTAGAAAAAAGGTGCATGAGAGGGGACATGATTGAGATGTACAAAATTATGCATGGGATGGATAAAGTGGATAGAGGGATGTTCTTTTCCCTCTCTCACAATATTAGAACCAGGGGACATCCACTAAAATTGGGTGTTTGGAGAGCGAGGACAAATAAAAGGAAATACTTTTTTACCCAGCAGTTAATTAATCTGTGGAACTCCTTGCCACAGGATGTGGTGATGGCATCTGGCCTAGGTGCCTTTAAAAAGGGACTGGACTGCTTTCTGGAGGAAAAGTCCATCGCAGGCTACAGACCATGATGGGTAGTGCAACCTCTGTACCTTAGAAGTAAGCAACCTCAGAATGCCAGATGCAGGGGAGAGGCAATGAGAAGCAAGTATCTTGTTGTTGTGTGTGCTCCCTGAGGCATCTGGGGGGCCACTGTGAGATACAGGAAGCTGGACTAGATGGGCCTTTGGTCTGATCCAGTGGGGCTCTTCTAATGTTCTTATGAGTCTCCATCAGCCATACCTCTGATGTCAGTGGATGCCGCAAAAGGGCCTCCTTGAAGGATCTTAATGTATAGACACATTTGTGTAGAGAAAGATGGACCTTATGATTCTTAATGCCTCAAGGCCAAAGTATTACATGAACATTTTATTGTTATTTCACTGCATGACATATCCCCATGGCTCCAAGATTATATCTGCACCACTCAACAAATGGAAGAATGAGGGCAGGAGGTGTGGACTGATGGTTGAGCTGCTGGTACTGCCTGAAGCTAAGCAGGAGAATCTGTGGTCTATTTTTGGGTAGGAGGCTGTGACAAGCTGCAGTACCTGTTGTGGTGGAATGGGGTCACTGTGGAGCTGATTAGTCAGAATGGGAATGTTGTGAGAAGGCCAGCTGGCACGAGTACGACCTTGAGTACCTGTCCAGGCTGGACTTACGATCACCTGCTGAAGCTCACTGTCACATGGCCAGAGGAGAGAACCACATTGTGAAGGCTACATCTGGGACTGAGGATTTGGTGAACAGCAGAATACTGTATTTTTGTAAAAAAAAAAAACCATTGAAAAATGGTGGTTTGACTAGCCTGCCTATGTAAGCCACCTTGGGCGTTTGTGTGTGCATTAGCATGGGAAAGGTGGGGTATAAATTCTTCAAAATAAAAATAAAGAAGGGAGAGGATTTCTGTTTGAGAACTACAACTGCATAGGGTGAGATCTTTCAGCAATGGAAGATGTTGGTTTCATTCACTTACCATGAAGAGGCGATCCAGACGGGCTGCTTGAGAGCCCTGGGACAGGGCTGCAACGGCCTCCTTGCTTGGAAGTCAGTTCCTGCTCAATTTCCTCCAGTCCTGCGCTCTTCTGGAAGCGGCTCATGCGGTTCACAACCCGTGGCGACATGTGGGTGCGGACGCAGGGCTGACCTCCGTATGGGTTGATGGGGAAGACATGGGACGTGCCTCGAAGAGTGCTGACCACCACCCAACGGCAGTCATGGCTGAAGGAAATGTCTTGAACCTGGAGCAACCAACAAAGAAGGGACAGAAGTCAAACTTACAGCGACAAGCTGGGGTGGTTGTAAAAAAAATTGTCTATGTACAAAAAAGGAGCTTTGTATGCTCTGCAATAGCATGGAAAACTTGCAGAAAGTTATATTAGGTGCATAATTCTGTGTTTAGAAAATCTCAACTTCCTTTCCTTTTTTATTTCATCTTGTTGAGATCAAATTAAGCACTTTCTGATCTGTAACCTAGTCTCTAAGCACCACATCATTTCTCTGAGTGGCCTTTAAGGAGGGGACCAATCTGATCCCCTGGGGAGAAGAGGTCCATATAATAGCATCACAACAGAGAAGGCCTTCTCCCATGTTTCTGCCAACTGTTCCCCTGTCAGTGGTAGGAAAAGGAGCAGAGCCTCCCTTACCAAGCTGAGGGGGTTGAACACGTACGCTCAATGCCTCCTATAGCCTCCAAAGCTCAGTAGGAGGATGTCAACATTCTGAACAGCTCCTTGACTCCTCCCCATAATTAGCTGTAGCATATAAGAGAAATATTAAAGGAATATAAGAATATAATAGGGAAATATAAGAAATATAAAAGTTAGGGCTCCAGCTTTAAGGTCAAAAGTTTGATTTCCTTGTAAACCCAGGAATCTTAGGGAGATTTATTATTGCAAAGCGCAACAAAATACTTTTAGCACTACTTGAGACACTTTTCTGCTAAGTCAAAGGCCCAGCTCTTCAAAGCAAAATTACTGTTAATGCCCATGCACAACAACAAAAAATTGCTGGAAAAAAGCCACAGGAGCTTGGGGTAATTTTTTAATCAAATCTGGCCCAAAGTGCAACTTTATTTTTTATAGCATGCAAGATACATATTGGTTGCATACTCGTTTTTCATCCTGGTGAAACATGAAAAAGGAGAGGTAAATAATGGCCAGCAAAAACAACAGGTTCATGCCAAAGTTTTGGATGTGGTTTGTATTTAAATTTTAAAGAGGGGGCCTTTAAGAAGTGGAAGTCAGAACTTTTCCTCTTAATTCAGAAGCGTTACATTGCCTATAATTTGGAGCCAATGGTCTGAAAATGACCTCTGGGCCTTACTAGATGTCTACCCAAAAACCCATAATCTGGAAAAAGTGGAGCTCAGTCAAAAACCCGCAAATGTCCCAGATGCCTTAGTGACCTTTGAACCATTTTTGCCTCTGTAGCCGCCATAGTAAAGCTAGCCTTTTTACAAGCATTATTTCTATGTAACTCATACATTGACAGTACAATCCTAATCTGCGCTGGAATAGGCAGACTGGCTCACCTGCGTCTGCGACTGGCTCACCTGCGTCAAACAAGTCAGGGAGGCAGCAGCAGCTGTTCCCCTTGCCCCAGGGTAAGCCCCAGCCAGTCCTATGAGGTTGCTCGGATCTGTGCCCGCAAAATAGCAGGCGCAAGTCCACACTGACAGGAGCCGTCCAAATTGGGGCTGCCTAGCTAGGGGATGGGGGTTAGGATAACAGCCCACTGGCCATGCCCCGTCTCCACCCCCTCTCCTCCCATAGTACTGCCCCATTACACCCCCTGCCTGCCTCCGGCATGCCCTTGGCATAGCCCTGCACCGGCAGAACTACACTGGCACACAGCTGGCACAGCTGACAGGCGCAATGGCGCACATGTGCCAGCACTGCTGTTTGCGCCGGCCCAGTGACCAAATTCATGGTGCAGATGTGTCTTATGGCACATGTCTTATGGCACATCCAGTCCTCAGTAAGGTCTAAATTCATCACATTCACTAGAGTCCCAATCCAAATCATAAGAAGATGGAGCTCTGCTGGATCAGGCCCAAGGTCCACCTAGTCCAGCATTCTATTTGTCACAGTGGCCTACCAGCTGCATCCAGGAAGCCCACAGGCAGAAGGTTCCCCTCTGAATCTGGAGATAACAAAGAGCCAGCACAACTATGCTAAGTGGGCTGAGCAACCTTTCAAGTGCTATCTCCTTGGTCTCTCTTCTTTAGACTGGAAAGCCTCCTTGGAACACAGAACCATCTTTTCATTTATTTTGCAAGGTAAATTGCTTATTATGCAATATAAGAGGTATAAAAATATGATTATTATGACTAGAAGCCATTGACAGACTTGACCTCCATGAATTTATCTAATTCCCCTTTAAAGTTATCCAATCCAGGGGCCATCACGACCTTTTGTGGTAGCAAATTCCAATGGTTAGTTATGTATGTGTGAAGTAGTACTTTATTTGCTTTACTCTAAATTTCCTACTGATCAGTCTGACTGGAAGAGCCCTGGAAGGTCTGCGTGGCTGTTGGATATGAGTGCACAAGTTCCAATCACACAATCTAAGTATAAACTATTTTAACCCCAAAATCCCTACCTCTGTGCCTATAGCTAGATTCCTACCTCCTTTTGCCTTAAGGAAGTCTAGCCCACAGCCAAGCAACTAGGCCAAATCTAACAACACTGCCAGCAGTTTCAGTCTTCCTGCAGAGGGTTGTTTAGGAGAGGAGAACCTCCAATCCCTGAGAGAGAGAGAAACAGGGACAACCGGCTTACGATAAATGAAGATCCCTTGACCAAGCCAAAGAAATGAGTCAAATCATGCTGTCAGCTCTGAAGCCATGCCACACCAAAGAACTTATGAAACCTTATTTCTGAAAGACTACAGACATTTGCTTGGAATTCACAAGGCAGACATTAAATGTATAGTAACTAAATGAGAAACATATTTTAGACTCACTGTTGGGCAACACAGAGATTGCTCTGCAAGGATGAAGCCACAAGGTAGATGGCTTGGTGAAGATGACTCGAGCAAACTTTTATAATGGTGGAATATAAATAGAACCAATAATAAACAATTAAGAGTGCAATCCTAATCTGGCGCAAGGGATACCGTAAATTATGTTTGAACCACTCTCAAAGTCAGAGAGGCCAACACACAGACGTGCGCCATCTTCCCTAACTCCAAGAGTGATCCAAACATGCTTTATGGCCCTTATGCCGCCCAAACTTTGCTGGCCTAACTGTGCCAGCCTAACTCCAGATTAGGATTGTGCACTCAATCACATCTTCCTAAACTTCCAATAGAATTCTGAAAATATACATGAACTTATGAAACTGCTTTATCCTGAATCTACTCATCTAGCTCGGTATTGTCTACACTCGCAAGCAGCAGCTCTCCCAGGTTTCCAGCCCCGCCTGGAGATGCTGCCAGGGACTGGACCTTCCATATTCAAGGCAGCATTCTAAAGTCTCAGGAAGAAAAAAGTCTCCCTTTCCAAAGTCTGCCAAGTTCCTTTAATAACTGGAGGTGCCAGGGATTAAACCTGGGATCTTCTGCACACCAAGTATGTGCTCTACCATTCAGCTATCACCTGATCTCCATACTAGACATACAATTTCATCCAACAAGGTTTACTGTTGTAATGCGTAAGTGCAAGAATTGCCATCCCTGGAGAAACCCATTTCTTGGGATTCTGGGTAAATTGCTGGTCTGAGCATGCCTCTGGTTTATATTCTTACTAGCTTTTTGTTACCCGGCGTCGCTTGGGTAACAAAATGATCTTCAAGAGTTTATGAATTTTGCACCCCTTCTCACCCCCCCATGCTGACGGGGGCCAAACCTGGAAACTACGGATCCAACGCCGATTTCGTCCGTTTTCAACCGTTCTCACAAGGGGGCCCCCACACACTCCCACCCCCAGGGGCGCTGGGGGGCCTGACCTCCGCAGTGTTTGTCACCAGGCTGCAAGGCACGCGCGTGCCGAGTCTGGCTCCAATCGCTCCAGGCATCGCAGTGGGGCATGGCGGACATCTTGTTTCGCACCCCTTCTCGCCCCCCACACCGAGGGGGGGCCGAACCCGGACTCCAACTGTTTCGGGAGCGTCACTGCTCGTCTCGGCGACCCCGAAAACTACGGACGCCGATTTCGGCCATTTTTGGCTATCTTCATGTGGGGCCCCCTGCACACCCACACCCCGGGGGTGCTGGGGGGGGCCTGACCCCCGCAGTGTTTGTCGCCAGGCCGCAAGGCACACACGTGCCGGGTTTGGTGCGCGTTGCTCCAGGCATTCCAGCACAGCATGGCGGATGTTTTGTTTCACACCCCTTCTTGCACCCCACGCTGAGGGAGGCCGGAACCCAGACTCCACCGGCATCGGGAGTGTCGCTGCTCAGCCCGGCGACCCCGGAAACTACGGACTTGATGCCGACTTCGGCCGTTTTTGGCCGTCTTCATGTGGGGCCCCTTGCGCACCCCTGCCCCCAGGGGTGCTGGGGGCCCCGACCCCCGCAGTGTTTGTGGCCAGGCCGCTAGGCTTCCACATGCCGAATTTGGTGCCAATCGGTCCAGGCGTTCCAGCAAGGCATGGCGGATGTTTTGTCTCGCACCCCTTCTTGCCCCCCATGTCAAGGGGGGGCTGAGCCCGGACTCCAACGGTGTCGGGAGCGTAGCCGCTCATCTCAGCGCCCCCAGAAACTGTGGATTTGACACCGATTTCGGCCGTTTTTGACCGTTTTCATGTGGGGACCCCCACGTACCCCCACCCCCAGGGGTGCTAGGGGGCCTGACCCCCGCAGTGTTTGTCGTCAGGCCGCAAGTTGTGTGCGTGCCAAGTTTCGTGCCAATCGCTCCAGGCGTTGCGGAGCCTATGTGAAACATACATACACACATACACACACACCCACGTTCTTCTTTATATATATAGATTCATTTCTGGAATTTATTGCTGTGGTACATTAGATTACATTCCAGAGGTAGACGGGTCAAACAACAACATGGAGGCAGAGGGGTATATTAGAAGTCAGTAGTGCAACTGAAGTAGAGCTGGGAAGTACATTTTCCTCCATGGCAGAGTGGCAGTTTACTGCTGCCTCTGCTGAGAGGAGGTGACTGCACTTACCTTGCCACAAAACTGGACCCCACCTGCCCTTTGTCCTCATACAACTTGAGTCATTTTCAGAGGTGAAGGTGACAGTGCAATGTGGGGGGGGGGCATGCTGCTCCATGATGTCACCCAGTCCCAAGAACATCAGCAATGCAACTGTGATAAGTTATTGGCTATGGTGGCTTAAAGGAACTGCCATGTTTAAAGACAGCGTAAGAATGTATTGCACAGTTGCGGGGGTGGGGCGGGATGGCGGCCGTCTATCTTCCTGAAAGTGTCTGGTTGGCCCCTGTGGGAAACAGAGTGCTGGACTAGCTGGTATTTTGATCTGATCCAGCAGGGCTCTTATAGTTTGCTTGTGGTTGTAAGGGGACCAATCAGGCAGCCTCTTCTGAGGTCAGGCAATTCTGCTACCCCTTTGCGCTGGAAGCAATGGAATCATACTCTGTATTATATGGTAATGGGTCTGTAGGCATGCATAGAACTTTGCATGAAAAAGACCCCTGGTTCAGTCCCTTGCAGCATCCCCAAGTAGGGCTGGGAAAGACCCCTGGTAGTCATGGTAGAGAATGTAGAGCTCAACAGATAAACAGAGCAGGCTCAACATAAGGCAACTTCTTACATTCACTGGATACAGAGATGGGGCAGAGTTACCCACCCTCCAGCAGAGGCTGTTTGAAACGAGAAAAAGCCAAAGCAGAGACCCATCAGACCAAGACATACTGGGCATCCTTTTCTGCAAGTGGGCAGCTTGGTCCTATTTGCTTCTTTCTTTCTTATGCCACACTAGCAGTTCTCTTTTGGTAGCTTGGAAATGACTGTAATCTGGCCAGGACTTCTGCTTGCGAACCCACAAGAGATACTGCCAAGCACTGCTGATACCAATGGGTGAGACCCACCATTGGTCTGACTTTATAAAGGGGAGCTCCTTGAATCTTTTGAGGAGTTTGGTTTTCTGCCATAGTTTTCTCCTCAAAGCCAAGATTCTCTTGCTTATATAATGGCCTCTTATGTGAGTCTGAGAGCTAAAGCCAAGAGAGGATTTAGCTCTTTCTCAAAGTTTCTTTTACACAACACCAAGATGGAAATAGCTTTCTTCTTATTAAGGATGGACAAGACCACTTCAGCTAGCTTAGATTCAAGGTATTTAGCCAAAGAAAAGTCCTGAGAAACAATGATTGAATGAAAAAGTTTAAACACACACACACACACACACACACACACACAGAGAGAGAGAGAGAGAGAGAGAGAGAGAGAGAGAGAGAGAGAGAGAGAGAGAGAGAGGTTAACCCATTATAGGTGAATGGGGTTTTGAAGGCCACAAAAGGAAATACAGGGATTTGTTTTCATTGCATTATGAAACAGCACAAGCTTAAATCAAACTCAGGAAAGCTTTCAACAAGGTTGTCTTTCACAGCACCATGGGCACTCCTCCTGGAATAAACCCATGATCAGGTCTTGACAAAGTATTCCAGAAATGTACTTCAAAATATTCCAGACAAAGGCATAAAGGCAGCAAGGATCCATTGACCTGTCAGCCATGCCACCAAAAGTTTCCAAAAATAAAAAGGGATTTAAAGGCCTGTGTGATTTGCAACCAGACAGTAGCCTGAAAAGACTGCCACTCACCAAACGTATTTCATAAATGGGGCACTGACAACCCCCATTCCAACTTCTGCCCAAAATACAGCCGCACCCATTCTTTTCTGTTTCATCGGCACAGTCAAATTTGCTGCTAATTGTATTGTTAGATTGACTCCCGCCCACACACACACCAAAAAGAGACCTGACAGATTTAACCGTCTTCAGCAAGTCTGGGATTACCACAACAGCACTATTCTGTCAGTCCTCAATCTTCCAAATTGTTCTACAAATGGGGTTGACTTTATTGCAGGCTCAAAATGGATTAGAGGCCCCAAAGAGGAGAATGAGAGTTGTCAAGGGGGGGAGGGGTAAACAAACCCCTTCCTACAAAGGAAGGGCAAAAGAATAAGAGCACAATGCTACACATCCAGTCCCAATTTTTGGACTATCGATAGTGCAATACATGGCCAAGAGGCAGAGAGGAAGTATGTCTGGGTGGCAGAGGCTATATACAGGTGTCCCCAACTGAGCTCCCTTGCCGCAGAGGATATGTTGGAACCTGTGAGCTACCACTGTAGAGCAGCTACAAGTAAGGAGGTCAGTCTTCCCTTCTCCCTTGGTGCTCCCTCTTCCTATGACTGCTTCTGCTCCTCTCCAGAAGCTGGTAATGGATTATCTCAGTTAGAGGAGAAGCCTCTTCAGCAGGTTTTGCACAAGGGAAGAGAAGTTTTCCTTTGCAACGATGACCCACCTGGGTTTCCAGTTACCAGGCCCACTCTCCTCATGTTCCTACCATCTGGAGCCTGTCCCCTCCCAGCTTGCCCCCCCCCAGTGTTCCCAGCCACCATCCCCACTCTTCAGGGGGTGTCAGCCATGGTCACACCGTCCAGTCTATATGTCAGCAATAGGGATGAGGCAAATATTCCAGACAGGCAGGTGGTTTCAAACGTGACTGGGAACCATAATTGTGAAGGGTTCACAAGCATATGGAGAACGTTTGTGCACAGAGACCCTTTTCACACCACACATGTATGTTTAGAGTGGAGCCTGTGGACTAAGGTAAGTGGATCTCAGCGGCAAGACCTGTGGGTGCAATCCTGTTGCCCCTCTCCCTGTGGAGATGTAGGAGGAGGATGAATTCTTTCAGCTTCACAGCAACAAATACAAGATGAACAAAGCCAAAAAAAACCTGTAGTGTCCTTTCCTATCCCCAAGTGGTTGCAGTACTGTGAGGAGGTTGCAGTACCTTGGAGAGCTCTAGGTGAGCACTTTACTCTGTCAACAGCCTGGCAAGGAAGGGGGTCATCAACACCTGTAAGCTCCCAGGATGCCCATTGCCTAGACAATAGATTTAGAAGAGGCTTCAAAAGCAATTTCAAGGGGCAGTCGTCTGGCTTGCAGTCTTGCACTCCTCTTTCACTCCATTACATTCCTCTGGCCTGATGTTGGCTCTGAGGGGAGGATGAGGTTCTGGGCATAGGAGTAGCTCCGGCTCATTGGGTGCAGCCCTGTGGTCTCTTGTTCCAGAATCTATGGCTCCAGGATCTTCAACTCTGGGGTCTCTTGACTAACAGATTCCAGCTTGGTCTGGAACTGGGTCCAGGGCTGGTCCTCGCAACCCCAATGCTCTGATCTCCTCTGGGACCTCCAAGCTACTGCTCAGGCAGGAATCATTATAGATGGTATGGTGGCCATCAACAATCTCACTGGCAACAGCAGACTTTCCAAAGAATCAGTCCTTGGGTATCAAAGAAAGAATTTTTCGCCCCACTATGATCACCTGCTTTGAGGCTGCTCTGCTGCTATCTGCCACATTGTGAGCATACATCATGCCAGAGTTCTTTGCTGTTCATGTAATGAACAAGCACCACAGGACCCCATTAGTGGTTTTCAAGTTTATCCTAAAGCCCTCCAATTTATGACCATCCTGAGGGCTAATGCACCCAGCATTCCATTTATTTATAACCTATCTTTGCATTTGTTGTTAATTGTGAAGTTATGCTTAGAGGGTAAAGAACAATCAGAGCTCTTAACTTCCCACATATTTACATGAATGCTTCAAGAGTGGTGGTGGAAGGTTTTCAGATGCACCACACACTGTTGAGATTCCTGAGAGCAGCCGACATCCTGAGACTTAAAGGACGGGGCTGACTTAGCCAGTGTACTAAAGTACAATAGAGAGCAGGGATGGACAAAGGAGAACTCCAAAGTCATATTTGACTCTTGAACAGGAACGGGATGGAACAGAATTCTTCGAGGGGCTCAATACACACTCAAGATCAAAGGCAGAGAGGCTTGCTTCAGACATGGCTTCCATGGCTAGCCCAGAGTCATCCTCTGTTTGTTGGAAATCATCCTTTAACATGCTGAACCATCACCAGAGGCTTCACACCAACTAGCTTATTTCCTGTGATCCCTCAGGAGGATGGAGAGCAGCCATTGTTGCCCCTACCTCCATGCCATACCAGCTGGTCCTCTTCCGCAGTGGCTATTCTGAACATACAAAGCTGCCTTCGATTGAAACAGACTGTCTAGTCATTCAGTGAGTTACATGGATCTCTTCCCCTGGAGAATAGTCTTTCACGTACCTGGAGAATAGTCCTTCAGGAACCCGGATCCAAAGTCATTTGCAGTTTTTTTAAAAAGTAAAGAACCAAAACCATGAATTGTGCTTGGAAATGAACCAGGAGCTAACTGGTGTCTCACACTGTGATCTAACCACTACATTTTGAACTAAATGAATATCCAATTTTCAACATGGAACTTGTGCCCTGATACCCTGGTCTTACTTCTAGGGGACCTCTGGTTTGCATGCACAAGACAGAAATCTTTGGATTCAACACAGCATCCCTGGTGAAACCAATTTGGTATTTCTTTTGGAAGCCTTCCTTGAAGCTCAGCCACTGTTCCGCATCTGGTAGCAGTTGAAGCAAAGGAACTTTTTCAGAGCCAAACCAATATTTTCTCAACCCAAAAAGGTGTGCGTAAAGAACTGGGGAAGGTGGTGCTGTTGGCTGTAAACCTCCTGGAAGGATCAGGTTACTGCCTGGTTTTCACTGCTCTCAAACTCTTCTCAGTATTAGTTTAACAGCCTACGTTGCTCTGCTTAAGTACGGAGTGTCCCACTAGTCTGAGCAGTCTTCGGTCACTGGGTTTATGAAACATAGACTCTTTCCCAAGTTTGAGGCCAAATAACACTCATTCAGGCCTTGTGATGCTGAAACTGGCACATGTGCAGCTTTCAGCTCCAGTTAGAATTCTGTAGTAACATTAGGGCCCTGATGAATGTTCATTTGTTTTGATTTCGGGGTCAAAAGTAGTACTTTTGGAGGGGGAGGGTCAGAAATGGTTCCACAAAATGATCATGAATGTGCGAACATTCAGAATTTGTTCAAAGCTGTTTCGTGCCATTGTTTCCCCTACCTACTGCTGCTTTAGTACCATTTTATGTTTAGTGAGGGGCTCTTTCTCCTCCTTACAGTGACAGCCAATCAGAGATTACATTGTGAGAGTCATGATGCCCCATTGTTAACACGGTCAATCAGATTTGGCTGACAGTCCAATCCTAAGCAGCGCCAACATAGTAAGGCTGACATAGCAGGGCCATATCCTAAGCGCATCAGGAGGCAGCAGCAGCTCAGTGCAGGGCAAGGAGAGATTTTCCCCTTGCACCTGGGTAAGCCACAGCCAGCCCTATGGGGCTGCTCAGATCTGCGCCTGCTGTTTTGCAGGCGAAGGTCAACGTGCACAGCAGCGGCCCAAATTGGGGCCACTCTGGCCAGGATTTAGCATGTGGCACTACATCCATCATGCGTCACCGCCCTGTCACCACCCACTGCGCCACCCAGTTATGCCCCCGGTATGCCTCTGGAATGCCCTCAGTGAGGTCCTGTGCCAACCAAGTGCCACCGACACTCAACCGGCGCTGCTGATATGTTCCTGTACCTGTGCGCCAACACTGCTTCTTTCACCAGTCCAGCATCCGGCGCACCAGTGCAGAAGCACTTAATGGCATGTTTGCGACAGCGCTGGACCGGTGCAAGAGCATAGTGCTGGCACAATGAGGGTATAGGATTGCGCTCTAAGTGTTTCAAAGAGCATTGTTGATTACTTTCAAGGTTCAATTTAAAAACAAACCAACAAGACTACCACCACACCCAAAACAACCCTATGTTAGGAGCAATATCATGGCAAGAAAGAGAGGCATCCATTGATCTGCAGCAAAAATAATGTATGCCTTCTTCATCATGCATCATGGAACTCCCCAGCATAAGATCAGGTGATGGCTTCCAGCTTAAATGATGTTATGAATTATCCTGGTCTCATCTCTGCCCTGGGCCTGTTCCTGCTTTGCTTCTTGTCTGGTACTGAAACTTCCCTACAGCCAATCCTTCCAAACACCACCCTGATCATGTGAAGACTGCAGAAACAGCTCTCATAACCCTCCCCCCCCCACTCTCATTGATCCTTTTTATTTTCATGGGAGCATGTGGAGCATGGTGGCTGTGCCAGGGGCAACTCTGATCATCGTCATCGCTAACCTCAGAAACACTGATTGAGAAGCTGCAGGAGGCTTGAATTCCAGTGGTGCAGTTGTGCAGCTTTCAGGGAAGGTTGTCCATAATCCAGTCTTGGTGGTCCTGCTCCTGACTTTGGGCAACAGTGCCACTCCAATTCTTCCCTTACCTTCCTGCCTCACTGTCCTTCCACACCATATTTTAATTCAATCCTTCTTCCAACTTTGCTAAGTATTATGCATCAAAGGTGGTACAAACTTGCCAAAGTGGAGATGGAAAACAGAGGTCCCATGTTCAGAAACGAATCCAAGGAGTAGAGTAGCGTGAAAAGCCCAAGGCATGGAATTTCATCCCTTTCTCAGATTTGTTAATCGCTGCACAGACGTCAGCTTCTGATAACACAGCAATCAAAGGGTCAGTTTACCCAGAGTGAGACTCCAAGCTCAGGCAGAACTCAGAAACTGGGACAGCAAAACTGGCATTCATAAACATGTTTCCTGGATTTTATTCTGTGGCCCAGCCCTGAGTGTATGGGGCAATTGTTGCCCTCGTTGCAATATTCATAGTTTCTAAAATTCATGCAGTTTGATTGGAGTAAAGATATAAAAAGTGTTAAGAGGCTCCACATTTTACACAGCACCACCATGTGTGGCACAAGCAACAAGGGGGAATAGTTGTCTTCCCAGCTATGGTGCAACTCCTAGCTTGTTCCTGTGCACTGACTGCTGGTGCCTGGCTTCACCCGGACAGGCTGCCTACAGCACGGCCCTGACATTGACTAACTTGAAGCAGATGCTCATAGATACTGAGGTGATGCAAAGTTACAAAGCCCTCTGGGCTGTAAAAATTCAATAGAAGGTTGGGCCAATGGTACCAACTGCAAATATGATTTTAATCATCACCAGTTATTCATAAAATGATTCAACAATATGAAGCAAAACAAAGCTGGAATCCTGAGGCACTTCATTTGCCCACTGACTGGCCCAGTCCATTTGGGACACTGGGTGAGGGGCCTGCTTTAGGCATCATATGAGCATTGCCCTCAGTACTGTCACTTTAGCCGCTCCGCTTCACACTTCTCCTTCCAGAAGAGGAAGCCAAGAAGAGCACTTGCCACTTGTCTCCTCTGCTCCACATCCTGAAGCAGTGCTCATGAGGAAATGACAAAAGAAAGCGGGCAACCTTGGGTGCCTCACCTCCGATGCCCCGAGACCTTGGGCCACACCTAGTCACTTAAATATTGTGACTGCTATCTTTGGCCACCACTAACTACAACTTGTTATGGTAGCCAGGGAAGGGCAACAGCAGTGGCGTAGCTACAGGGGGACAGTAAGTACTGCAGGTGCTGCCAACACGCAGTGTAAGCAGCCCCTCCCACTCGCTGTGGGAGCCATTCCTGGCAGCGATGGCAACACACACGTTGCCCTGTAGCTATGTCACTGGGCAACAGAAGTGCTCTATGTAAAAATCCACTTTAATATTGCAGTAGTATTGGGGAGAGTGTTAGGGCATGCCTCCAATTTTAATTTGGAAGCATAGCGTGCATCAGCTATGAGGTGCTTGAAAACTGTTGGCAATACTGTAGGCTAGTATAAAGCTAGAATTTGGGCAGGTGTTCGCTTGGGCCTTGCCAGCTCTATGTTAGAATCACCTTTTCCGTTAAAGATCAGTGAAAAGATACACTCCGTAATCACAGACCTTTGAGTAACTCAACACTGGTACATTTTAGAAACCACTGTTTAAAGTTTTATCCCCATGTCAGTTACAAGAAAGAAGATACCAAAGAGAAAAAAAGAGATGGTTTGAGGATTGCAAGATCAAACTGGGTTTAAGGAAACAGTTCTTTCACTTCTGCAGATGCTTTGTAGCAGGAAAAGTGTATCACATTCTCCATCTTGCCAAAGGCATTAGGATGGTCCAAGGGGTTGGGATGGGGGTGATGGGGGGTTAACCTAATGATTATATCATAGAAGAAAGGTAATCAATGGTCCAAAAGATCGATCTCAATGGCTTCTCATCTACAACCCAGCATATCTCCCACCCACCCACCCCCCCACCCCAGCAAAGGATTCATTAACTCTCCTCTAGCCAATGTGGACAAGAAATAAGGCAGTATCTGCTCACTTCTTTTTGCCTGTGTTTCAGCTCATACATGGGAGTGAGTTGCTGCAAGGAAGAAAGGGACAACCTCTGTCCAGAGCTCTCTCTCTCACATTGGGAAGGAGAGGGTTAAACATTCCTGTGTCTCAGAGCTAAAGCGGATAGGAGTAGAAGCCACATGTGAGTTATCTGTCCCTGGCCTGTGCCAGTAACAGGTGTGTGTGAGAGTGTGAATGAGTGAGAGAGACTGTGATGCTCCCTCATATAAAATAATAAACATATACAACCCTGCAATATCCAGAAGATTCCAGGCTAGTCTTGTCTCCCAATATGCTGGTTTTGTACAAGTAAGGAGTTTTTTGCAGAGAGGAGTTTTCCAACATGCAGTCCCCTCCATCCCGTACACGCACTCTCGGTAACACAGTCCAGGAGCAGACATATCAAATTAAGTCTTCAGTTCGTCTGTTTCAGTGCTCAGACCAAACAGCTGAGGTGTATGATAAAGAGAGGTCTCTGCCAAAGTCTCACAGCTCAATCCTAACCATTTCCCAGTGCTGAGGCAGCTGTGCCAACAGGGCCCATGCCGCATCCTGCAGTGGGGGGGGGCAGTCACAGAGGCCTCCTCCAAGTAAGGGAATGTTTGCTCCCCTATCTTGGAGCTGCATCAAGGCTGCATTAGAGCTGGAAAGTGGGTCAGGATTGGGCTATCAGTTCTGTTCACATGGGGTGAGATGGCTGCCAAGCAATTTCCCTATCTCTTCTAATCTAAACTTGGTGAGCGTAGGAACACTCCCACTAGCTGTCCAGCCCCTGTTCAACTCAAAAGATGGTTCCCCTTAAAAAACAGTTGCTGACAAGGCACCCTCCTCCCCCCACCTTGTGTGTGCGTGCATGTGAGAGAGCGAGTAATTCCCATTATTCCCTTCCACCTTTTTATTGCATTCTTGACAACGCTTATAAAAGAAAAAAATTAAGTTTTCCACTGAATGTCAGAGATTGCTAACTATTTTCATTCCAAAGAAATGAGCTACACTGCACCAGAGATACTGCTGGTGCATATGAGGCTCCAAATGAGCAACGCTATGCTCAGCAGGGAAGGAACGGTCCTGCCCTTGGGCCCACTTGATGTCCACATTCTGGATGTTGTGGAATGTTGAAGTTTGCTAACTATTTCCATTTCAAACAAATGAGCTGTGCCACAGAAGACACAGCGTTAGCGCCTATGATGCTCTGTGTGTGTTGAGCTGTGCTCACTGCCTCAAGGTGCCTCCAGGCTGACTTGATATCCACGTATTGTGCAGGGCCTGTGTAAGCCTGAACCATGCATCTGCCAACTCACAGAAAAATTCAGGAAATGTTTGCATGGTTCAGGTTTTTGCATGTAAGTCATATGCAAAAATGCAACACATTGGACATGCAGTGGGCCACGAGTTCAGAAGTTAAGAGGGAGCTTGCTGGGATGTGGTGAGTAAACCTGATCATGTTCTACCCCATGAAGAATGAAAAAGATCAGACTCAGGAACAATTCAAATGTCTAATATTACTGACAGCAGTCATGACTCATTACACTGACAGGTCAATCCATGTGCCTCTGGGGTGAAAACACTTCATGCTTTGTCTTGGCAATGAGAATATCAGCCATGTCATTTCAACAACAGAATTGTCAATAAGCAGTGTGGCTGGTCTTACCCATCCAATCCCAAGCTGCCCCTCATTGAGGAGAGAGGGAAACTCAGTGGGGGAGCATAAGCTTTGCATGCAGAAGGTACCAGGTTCAAGCTGGGTAGGATGGGGAAAGACCCCTGTCTGAGTCCCTGAAGAGTCACTGCCATTCAGTGCAGACTATATTGAATTGATGGCCCAATAGTCTGATTCAGCAGAAAGCAGTTTCATCTGTTCATCATGAGCATCCATTGCTCATTGCTGCTTTGCATGTGAAAGGTCCCTGGTTCAACCAGTGGCAGCACCTCCTGGTGTGGACTGGGAAAGACCCCTTCCTGGAACCTTGGACAACCGTTGCAAATCTGTGTAGGCAATACTGGGGTAGGTGACTCAAGGGGTCTGGCTCTGCATAAGGCAGTGTCATATGTTCTTGATCATAGGCTCTGTATGCCTCATCCTAAGCAGCCCACAACATTCAATAAAAAAAGACACTAGCTACATAGTATACAAAGTGTAACCTTAAGCATACTTTTGACAAAGTTTGCATAAGGGAAAGCAAATCTCGCAGGGCCTGGAAAAGCAAGCGCCTGTCTTTCAGAGGCACACGGCAGCACGATTACATTGTCTTCTCTGTTTAACTAGGCTCAAGCCAGCTCACTTGTGACAACAGGCTGAGAGTCAGAATAAGCAAGAGTCGGAAAGCCAGAAAGATTACACGGGTTCCTGGCCATCAGCCCACCTCGCTATCACTGCGTTTATTTGCTCGGGGTTGAGATAACGTGGCTTGCGGGCCTTTTGGTGTGTGTTTCTGCTCAAAGATGAAAGAGACAAGTGCGGTCAGGCCAAGAACCAAACCTTTTATCTGTTTGCAGAGGAAGAGTGCAGGCCTCCAGAACGTAGTGCGCACCCGTTACCTAATAACAACAGTACTCCGCATCTATACAGTGTGTTTTACACATCTGACGTATTTCATATACACGGGGCTGTAAGGGCCAAACTAGATTCTACTTGGGAGGTCGATGATTGGAACCCTCCGTGGTTTTATCTATCTCAGAAAGCAGTTACAGGGAGGGGGGTTGGATGGGAGCCATGGTGTGGGAGAGGAGGGGTCTAAACCTTCCTTACCACACTGAGTCCAATACTTAAATCTCCCCGTTCCCAAGCTGTTATTACCGGCAGACCAGGAAACTTAACACATTTTCCCTTCTGGGGGTAATAGCAGCTTCCAGGAGGGGGAAGGAGCAATTGAGAGAGTAAAGGTCAGATGTCCCACCTCCCCATGCCAGGACCCCAATCCATATCAGCTGCCTTTTGAGATAAAATATATATATATGAGGAGTTCCAATAACGGAGCATGCACCAGGATGTTTTATTTATTTAGATTAACAGTCTCTTCATCTCAACTTTGAAGGCTTGAGACCATTAACAAGAGCAGAGCAAAAAGATAATCAAGTCTACTACCTTTCCTGACTTACAGTGCCTGACCCCTGCTCAGATCAGGGAATCCAGAGTTTGAGCATGCCCCATAGGGGGGGCTGTCTAGCCTCTGACTGTAGGGGGCAGTGCTCATCTCCATTTCTAAGCCGAAGAACCGGTGTTTGTCTGAGGACAAGTTTCATGAGGCCAGCACGACTATATGCCAAGGCGCACGGAATGCCGCTACCTTCCCAATGAAGTGATAAATATTATAAATATTATTTATAATAAATAAAGTGGTAGATAATCTACTTGCCTTTTTACGTGCTTTTGAACTGCTAGGTTGGCAGGAGCTAGGACAAGCGACTGGGGTGTGTGTGTGTCACTCTGTCGCATGGTCTCAAACTGCCAACCTTCCGGTCAGCAAGCTCAGCAGCAGTACCACCATGTCCTCCAACAATTACCCTCCTGTAATTTCCATTAGATCTGGTCCTGCCCCCTGAAGCAGCAGAGAACAAGCCTTTGCCCTCATCCACATGACAATCCTTTACATAGTTGTTCAAGGGTTTATAGAGCAGTATTAAGCCCTCCCATCTTCTCTTCAATGTAAGCACACCCTGTTTCTTCAACCATTCCTCGTAGGGCTTTTTTTCTGACTATCTTCACTGCCCTCCTCTGAACCTGTTTTGGTTGGACTACATTCATCCTAAAGTGCAAGGTCCAGAACTGGGTACTCAGTCCTGAATAAATGGGGAAAGACAGCTAGAATGAAAGTCCATTCCCACATTAACTCAGCTCAACAGCTGTGTACTGCTGCCAAACCATGTGTGAGCCATCCTTTTGTGTATAAAATTCTGTCACAAATAAATATGGTAATCTTTCAATGGCAGCTTAGAAACACCCGGCACTGAGGATTATAGGCAGCAGATCAAAAAACAAACCCTCAAGAATTTATCATGTTGCAATGCAATTTACACGAGTGGTTTTACAGAAGAAGCCATGTCCAGACACTGTCTTTTCCTCACTGCTAAAGTGTATGTACTTTGTTACACACAAAAGCTAAAAACACATACGTGCAATTACATAAATGTTCCAAATGATAGGATACCCTAGGCAATCTCAACCACCAATCTGGCATCATTGTTCAACATCTTCAGTATATGGGGGGGATATGAAACCCAGCACTATCCCTCCTGGCAGTGAGGATGCCAGCTTGGCTGGTTTTTAAGTGGCTCATACTTTTTTTTTTTTAATCTTTGTTGACTCTTGGCTGTGATAAAGTTTGCCCCTGGTACCTGAGCCAACTTAAAACAGAATATATTAAAATAAATTAGCACCATAACAAAACCACAAATGTATTTTTGAAAACACTTTTGGTATGGCAGAGTCAAGAAACGCTTCTCTTTTTGATGAGGATTTTTGACACCTCTTATGCAAGTGTTCACACATCTGCTTGCACTGCCTTCTCTTGCTCCCAGTCACCCTCAGTTGACTTCTTCTGTCCTCAAGCAACACTAATTAATAACCCTTCATTGATTGATTGATTGATTGATTGATTGATTGATTGATTGATTGATTGATTGATTGATTAGGTTAGTTGGGTTCATCCACTTTACTAATTTGAGGAGAACAATGCAAAACTGAAGGGAAATAATGGCCCTGAACAGGACTGCGGGAAAACATTCTTACAAAAGGTATAAGCCCCCCCAAACTTCAGTATAGCCAAACTTCAGTATTTCTAATGTCAAATATTTCAATAAACTACTTGGAGCAGCCCTAAAACAAGTCAGCCTATTTAGAGCCTATAATAAGGAAGAGACTACTACCCTGGAATGGTAGTAATAAAAGAGAACCAAATCCAATGTTCCTCATTGGAGTCTGGGGCACTTATCATTTTAATGATTATATCCCACTTCTTCATAAACTCAAAGCAGCTCATAAAAAATAAAATCAACAAAAAAATACCCAATAAAAATATAGAATAAAACAAACAGCAGCATGCAGAACAAAAATCCTTCAGGGCCTAGGAACAGATCTAACCACACTGACATTCCCCAAAATCTTTCTTAAAAAAGTCAAGTTTAGACCTGATGCCTGTTGTTAGGCCTCTCTGGGTAAGAGATTCTAGAAGATTTCTGCCACCACTGAGAAGGCCCTGCAACTAGTGGGTGCCTTCTAAGCATCCTTTGGCAATATTGATCAGAGCCACATCTCAGATTCTAACCATCTTCATGTAAGTGGCAATAAAATACACCAAAAGTATTATTACCTGCTGATCACTGCTTAGGACTGGTATGCCCATAGGGCCAACTGATGTACTTGCCTCAAGTGGAGGCAGCCTAGCTCACGTTGCTACTCCTCTTTCTTCAAAACATCAGGCAGTAGAAGAGGAAGTGTTGCAGAAAGAAGAGCAATAGGTTGTCCGCAAGTGAAGCTCTAGCCCACCACTCTCCTCCACACTTCCTCTTCTGCTCCACTCCTCTTTTATTTTCCAAATCCAGGGACCACAAGGAAGAGCAGTGGGACGCTGGCACACCACAGTAAAGGGGGGAATGGAATTTGGCACAGCAAGGTGCCATGTGAAGGGAGCAGCATTCAATGGGAAGTCTTGTACTGGCCTCAATTGTACTTGTGCTATCAGAAATGTTCATGTCACTTAAAGGCCAATGTCTTTCCTCCAACATATGGGACACATTCTCCTGTCTTCCATGCCATCAGTGCAGTTATCAGACTTATATTGATATTCCAGTCATGTCAGGCCCACTCAACTAAATACTCATTTTGCAAACAGTTGATTTCCATGCTTAAAGACATATTTTGTCTTCACATTAAAAATGTACTCATACACAGAAGAATCTGTTAGAATCCAACAAATCCATCTTAAGTGGCTTTTATCTGACTTTGCTGTAAGAGAAACAGCTTCCAAGGACACACACCAATTCCCAACTGCCACGTCAGATAGAACTCCTGGGTTCTTACACAACTTACTTTGGCTTCAGTTTCTCCACGGTGTAACGTGTACAAATGATGGACAGCGCTTTGCGAAGATGACCAGGGGTGAGTCAGTATTTGGAAAACGTGGAAATCATGGCCCAAAGTGTCTGTAGTGACCAGAAGCATTCCTTGAAAGAAAAAGGAAGAAAAATACAGAAGGGGTTAATCGACATCAACTGTGTTATGATCCTTGGTCCAGACAAGCACATTCTTTAGAATCTAATCTGAACTGACATGAAGAACACAGCTCACGCAACAGGGCAATATATTTATGAAATATTTAATTAATTTGTGTATAGACTCCTGAACCCCACCCCACCCCAATAATTTGCTCTATTTCCATTCTTTATGTCAATAAATGGATTGATTGTATTCACAAGGAAGGGGATTACAGTACTTTACTAAAGAAATGCTACAACTCACTATTTGAAGGAATTGCATCTTTATCATGATCTGCCATTTACCATTCCTACCAAGGCCACATGACACCATACCATTCATTACCAACCTAAAAACATGACCTTCCATGTTCTAGTTGTCATTACAATGGCAGTTCCCATTAGGATCTTATTTTTAAACATTCAGTGTATTTGTTTCACACAGTACTACTTTTGTTAGTTGTCTTGAGCATGCCAATTAAAAAGCAGGGTAGAAATGTAACATAACATTATTATTTCAGATTTCTTTCCCCATTCCTCCTTTTCTTCATTGTATTCCTGTGACAGAGTGTAGTGACTGGTCCTAGGTATTCACAAAAGCTTTGCAGCTGGGATTTGAACCCCCTCCCAATGCCAGGTTGGTGGGGGCACTGAGGCAAAGTCCCAAATTAGGTACCACGTAGGGCACCCCTTCGGCCAACTCCTTATGATGCACTGAGCATTATGACTGCCATTGGTACACTGGCTCCCTGAGTTATAGCTGATTGCATCAATGCTTTTGCGCAGGCACAATAATCCTTTATGGTGTTTTGGTGCAGGCATGATAGCACTGGTCCAGCAAGGGCTGGCTGTTTTGAGATATTACATTCTGAATTTTAGACAGACCTCTGGAACAGACCAGTCCACTTCTGAGCCGTCAATACACATGGACTTGGCATATTGAGGGTTCGGAGACTGGCCCAGCCAGGTGGGCCTTTTGATGGGCACTCAGCCAGTGTTCAACCATGCCATAGGAACAGTTCTCGGGGTTCCTATCCCAATATAAACCTGATTGTTGGTATGCTGTGCAACTGACAAACTGATAGCAGACAAGGACAAGGACAGCAGGGCAGGCTGAAAGGAGCGCAACACCACAAGAATGGTCCAGATCCAATGAATGCAAACCCTCCCCCCCCCCCCAAAAAAAAACCTCAAGAAGGTAGTCCCCCACTCCAAGGTGACAATGAAAATGAAACATTGGGAGCCACACATGTGCATTTACTCATGAGTAGGCAAATGTATCTCAGCTCCTATTGAAGACTAGGTGAAGGGGAAAAACCACCATCATGGTCCTGATCTGATGAATGTGGCGCTCAACAAATGCTCCAGACATTTCTCACCATAGGAAAAAGGCTTGAGCAAGTAAGATGAAATTGCGTTTTCTTTAAGCCCTGTAAAGCTAGGTGGGTCATGACAGGGTAGCATTTTAAAAAGTGGGTTGGTCCCAGTGCTAACAAGTTTGGGAACCCCTGTACTAACCACTATGTCACACAGGCTCTCAACACATTCCTGATCCACTCAGAGTAAGGCCCTTTCAAGCGCCAATGATTTCAATGTGTGAGAATTATGCACATGCTCAATTCTTCCACTGAGAGCAACAGAATATTAAAGTGTTTCATGTTGGTTGGAGTGAGCCCAACATGGTCTTTTTCTCTGTTCCAGAAACTAAAGCACCTCAGGAAAGAAATATGCCCTTAACTCTCACAGCCTCACTGCTTTCAAACTGGCCTGCATCGATTATGTCCATGCCAACTGTCTCTTTTTACTAGGGACAGTCCATATTTACTGGTTCCTGTCCCAGGTAAATCTTGGTTCCTCTTTTTATCTTGCTAAAAATGCTGTGAGATGCTCGAGTTGCCATACTTCAGAGCTCATTCCACCATTATTTTCACCAATGAAATGTTGGAAGGCACACAATTTGTTAACTAAAGCTTTAATGAAACTACAGCTTAAACTGGTTTAGAGTTTGCAACATTTTGTGTTTCTTTTAAGGAAAAGCTGAAATCAGCTAGGTACCAACTTTGGAGCAACACCAAAAACAGAGGAAGAGAGAAGAAAAAGCACAGCCTGGGCCAATTTTCCATTAGAGGTTCACTTCTCTTAAGGGTTCAGACATTCCATAGCAAAATTTGATTTCGGTGAACGTAGAAAGCATTAAGATTTCTTCATTCAAGCTGTTCAAGCGTTGCAATCAGTCCCCTTTCCACTGCTCTCTGCGACAGCCTTTAGTCTCCACACACAACATAATTACCATGCCGCGGGTGAGTGCGTTGTCTGTGACTTTTGGAAAGGACAAAATTGCTACTGACTTTGCCCAAGAAAACCATTCTCAAATTGTTTGTTTGAATTTGGCATACACATTTCCCCCTTCTCACCACAGAGTCAAAGAACGGCTGTTTCTTTAGCTTTTCATGCCCCCACCCCAAAAAAAAACACTCTCATGGAGCTATATATTACAGGCACATCCTAGCTACAAGTCAATCTCTGGAGCTGTGAGACCATTTTTGCTGTCCAGTTTTCTGCGGTGACGATAGCAACTGGCCCTGTAGTTTTATGACAGACTAGGCAGCAAACAAATTTATCATGAGGACCAATTCCTTTTTTGAAAATGCTTCTGAGGTCCCAGTCCTACTTCCCAGCACCGATGCAGCTGTGCCAAAGGGGCATATGCTACATCCTGCAGTGGGGAGGCAGTCACAGAGGCCTCCTCAAGGTAAGGGACCATTTGTTCGCTTAACTCAGGGCTGCATTGTGGCTGCATCGGTGCTGGAATGTTGGAGAGGGTTGGGCCCTTAGAGTTTGCGATAGCACACAGATAGCATTGCATGGGCCACAATGCCCAATAATGGCAGACGAGCTTTGCTGAAAGATAATTCCCCAACACAACCAAACGTTCTCTCCAGTGTGCAGCTACAGAGGAGTGTTGCGTGTGTTTGGGGGATACAAACACACTCAATTCACAAAAAGTAAGTTACATTTAAGGACCTGGCCATGGCTCTGTACTGGTTACTTATGAACCCCAAGAATAGTTCACAGAACCCTCTGCAAGCGACAGGGTTTCCATGGCAGATAAGTCAAGGCCAAAAGTGTTCACTGGGAAAAGGGTTCAACGGTAAAAAGCTTGAAAAACGCTGTCCTGGAGAATTTATTCATTCAAAACAAACACATACAAACTCAGTGCAGAATGCTCCTTCTTAACAAATTTTGTGGATCAGCCAAACTGGGCTTCTTCTTGGGTGAACCACAGGAAATTTGTCAGAGTACTTTCCATTTGCAAAGAGCTCCATGCTGACTTTGGCGAGGCAGTTAAACTACACACATATCCCTGCTGCACACATATGTTCACATAGTATTGCCATGTTGGACAGACAGCCATGAGACACACAGGTAGGTTCCTCAAAGTGACTTTTTTTTTTAAGAAAATCGCATCCATATATCATAACCTTAACTCTGACCCAAGCAAGATTCATAAAAACCCAGCCAAGAGACATTTCTTTTTTAAAAAAATCTAGACGAACAGCTTCTTGGTCAGAAACTTTGTGGATAGCGACCTGTCTCATTAGGAAGGGAGGTTACTATACAAGGCAAGGTTACTATAGCGATGTTAACATCAGCTGCCAAGCATCATTGGCATCAGGGGGTTAGCATAGCTGCACAGGACTTAGGGGGACTTTATCAGGGCCAAGAGCTGGTTCCTGAGAACACCCAAAGCCTTTTTATGGTTGGTGGTAGATTGCTTCTCTCCAGGCCTAGCCATCAGTAGGATGGGATCCTTGGAGGGCAGTTTTCCAAAGACTCCAAAGAAATCTAGAGCAGCCCTCTGCGGCACTCTGTCCTCATGATTTTGTTGCACCTTTGCATAATGAAGAAACAAAGTCCAAGACAACAGGGCTATGCAGATGAAGAGATGCTGCTATGTTGGTAGAGTCCAAATCAGTTGTCATTGGTTCCCACCCAATTTAATGGGACAGAGGCTTCAGCCTGGGATTGAAAAGGGGTATATCTGCTTCTCAGCCCAGGTCCCAGAGTGGGAAAAGCAGGACTGGCCCAAGACCTTCAGAGACAGCATGCCAAATGCGTAACGCAATATATGCCGGCCTCTGCTGCTCCCTCTCTCCATGTTGTAGCTCAGCAGTCTACTCCCCTACAAGTTTCTTCTTCCTCTCTATTTCCACTTTTTTTTGGAATGGAAAGAGAAGGGTGAAGCAGAGGCAAGTAAGACAGAGATGGGTATCCCACTACCATCTCTTGCCTGAGGCAACTGCTTTAGCTGGCCTCATGGATGGCCCAGCCCTCATTTTCCCACTCCAGCAGAAAGACCTTTAGCTTGTTAGACAGACTCTGTGCATTATTAAGAGCTGAACTTGCTTTCCTCAGCCCTGCACTACGAATGGGATGCAACACATACCCAAGCTTGCACTTATTCTCTTCAGAGAGAGAGAGAGAGAGAGAGAGAGAAAGAGAGAGAGAATATTTTCCTGGGTTTAAAAGTGGGCAACCTTCAAACAACCTACATCCAAGCCATGAAATGCATTCAGAGGAAAGCTGTAGGCGTTAATCTATAGGCCACCCACATCAAAAGACTGTGGATGTTCTTTAAGGTTCCTTCCTTCCCCGTGGTAGGCAGCTGACTCAGATGGGGTGAGATGGGAGGGGGAAATGATTGCCTGGAACATGGGCCCACTTTATCCCTATAAAGCTAAGGTTTAATGCAAGAATGGAAAAGACTCTCATTGAGACTGTAAAAAGACAGAACTGCATTGAGTTCCTCTCTTGGCAGTGAATAGTACTGCTGGTAGAAACCTATTCTTTCTGGTTAGGTAGCATTCAGGGTTCACAGATTCAGAGTGGAGGAGACTTTGCAGGACAAACACTGTCCTTCACAGAAGAGGCCTCTCCAGGCTTTCACTGAAACCTTCAAGGCAAGAAATTCCACACTCTTAGTACCTTTTAGGACCTTTTTCAGATGGGATGTTTTTTTCAAATGATGACTATGCAAGCTCTGGCTTGCCGGGCCAGCCCATCTATGAGGCAGATGGAGACAACTGCCTCAGGCAGCAGACTGGTGGGAGAATGCCTGCCTCCGCCACTTCTGCCACTCAGCGGGCCCTTACTCGGAGGCCCTCGCTTCTGTGCCGGCTAGACCCACTGGACGCCTACACCTTTATTGCAGGAAAAGGGGTATCCCCTTTCCCTGTGGAGCCTCCCAGGGCTGCCTGGCTGCCACGGGATGCAGCGGTAGCTGCCTGGCTACTGCTGCATTCCCAGGCGCTCAGGCAGTTCTGGATTGGGCCCTTCAGTGGCTCCTCACTGTGGGTTAAAACCGGAGGAAACAAAACACCAAAAAACACTCACCGCAGCATTGAACACAGCAGTGGAATTTGCTCCAGCTTTGCACTTGATTAAGAATATGGTTTGATGGACCCAATCCACCATAGTGCAGTGTAGCAGTGTGGAAACCGTTTTACAATTGCAGAACTTCCCTGCAGCTGTTGAACTATTTGCAAAACCTTATTGATGTGGGTGTCACATTTTTAGTACATTGCACTGTAGATAATCCTAGTATAGGGGTTGCAAGAATATTTGGATAAGAAAAAAGCAGAGCATTTTCCCTTTATTTTTTTCTGTGGTAATATTGGGAAACAGCTTATTTGGTTCTTTTACTAATTATAGTGCACAATAATTCAGAAGTTCAGAATCACATTGATTTTCTACTTAAATTATGTTATGTTTTAACAAAAAACAAACCCAGTTTTTTTTTTAATGATACTTTTTTTCAAGTTTCAATATATCACTGTATTCATTTTACAGCATGACAGTGTTTGACATTAGTCTGCATGAAATGTATCTGAATTGGTTCAAACCCTATTTAAAGTTACTGAACTGGGTACTCCACACTTTTAAAAATCAAAGTCTGAACAAGAACTGAAAAAATACTGAGGAACTTGAACTGGGCTTGAATCCAGCTCCCCGAACAGAAAATAGTTTCTTGTTTCTTTCTTGGTTAATACATGAATCCCCCAAATGCATGAACTTACTAATACTACATCCTCCATTCCTCATTTTTAACATGTTAAGATATGTGGGGGTATTATTGTTAATTATTGTAAATAATAACTGAAAAATTCATACAAAAACCATTCATTAAAAAGCCTTTGGTAGTTTTCACTGTAGTATTCCAAATCCTGCAACAAAAAAGCTAAATCCTGTGGCCTGCATCTGCAGATCCAGAAAGGGATGGAGATACTCAAATGAGCCCAGTGGGACAGCACCCTTCACCCAACCAAGCTGCCCACCTCGGATTCAGTCATTCATGTTCCAGACTGCCTTTTTAGGAGTATGCTGTCTGAGAACAAAAACAGGCAAGGTCTTCCAAACTTTAGCAAGTCAAACGTGTTTGGGTATCTGGGCTGATAACTAGAACCATATGGCACGTTGCATTTCAGCTCTAAACACGGATGTTTCTTCTCCTTGCCTTCTAATGGTTTTAACAGTAATCACTTTGCTTGCTGAAAGAGTAAAGAGATGGACAGTGATACAGCAGCTGGGGGAGGAAAAGAAAAAAGAAAAAAGGAGTCTTCTGTCCAACAGAAAGATGGATGGCATCCGATCTGGCCAGTCGCCTGGCTAATGCAGAAGTCTGCTGTGTGTCGCCGTGTGTCTGAATAAGAGGCATTTCATTAAGCAAGGACCTGTACTAACCTTGGCTGCAATCCAAGGCAGAGTTCTGTGTGGATAAGGACCACTTCCCAGGTTAAGTTCCTGGGAACTTAAGACTCAAGACTCAAACCAGTAGCTTCTTGCTCTGTAGGCTGATGCCCCTTGTGTATAATTGCCAGGTCCTCCAACAGTCCGATCCTAAAGAGGGCAGAGCCTGGAAGCGAAGGAGTGGTATTTCACAGATCAGGAATGGAGCCTGATGCACAGGGTGGCAGCTGGTAGGTCAAGGGACTGAAGCTGCTGGAACTAACAGCAAAACTCTTGTCAAGCAGAAGCCACTTTCCCCCTTTCATTCTCACACCTCATTCTGATAATTGACTCCACTTCCTAGAGACTCTGACAAGAAGGCTAGAGCCCTGAAGGAACACAAAAAAGCTGCCTTAACTTGAATCAGACCCTTGGTCTGTCCTGAGCAGTAGTGTCTACAACAATTGGCAATGGCTTCCCATGGTTTCACAGATCAGGGTCTTTCCCAGCCATACCTGGAAACAGCAGGAATTGAATCTGTAGGTAAAGCAGGTGCGAAGGAACAGCTGAGCAGGCCTCTAAAAACTCACAACCACCCTGCAGGATTGCAGCCCTGAACCATCCAAGCTGTCCCATTCAAGGAGCTGAGGAGTGATATTGCTTTAAGTTCCCATGGCATTTGATCTAGCACTCTTGCAACGCTTCAAGAATTTACAACTGCGCCCAAGTAAATGCTTATAAGTTTATTAGCATCTTTAAAATACATATTCCATACTGTTATTCAAAACAATTCATCACAGAGGTTTTGGAATGTTCACCTCCCCCCCCCTCTCTCTCACACACACACACATACACACACACACTTCTCTGTTATGTGCTATTTTCCATCTCTCATTACTTCTCACAGAGGAGTTTTGGTTTCCAGCTTTGTGGCTCAACTATTTAAGTTTCTCACTTTGGCTCCAAAACAACAAAAGTACTCTGTGCAATTCTTGAAAGACTCGGTAGAAATGGAGACAGCTGGGCAGATAAACGCAAAGAACAGCTCTGTTGTTTTGCTTTTTATTTTGGACACCCTTCAGGGCCAGATCAACAATTTATGGCCTACCTTATCTTGGGCCTCAAAACAGATAACAGCATTTTTACCAAATACATACTCCCTTGTCATAGAAGGTTCACAATCTACATCATTAATCTAACATAGACAAATCTGTACAGCGCCAGTCACTTGCAGCGATAAGCTACACCCAGGTGACCAACTAAGGAAACTTCACATAATTATTTTTTGTAACTTTTCCTTTTAAGCCACAGTGTGAGGAAAAAGCAAGCTAACAAACATTCTTGATATGAAGGCTAGCAACTTTTGCAGACTCAGCAGCAGATCAAAACAATTAAAGAGCTTGGTGAATAAAGCGTCAAAGTAATGCATCATACAGGAAGTGACCAAACAATTGCTTAAAAACCATAGCAGCCCTTTCCTGTGTACTGGTACTTCTTTTTTTCTGTTGGATGCCACCATCCTGCCACATGTGACTCTTCATTTTCTCAACTCCTTCCCCCTTTTGCATAGTTCTGTTCCATTAACTGATAGTGAGACCCCATCTGCAAACCATAAGCATGAAGACAGAACGAACGAACGAACGAACGAACGAACGAACGAACGAACGAACGAACGAACGAACGAACGAACGAACGAACAAACAAACAAACAAACAAACAAACAAACAAACAAACAAACAAACAAACGTGGGAGGTTTCAGTCAACAAAAGATGCTCAGGATGACTCCTACAGCTGGTTCATAAACTGGCGGCTACGAAAGGGCGGGGCTTTAGTCCCAATTAGAATGTAGGGTGGTGATGGGCAGTAGTGTCACTAAGGTTGGTGTCACCCACTGCAGGACAGTGGGAGGGCACTAACGGGAGGTGGGCGGAATGAGGTTCGGGCAAAACAGGGCAACAACAGCCAAAAAAGTCTCCTGAACCTGTCTACTGGGTTTCCTGATGCAGAGTCCAGGTCTACTCACAGAGTAGACCTCGCCTCCTGGTTGGCGTTAGACTTTTTGTCAGATAATGACTAATGCAGCTCAGGAGCCCAAGCCTACCAGGATTCCCAGTGTGGAACCCAGGTCTACCTGTCCACACACCGCTAGTGGCATCACTGGTCATGGGGAAGCACAGGGACAGCTGCTTGGATTTTGTACCACATGATGATGCTATGTATGCTTGATTTGGGGTGAAGAAAGCTGCCTCATCAACATCCCGCCCACTGACAGCCAAGAGAAACAGGAGAGGAAAATGAAAAACAGCATGGTAACCAGAGGCATTCGGGGGGGGGGAGGGATGCTAAATTTTGCAGGAGCCCCTCCCCCTTGCCTCCAGAGCCATTACCAGCTCAGAGAGCAGAGCAAGCTCTCTGAGCAGTGAATCATTCTGGAGATGAGGGGGAGGGCCACGTAACACAGGAGCTCAGTCTCCTGCAAAACTGAGCACTCCCTCCCCACCCCCGTAGGAACCTTTGATGGTAACAGCACACAAGGTGAGTTCTACTAACCTAACATAGCTGAGGTCAACTGATGAGGTCCTCTTAAGTATCCCACATCGTAGGAAGTGTGGTCGGCAGGAACATATGAGAGACCCTTTCTGTTGTGGCACCTGTTTGGTAGAATTCCCTAAAGGTGAGATTGGGTTGGTCCTTTTCTTGTTTTCATTTTGTTACAATTTAAAAATGTTCCTTTTCTGGAAGGTTTTAGACCAGACTTTCCTTTTAGATCAGACTCTTGTGGCCTAATTTCTCCCAGGTGATTTATGACTTAATTGTTCAGTTCTGGGTTCCCTTTGCATGAATTTGCTTGTTTTTACAGGGTGTATTGCCATTTTGTGTTATGATTTTATTGTGTTTTATTGGTTCATTTTTTAGATTATGAACTGTCTTAAGAGCCTCCCATTAGGGAAGGGAAAGGAGGAATACCCCTGCTAACTGGGCAAGAGGCATTTTTTCAAGTGGTGTTCCTCTTATATTTAGCAGGGGGAGAGTAATTGTCCCTATTCACCCCTGCACAGTGTCTTTTCTAGTGGCTGTCACTGGTCGTGTTCTGCATTTTTATTTTTTTTTAGCTTGTGAGCCCTTTTGGGACAGGGAGCCAATTTATTATTATTACTGTTTGCCTGTAAACCGCTTTGTGAACTTTGTGTTAAAAAGTGGTATATAAATACTGTTGATTGATTGATTGATTGATTGATTGATTGATTGATTGATTGATTG
>JAJKFI010000149.1:497770-510696 GCA_029204185.1 Lerista edwardsae | reverse complement strand
TTGATTGATTGATTGATTGATTGATTGATTGATTGATTGATTGATTGATTAAAACATTTTTCAAATAAATACTAGGCATTATGAAAGAACAGGGGGAGCTAGAGAGGTGACTGTCATTTTCCAGCAGCAACCACATGTTTAGCATCATGTCTACTTTGGTTCTGAGCTATTGCTTGAAGCTCAGATTCTGAAGCTCTGGATAAATAAAGGCATGACAAGTTAGCAACAATGATACTCTGGAACATCTGTAAAAGATACAAGCTACCTGCATCCAAGAACTGGTGGGACCACTGATTGAAAAAGTGGTTGAAAATGAAGATGCGCAAATACTATGAGATTTCCAAGCACTACCAGGTGAGAGTAGAGTAGAAGAAAAATAACTGAAAACAACAATACAGGAAATAATACAATAAATCTTCCACTAGAAATTGAAAGGCTGTGGCAGAAGAAGGCCAAAGTAATTGCAGTTGTGATTGGCACCCTTGGTACAATTCCAAAACATCTTGAAGAACACCTTAACAGCACAGGACTCACAGAAATTGCCATCCACCAACTACGAAAAGCAGATTTACAGGGAACAGCTTACATCTTGCGATGATATTTATAACAGCAAAATAAAAATTAGGCATCACAGGTCCTTGGGAAGGACTTGATGTCTAGATAAAACAAACCATTCCATAATACCTGTCTAACTGTGTGAAAATCAAGGGTGTGTGGTGATGGTGGTGGTGATGAAGAAGAAGATAATGATGATGATCATCATCCAAGAGATGTGATATGCCACAACGCTGCTCATTAAGCCCCTCCCAACATTCCTTAATCTAGTCCTTAAAAGAAAGATCCTAATGTCAAGCCTTGGGCCAGCCTCTAGCCAGTTGGGTTCCAGGACCAGAAGAGCTGGCTGCCAGTCCAGCTATATCAGAAGGACTACTCTATCAATGGTCAACAGTCATGGCAATATGCTACCTTCAGATTCAGAGGTATCCCACCCTCTGAATCTGAAGGTAACCTCTGAATACCAGTTGTAGGGAAGCCATGGCAGGAAAAACCTCTTGCCTTCCTCTTTTTCTTGTGGGCTTCCCGAAGGCATCTGGTAAGTCGCTGTGGGAAACACAATACTAGACCAGATGGACCTTAGACCTGATCCAGCAGGGCCATTCATACACTCATATGAGGCACATATGTAATCCCAAATAGGCTGGGATCCAGAGCATTCAAAATATTTGTGCTGCACTTTCCCCCAAATGGCATTCAACGAACATAAGAACATAAGAAGAGCCCTGCTGGATCAGGCCAAAGGCTCATCTAGTCCAGCTTCCTGTATCTCACAGCGGCCCACCAGGTGCCCAGGGAGGCACGAGACAACAAGATGCTTGCATCCTGTTGCCACTCCCTTGCATTGCACCCGGTACTCTGAAATAGCCTACTACTAATATAAGGAGGTTGTACAATCCATCATGTCCTATAGTCCACGATGGACTTTTCTTCCAGAAATCTGTCCAATCCCCTCTTAAAGGCATCTAGGCCAGATGTCATCACCACCTCCTGTGGCTAATTATCAATAGTCACTATATAAATATACACATTTAAAATTTACAATAATAACACAGTATCAGATACTGGGGTCAGATTCTCGGCAGTGCACACAAGGTGCTGCTCTGTGAGTAGGGCTACATGGGCAGGGTTCTTGGGGTTTAGCTGATGTCCAGTCTGGCTGGCTCTGCTCTGTCTGCCAGTCTTGCCATGGAGACAGAGCTGCTGGTGGGACAGAAGCTAATGTGCTGGACCCAGACTGTTGAGAGCCCTGGTGTGACATCAAGTGCCTCACTCCTTCCATGTACTTCCACCCGTAACATTCATTCCCAATGTACTTTCAAAACTAATTGTGTCACACATGAAAAATGAAGAAGAATTGCATGGCCTGTTCTGCTTGTTTTTCAAAGTGGCATTGATCTCCATTTAATAGATAACATCTGAAACCAAATTCTTGCATCCATGTAACAACTTGGTAAGAATTTATGAACCGAATAGGCATTGCTCTGTGGGTATTTTGGTGCGGCTTGCAAGAGTGCAGGCCATGTTCAATGAATGACAGCATCTCTTTTCAGATCCACAAAGAGGGCAACATTCAGAAGGAATTCATATCCTTCCATGCATGCAGACGATAAAGTCATTGTTATCCCCCTGCCTCACATATACACACCAAAAATTATATTTGGTTTTTTGACGTGAACCAACCCCATTTGCTTTAAATGTACAACTTCCTCTTTGTTGTGCAAGCTATCCTGTAAAGGGCAAAATAAGCTGCTTTTAAGGAAGGAAAGTTGGGGGGGGGGAATACAGAGGAGATATACATAAAAGGAAAAAATGTGTACAGATGTAGATTGTGGCTTAAGAGCTATTTCTGCAGTATCAGAAGACTAAACCAGACTCTGGCCTGGCCATAAACGAAACCCACGCCCTAAATGAGGTGCCAAGCCACAGAAAGAATTTGCGTCAACTGGGAATACAAGGAAAAAAAGAACTTCTAATTATAGGGCATGGAAGCGGAAGCTGCGAGTGATTAGGAGTTTAGGCACTGCTGTATGTTTACATGGGAGCTTCCTCTCCCCTTTTCTCCTTGATAGATGAGGTTGGTCTAAAGGGTGGGATCGAAGTTGCTGATGAGACGCAGAGAGACTCCAGGTCCCGAGCGGGATGGAGACGGGCTAACAACGGCTTCTGTGGCCATGTAGTAACATAAGTCTTTTCAACTAGGCGTCAGTTGGTTAGCCTGAGAAAGCAAAATTAAAGGGTAGAAAAATCTCAGCTGGGTACTTGCCGTTAAAAAAAAAGGGAGAGAGAGAGAAGAAGAAGAAGAAATAATTTAGGAAACCAGCACTGCTCAAACAGCTATGGTACATCCTATTTATAACACCTCCCCAATTGCAGGTCTGTTGATGAGATGTGCGCGTTGGCAAGACTTATTTTGCCTGGGGTTCCATGAGTGAAAACTGATTTCCTTTGAGCATTACTGTCTTGGGAAGAAGCACAATCCACCCTGCATATTTGAATCCACAGGAACATATGAAGCTCTTTTACACTACTGGCCTAATCCTTTCTATGGTCAGTGGCAGCAGCTCTGCAGAATTTCTTTTCCAGGCCTTTTCCATACTTGGAGATGATAGGGATTGAACCTAGGGATGTCCTGCATGCAAAGGAGACACTCTGTTACTGAGCCATGGCCCTCCCTAAGGCACCTGGCTTAACTATGCATTCCACCCCCTCCCAGACGTGCCTTTAAAACAGTCCTTCCCAAACTGCCTGCTAGAGCAGTGGTTCCAAAACTGGTGGGTAGAGACACACCAGTCAATGAAGCACTTCTCCCTGCCCCTTTAAGGGGCAGGAGGGAAGGTCTTGAAGTTTGATAATGGCAACAGCCTGGCCTTCTACTGACTCCCTAGGCCAGTGGTTCCCAACATGGGGGTCGGGACCTGAACTGATTTTCAGGGGGTTGCCAAGAGCTTGGTACATCCATCTTTAAAAGGTAGGCAACATCATCTTGGAAGCTTCGTTTTGGCTAGGGAAGAGGCCTCCCCATTCAACTGCCACTTCCTCAATGTTTCTTTGCTGAGAAGGAAATTAGCTTGGTGTGTGCCTATGCGTGTGATGAAGTCTAGCCCGGGTGTCTTTCTGAGCAGCCATGTCACACTTTCCTCATGCATACCTAGGTGAATCTCAGCACGTGGGGAAGAGGAAAGGAAATCCTCTGAACACTACCTAGAATTTGGCTTTACTACCTTTATCAGCGTGGGCATATAGAAGCCACAATGCATTCTGTGGAATGTTGTTCCTGCTGCATCAGTCACTGAACTAAAAACTCCAACATTACTTAGAGACAAAGCAGTCAGAACATTCTAAAAAGGATGTGGAGTTCCTTCAACATTCAAAAAGTGTGATTTATTAAAAATAATGACTCCATTTCCTGGACAATATCATGTCTGGCCCTAGGTCTTGGGGGGGGGGGTTCCCGACAGGTTGTTGTACCTAAAAAGGGGGTCTTGGTGCAAAAAAGGTTGAGAACCACTGTCCTAGGCCAAGGGGATTCTGGGTTGTGATGCAAGGGTCCCAGCTCAGACTGCCAGTAGTTCTGACACCTCACCAGTAGTCTTGGGGATGCAGATACTAGGCTTAGTTACTCTTGCAAAGACCAGCAAGGACATAGGTAATTGACAGGGTTTTGATACTGCAATCTGTCTGTGGGAAAAATCAGGAGACTCCCAGGCACAGTTCTTACAGAGGGATTCAACAACTTTGGGACACGCCTACACATCCTGTGCCTACCTTGTGCTCACAACAACAATTCATTTAACTGTATAATATTGCAACTGTGTGATATCTCAAATTAAGCAACCCCTCATCTCATTTTACTGGACTCTTTTATAGGATATAAAACATTATCAAACTTTGATATCCTACAAAAGAGCCCAGTAAAATGAGGTGAGGGGCTGCTTAATCTGTGAGGTATTACTGAGGCTTCCCAATGACCTAAGAAGGTGGGTTTCTTTTTTGTTTTTTAGTATGTGTTTTGCCTGCCCACTAACTCTGATAAATGGGAAAACACTTCTGGGGAGAAAATTCCAAATTAAACTTCTTTAACTATTAACCCAAGACCACCATCGTATTTCAATATACCACATTTAACTAACCAGAGGAATTTCAGCTCAGTTAGAGGTGCAGTCAGGCATCCGCAGGGGTACACGGTTTAATCTCTTTTACTGCAGGCCTAACATTAATTTTCCCTGTTATTAACGGGTGGAAAAGCTTTCTCTGAGCCAAAGTGGGGTTGGCTGTTTAAAATTTAGATGTGTCACATTTCACAGCTCTCCGCCAGCAGGAGTGATGCCTGTGGAAGGGGCGGTCAATTATTGACAAAATTACAGCAGAGAAAACAGGTATTTATCGTGCATCAAGCTTTCGGAAATAAACCAAATCTTCCAAGTTTGAAAGCTGTGTATGCCTCTTGACTTTGCAAGTTTAAGCAAGAGATGCATATGACTGCAGTTCTGAAAGTTTCCATCCCAGCAGCTCTCCAAACCAAACCCCGAAACTGCTTTTTAAATGCCTCTATGTTTAAATAGTGGTTTGAAGACTTGGCACAAGAGCTACTGAAAGGGAACATATGAAACCATCGAAACCAGCATTGTCTCCTGTCTTCCAGCCCGGCCACCTGAACTTCAGGTCCTGAAATCCTTTAAACAAGGTGCTGGATTCTTTAAGAATTTTCAACCAAATGAGGGGGAGGCAGGAATTAAGGGCCAAAAGTCAAAGGGGGGGAATTGCCCTCTTATGCCCACCTTCATGCTTCACTGCAGCAGCAGCCACTCTTCCTGATAGCCAACATGTTTTCCTCCAAAAGCCATTTCAAGCAGTAGCATTACTCCAAAGGGAATTTTGGAGGGGAGAATGGTAGTCCCCACTCATATTTCCCCCCAGAAATATCCCTCAGAGCAACATTATGTTGTGATGGGTTGTCACCAGAGGGACAGTCTGATGAAAAAATGGTGGCCACTTGAATCACTGCCATGCTGCTAGTGCTAAGTTTGCAGTGTGCCTCTACACACACACACACACACACACACACACACAAAACTGATGAAATTCCCACCCACCCCCATTTCATTGTTTGCAAATGAAGGAGAGTCATTTCAGGTAAGCCTAACCAGGGCTGGTCTGTCCATGCAGCAAATAGAAGGAGTTGCATCATGTGGCAAATTGTGAGGCCTCCAAGGGGACAGTGGATTCAGCCGGCCTTTCACCCAAAGTCTGCCACAGCCACCAATTTTCTTCCTCTCTCCCTTAAGCCAAGAATGATTTGTTTCGCACTGGAGTGGACTTTTCACCAGAGCATATTTGAACATGAAGCAAATAATTCCCATAATTCCCGCATTCCTCGTGAGCTGCTGTGAAACCAGAAATGGCATACTTCAGGATTTCAAGGCAGTGCGTGAGGAACATCATAAGAATTATCAGGGTTTGGTGTTTTTGTTTTTATTTTTTAGCTGAGGGGTGGTGGATCTGAGCTGGCATCAGGCAGCATGTCTGGTTGCATTGTCCCCAAGTCTTACTATAAACTTGCTTTAAACCTTCCTTCATGTGGCCCAAATACAATACATAGTCTGAAGATCCACAATACAGCAGCCTTGAAAATCCTAAGCATTAGGTGTGGCCAGTGAATGCCTTAAGTTCCAACATGGAAGTAAAGCAGGATATAAATGAGATAAAAAGGTGTTTAACCCAGCCCCTGGGAGACTCTTAACAAAATATACTAATATTTCTTTTTCAAATATAGTGGTCCTATGTATGTTTATTCAGAAGTCAGTCCCACTGTGTTGAAAGTCCCACTGTTAGTGCATTTAAAATTGCCGCTTTTGGAAGCAATCCTTTCCAAGGATTTGGAAAATGCTAGATCAAATATGTACCTTCAATCACAATGATTAAAATGAGTGTCAAAACAAATTAATTCAGTTTTTCAATTTCGGCAGTGCCAAAAACGCCATTTCTTCATGGGCATTTTCGGGCTTGCTTTGGTAAAAATAAAAAAAAAGCATTTCCATTGTGCTCATTCTCACTTGCCTTCAGTTATAGCATCACATAGCCAAATCTAATTAACCACGCAACACTCCTCATTCTGTCTGATCCCTGATTGTTTGGGGATCACCTATAAAATTAATTCAGAAAGGAGGAAGAAAAAACAACCAGAAAAACAAATGGCACCAGAGAGGATAAAAAGAAAAAGCTTATTTGTACTAAGTGATATTTGAGGGGGGAAATCCTGTACTACCAAAAAAAATCTGCTAGTTTTAAAAATCAAAACTTTAAATATTCAAAGCCTGAGATTCAGTTCACCCTTATGTTGCTAAATGAGGAAAGGCGCAAGAATAGTGCTAGCGGCAACATGGAACTTATGTTTATCTGCTGCTGCACTAATGTTTAACTCAGTCGTAACATTTATAGCTCCGGGTTAAGCTTTGGCATTAAAAATTGAAAGCTGAAATATTGCTACAGTCACTGGAAAAAAGTACTTTGCTTCCACTGACAGCTACTTCTATGGCAAAGGTGCCAAGAAATTAAACTGAAGCTCTCCATTACACTGTCAAGATCATCCTTGGTTGCTCTGAGGTAGATCCTCTGACTGCATTCACGCTAACACCTGATCACTAAACCAGTGATTAAGTGTTAGGATGAACATTCGCATGAGAGTTGGTGGAATACAGTGTTAGGATGAGAGTTGAGTGTTGAGAGTCAAGTGTTAGCATGAGAGTTGGTGGAATGCAGTGCTGTGGAGACCGAGTGACCAATCGAGACTTGGGCCAGCCCAGCCATGAAGCAGGCTGATGCCGTTTACGTCAGCAGCAGGCGGTGAGGAGTGAGGGGCATGCAGTTGAGATTATGGAAGAAAACAGGATATAAATTGAACAGAGAAGCTGCTTCAGTGGGAATGCATTTGTACTCCTAGCGCCTCACCAGCAACAACCAAGTTGCTCCAGGGATCACTAGAAGAATAATTATGAAAATACTTGTCCCAAAAAAAATGGGCCTTGTCAGATGATTTATCACTTGGGCATGTTTGAATCCTGCAACTATAGGAGGGCTTCATGGCAATAGAACAAGAATTGCATTGCTGGATCTAAGGTACAGCATTCTCTCAATACTGCTGGAGGGAGGCGGCAGCAGCCTTGGGGTGAAGAACACTTTATTTTACACAAATTACTGCATCCAGTCACCTGCCTTACTCACCACGGGGAAGCTGAAGTCATAGCCCTGTTGAGCATGCAGCACCATTGTGTGAGAAGGCAAAAATACTGTAGGACTGCACGTAAAAAGAAAAGGTTTGCATATCCCTTGTTGGCATCCACAGCAGGATGGACGTTGACAGTGGAATCAAACTATTGCCAGCTTGCAGAAAGAAGGCAGCTCAATCTGCCACATTTTGCTTACCAAAAAATAAATAAATCAAAGACTGGTATTTCAGTGACTCAGGGAAGACTGTGCCAGAAAACCTGGGCTACTCTGAGGTCAGCTCAGGATGAAGGATTTATTTTGGACACCGAGCTGCCATCGTAACACTCACTTGCAAGACCAGGCCACAGGTCCGGCTGCCAGAAAACAAAGTGGACATGTTCCACTTGCTAAAAAAACCACACCACCTTCCAGGCTTCATGCCTCCCTTGTTACTTCTGTTTAATTCTGACTCAAAGATTTTTTTCTCTTTTGAACATGCTTTAGCCCTCCCCTTGTTTTAAATTAAATATTGCTTTCACCCCAAGTTGAGACTGCTGCGGCTATAGGCAGCTGATTTCCAATCCACATGGTGCCTGTTGCACGAGGATTGATCTTGAAAGTCTTCACCATTTCATGACTCTCAGGCCATCTAGCACTTTGAGGGTGTGCATAAACACGGGGGGGTAAATACTGACCCATGCAGTGCCCATGTTTCAAGGGCTGCAAAGTAATCCAACTCTGCTTGCACCCCCTAAAATTTAGATCTGGGGGGCTGACATGAGGGAGGGGGATTTGCCTGCCTCCTTCTGTTCTCTATGGCTGAAAGGGAACATAATGTGATTTACACTGTTACCTTTCCATGCTGAATACAGAAGTGTGTCCGTCCAAGAAGAGCTACAAGCCTGTCCTCAAAACACATCTCTCATTAACAGATTATGTGATATAAGCAAGGACCAGAATCAGCCCAGCAACAAATTGGGAGTCACCTCGCTATGGTGAATCATTCAAGGCTATGGAATGGAAGAAAAAGACCGTGTCATCCCTCCAGGCCCATCCATTACTCCACTGACCCAGGCACCCCATTGTATGTTCCTAGCTATAAACGCGACCACTTGGACCTGGGTGTTTCCCTGGGTGTGTGATCTTGGCTATGTGGCTCTCTGCCCATCATACCTTCCAATATGCTTCTGCTCCCAGTATGCCAATCTTTTTACCTGCCATCCTTATGTCAACATATCTTGAAATAATATTGTAAAACTGGAAAAGTTGCAGAAGAAGGCAACCGAACTGATGAGGAGGCTGGAGCATCCTCCTTATGAGAAAAGGCTATATAATGTTTGGGGCTTTTTAGTTGGGGGAACAAAGTTAGAACATTTATTTATTATTATTTTTATTATTAGATTTGTACCCCGCCTTATTGTGCCCGAAGGCACCCAAGGCGGCATTACAATATAGATATAAAAACAATATAACAATTCACAATTAAAAACAATTAAAACAGAATTAAACAATACAATCAACAATTAAGAACACAATTAAAAACAAATTTAAAACAATATAAAAACAACAAGCCCCGTGGGTTATAATAACCAGCCAGCCTGTCAACAATTAAAAGCTTTTTGGAATAAAAAGGTCTTCAGCCCCCGCCGAAATATAAACAAAGAGGGAGCAGTTCTCAATTCTAAGGGGAGGGTGTTCCAGAGTTGGGGGGCCACCACCGAAAAGGCCCTCTTCCTGGCCGCCACCCCTCTCACTTCTCCTGGTGGCGGCACAGTCAGGAGGGCCCCCCCCAGATGATCTAAGAGTACGGGTTGGATTATATGGAAGGAGGCGGTCCCTCAAATACCCCGGACCCGAGCCGTAAAGGGCTTTAAAAGTCAAAACTAGCACTTTGAATTGGGCCCGGAACAGAACCGGCAGCCAGTGTAGTCGCCGAAGCAGCGGCTCGACAGAGTCAAACCGACGTGCTCCAGCAACCACCCGAGCCGCCGCGTTCTGTACTAGTTGTAATTTCCGGACCGTCTTCAAAGGCAGCCCCACGTAGAGCGCATTGCAATAATCTAATCTAGATGTCACTAGGGCATGGGTCACAGTGGCCAGGTCCGCACAGCTCAGGTACGGCCGCAGCTGGCGGATCAGCCGAAGCTGAGCAAAGGCTCCCCTGGCCACAGCCGCCACCTGGGAGTCCAGGTGTAGCTGTGAATCCAGGAGAACCCCCAAGCTGCGAACCTGCTCCTTCAGAGGAAGTGCGACCCCATTCAGAGCAGGACGATAGTCCAATACCCGAGCCGTGGATTTCCGAACCAAAAGCACCTCTGTCTTATCCGGATTTAATTTCAGCTTGTTCGCCTGCATCCAGCCCCCAACTGCCTCCAGACAGCGATCCAGGACCTCAACCGCCTCCTCAGAATCAGGGGGAAAGGAGAGATAAAGTTGGGTGTCATCAGCATATTGATGGCACCCCACTCCAAACCCCCGGATGACCTCTCCCAGCGGTTTCATGTAGATGTTAAAGAGCATGGGGGATAAGATGGAACCTTGTGGCACCCCAAACCTGAGAGGTCGGGGTGCCGAACAAGCCTCCCCCAGCACCACCTTCTGGGATCTGTCAGCCAGGAAGGAGCGGAACCACTTCAAAACAGTGCCTCCAAGCCCCAACCCGGCCAGCCGACCCAGAAGGACACCATGGTCGATGGTGTCGAAAGCCGCCGAGAGGTCCAGTAGGACTAACAGGGTCGCACTTCCCCCGTCCATCCCCCGGCGCAGGTCATCCACCAAGGCGACCAAGGCAGTCTCCGTCCCGAACCCCGGCCTGAAGCCAGATTGGAATGGGTCCAGATAATCCGTTTCCTCCAGAACCCTCTGAAGCTGGGACGCCACCACCCGCTCAATCACCTTACCCAGAAATGGGATATTGGAGACTGGCCGAAAGTTGTTTAAATTTGTGGGATCCAGGGAGGGCTTCTTCAGGAGGGGGCGAACCATCGCCTGCTTCAAAGCAGGCGGGAGCACCCCCTCCCTCAGAGATGAATTCACCACCCTCCCTGTCCACTCGGCCAGCCCTCCCCGGGCAGCTCTAATTAGCCATGCCGGGCAAGGGTCGAGCGGGCAAGCAGCAGGTCTCACACTCCAGAGAATCCTGTCCACATCCTCAGGCTCTACAAGCTGAAAAGAATCCCAAATGGTAGGATAGACAGGTTCCCCAGGGACATCACTAGATATGCCCACAGCGGCGTCCAAGTCATGCCGGATCTGATCGACCTTATCTGCAAAGTGTTTTGCGAACTCGTCACAGCGAGCCTCCGTGTGCTCCTCCCTACCAGTAAGAGGGGCAAGATGTAAAAACCTGCGGACCACACGGAAGAGCTCAGCCGGACGGTTCTCTGCAGATGCAATGGTGGCAGAGAGGTGTGCCCTCTTAGCTGCCACCACTGCTCTGGAATAAGCTTTTAATTGGGCCCTAGCCCGTGTCCGGTCAGATTCGGCACGAGTCTTTCGCCACCGACGCTCTAGTCGTCTGCTCTGCCGCTTCATCGTTCGCAGCTCCTCAGAAAACCAAGGAGCCGCTCCGATTCTGCGACTGGGCAAAGGACGCTCAGGAGCGATCTCATCCAGGGCCCTGGCCATCTCCGTATTCCAGAGGTCGACCAGGGCACCGGGTGGGTCTCCAACTCTGGCAACAGGAAAATCCCCCAGAGCCCTCAGGAATCCGTCTGGATCCATCAGCCTCCGAGGGCGGATCATAAAATGTGATCCCCCGCCATTGCAGAGGTGAGAAGCCGCAACGAGCCTAAATCCCACCAGACAGTGATCTGTCCATGACAAAGGAGTGATCTTAATCTCCTCCACCTCCAGATCACCATCAACCTGCCCCGCAGTAAACACCAGGTCCAGCGTGTGTCCCGCCTCATGCGTCGGGGCAGATATTCTTTGAGACAGACCCATGGTTGCCATGGAGGCCATGAAATCCTGAGCTGCAGGTGTTCCCGGGGCCTCGGCATGGACATTAAAGTCCCCCAACACCAGAAGGCGGGGGGACTCCAACACCACGCTCGAGACCAGCTCCGTCAGCTCAGGCAGGGAGACTGCTGGGCAGCAAGGCGGGCGGTACACCAACAGAATCCCTGTTCTGTCTCGCCCCTCCAACACAACGCGAAGGCACTCAAACCCGGTGGACTGCTGAACAGGGTATCTGGTGAGACAGATGGAATCCCGATAGACCATCGCAACCCCACCTCCCCGCCCCTGTAGTCGTGGCTGCTGAAGTACCCGGAAACCCGGCGGACAAATCTGGGAAAGATTAACCCCTCCCAGCTCATCCAGCCAGGTCTCCGTGATACATACCAGGTCGGCTTTCTCCTCCAAGATTAAATCATGGATAAGAGAGGTCTTATTATTCACCGACCTGGCATTCAGAAGCAGCAGCTTCAGACTCAGGGGACTGTTGCCAGAAGAACCAGGGGTCAGAGGGATGAGGGAAGGGCCAGAAAGAGGGACAGTCTGTCTATGACTGACCCTCCTTCTCCTGTACTGTCCGGCCCTGCCCCCACCGCCATATCTTCCGTAACCCGTAACTCTGCTGATGGTGGCCTCCCTGCCCTCCCCTGAGCTCCCTCGAGGTGTCAAGCACATAATTCCGGCGGGAGCGACCTGCAAGCCAACCACCAGCGCAGATACAAAGACTAAAAAACACAGACACGCACACACACACACTCCCCACCAACAAACCAGTGCAGCAGCCCTCACCCCCCTCACACTGAGGCTTGGGCTGCTGCAGGCCTCTGCCTCTCTCTCACAGAGGCAGAGGTCCTCGTTCCTTCCCTCCCTGCCCCCCTCTCACAGAGGCAGGGATAGCCTTCCACTCTCCTGGCCAGACTCTCACTCCGGCCAGGAAGTCACAATCATACTATCACTCACTCAGTTAAAATGGCTGGTGGTGGCTTGTTGACAGGCGACTAGGCTCCAAAAGTAAAAACGTGGTTGGAGCCTGATGGTCCACGGGAGATGAACACTGAGGGAGGCAGGCACAGCAGCAGATGTTCTTGGCTCCAGTCTCAGCTCCCCAGGCGAAGAGCCACGGGCAAAGAGCCCTTTGGCTCTTGCCCTTCGGCTCGCGCCTCCAGCAAGCCAAAGGCTTAAGATGGTACTTGCCTGGAGGGAAA